>JACWQW010000001.1:0-284750 GCA_014849355.1 Cryphonectria radicalis
CCCCCCCCCCCCCCCCCCCCCCCCCCCCCCCCCCCCCCCCCCCCCCCCCCCCCCCCCCCCCCCCCCCCAAGGCGTCGAAGTCGGCTCGGCTGGTGGTTGATTCGAGAGATGGATGGATGGATGGATGAATGGATGGATGGATGAATGGATGGTATGTAGTCCAATCTTCCCCACGTCTGTTCGTTTCATGGTACGTGAGAGAAAGGGAGAGAAAAGAGAGAAGGCTCTGTTTCGGCCATAGTTGGCTGTCCATCCACCTCCCCCCCCCCCCTCTTCTTCCCTCGTCTCTCTGCTCTCTTTTGGTAATCCTCACCCCCCCCCCCTCCCAACTATCATTCTGGGGCGAGAGAGATTTGTCCGCCACCCTGGGATATCGCCTACCCCTCCCGTTGTAGCCAAATACCACCACCCGCCTTTATCCCTGTCTGTCTGTCTGTCTGCCTGCCAAACACAGTTGGTCAGGGTTGGCGTTTTTTGGTGTCCTTTACGATGTGTTCCACGAGTAGTGGCCTACCGCCTGGCCGGGGTAGACGGGCGCCGAGGGAGTATGGGCCTCGTTCTTGACGCCTCCTGCGGTCTTGTACTGGTCTGTTGAGTAAGGGTACGATGGCCTATGTTCTCCGTTGGCATAGGTCGGCGCGTTTGACTCGCCCGCTGTCGTGGTCCACGAGGCCGAGGGGGGGTAGTAGTCCCGCGGGGGCTGGGCGGCCGCGTTGGACGAGGTCGGGGCACCGCTGTCGGGGGCGGCGGCGGAGGTTGAATAGGAGTGGTGCTGCGAGGCGCCGGGGCTGATCTCGGCCGAGGTGCTACTTATGCTGCCATAGGCAGGCGGGCCATATCGGTACTCGTTGGACGACTCGGTGCTCGATATCGACGCGGCGTGGATCGATGGGTGGCTCGGGTGGCGCGGGCTCTTGGACGGCCGTGGGTTGGCGTCGTCTACGTACCGTGGCACGCTGAGGCCGCTGGGCGCTGTGGCGGAGCCGGAGAGGGGTGCCGGCGCTGTGGACGTCTGGACGTACGAGGCATACTGTGTCCGTATTGGCGGTGCTTGTGATGATGCGCCCGGTGTTGCGTGCTGGCCTGGCTGCTCGCTGGACACCATGGACAGCTGCATGGACGGCATCGAGGTCGGCAGGTGAGACGGCAGTTCTTGGGGTTCCGCGGCGTATCCTGGTGTTCCCGACAGTGGCAGCTTCTGGTATGGGTCGGATGCGATGGTCGTCGCTGGATAAGTCGGTGGGCCCGAGGCCGGTGCCATGTTCGGATTCCACGATGTCGGATATGAACTGCGCCGCTGTCAGCTCATCAAAAGTTCGACCACAGTGGATCGTCCATCATTCTCCATCGCTCTCATTCGTCTTTTCTCTTCTCTCTCTCTCTCGTTCTCTCTTTCCCTGGAGGAAAAAAAGAATGAGGCGGAAAGAGTCCCATCAAGTCTCCCTCCCTCCCCCCCTCCTTCGCACTCTATCACGCGCCTCTTCTTCAACCTCCCTCCCCTCTCCTCCCTTCTTGTGGCTCGGCTCATTGGAAAAAAATAAAAAAAAATAAGGCAAACTCACTTTGATCGTATATTCCCCATCGGGCTTGCTGGCATCTTGGTAGGTGCAGTAAAGGTGAAGGCCGTCCGCGGCAGCTCAATATTCATAGGTCTCCCCTTGGAGTCCTGGGTCTTGACCGACAGAGGCCCTGCCACGATCCCCAGCCCCGTCTCCACCAGCGCCTGGCCTCTCGACCCAGCGCTGGAGCCCAGGAGCGGGATCTCCTTTCTCGCCTGGAAATTTCGAGGGCTCCGTCCTCGCACGACGATGGGTGCGGTCTGTGCCTCCGAGAGCACGGCCTTGGTGCCGTTCGCCAGGGTCGCCATCACCTTGAGGTGCACCACAAAGTGCTGCTGGAGCTCTTTTCTCCTTCCATTGTTTGCCGTCGCACTAGAGGGGATTACTCTTGTTAGCATACTAATTCTCTCTTGCGCGCGCGCGTGCTCGCTTCGTGCTCTCTCCCGCTCTCTGGTCATGAGAACAGCGAGCGTCCTGCAGGATCATCAATAGCAACAACAACAACAACACCACCACGTCGTCTTACATTCGAAATTGGAGACGTCGCCACCCGACCGGGTAGACTGCGTACTCCCCCTCAGATTCGGATCCGTCCTGGAAGGGGATGAGCGGCAGGGACGCTGGCTCCTGGTCTGGTGCCTGGCTGACCTCTGGCGAGTTGGGTGGAGGCGTCTTCCAGGGGATCACAATCAGGCGCACCGGATGACCGTCGACGGACTCGATGGCTGAGATGGTCACCTCGGTTGCGCTGACAGGCACGGTCTCTCCCGTCTCCGTGATGACTGACATTGGACCCCTGGGCGTGATCAGCGACCCGCTGACCTGGAAGAGGTTCCGTCGGTAGCAGGTCAGCTCCGGCTGCAGCACGCTGCCGTCGTTGTTGGTGGTGGGCATCTCGGACAGGAAGAACATGCCGTGCAGCTGGGCCGTCAGCTCGAGCTGCTGGATGCGCCCGTGGCCGTCGAGGATCGTGAGCTTGTCGGGCACCTTGCGGAACGACAGGAGCTTGTGGTCGTGGCCGACGCTGAGCTTGGTGCCGTCGTCCCGCAGGTCCTGCACGATCTCCTGGTACGGGGGCTGCTCAGTGGCCTGGTACGACCTCTTGAGGCTGGGGAAACTCTGGTGGCTCGTAAGGGAGTGTTGCTGCGCATGACGCTCGTAGGGGTCAGCGGCCGAGTCGTCCTGGGAGTATCGGCTGTAGGAGGAATACTGCGAGTGGTGGTCCACGCTCCCCCAACCACCTTGCCTCGGCCGCCCTGACTGCGGCGAATTCGAGCCCGTACTCGAAAGCCCTGCGTCCGCCGCGTGACCGGGGCGGCTTGTCGACATCTGCACAGGACTGCCGTACCAGAGATTGTGTTGCGACGCCGGCTCCTTCAACTCTGCCATGGTGACTGCGTAAGTTGCGGTGCACATGGGAACATATCTCGCTCAGCAGGGAAGAATTGCTGAACCCCTTCTTTGGTTTTTGTGTGTATGTTCTGTTGGTCTTCCTGGGTCCTGTAGGTTTGTTTTTGGTTGGGAGAGTGGACGCGGTCGTAAAGAATAAAAGAAAAGGAGAAGAAGAAGAAAAAAGCTGGGCTGGGGGTTGTATATATGTGTTATAGCACGCCGTCGCCACCTGATGTCCCACGTCCACTAAAAAGGTTGGGGGGAAATATATATATCGGATCCAGCCACACAAGCACACACGCACACACACCACACACACATATATATACGGCCTGAGCGTGGCCGTCACAACAGCTCTCTTTTTCTCTTCCTCGAGGCGAACCAAAAGATGGACTCGCCACGCAAAGTTCGAGGGGTTCTGCGACTTGTGTGTGTACAGCCTTGTCGCCTAGGCAGTTGAGACAGGACGAGGTTGAACGAGCCTCAACAGACGAAACGGAGAGATGTAAGTTAGCATGGAGTGTGAACGAGTGGTGGCCCTGCCAAGGTCTGCAGAAAACAAGTGGTACTTGTATGGAAATGATACGGTAGATATTGGTGGGGGGAAGTTTTATGAAAGCCGCCGGCACTATCCTGGGGGTGGAGCAGGGTCGACGGGGGCAGCAGCAGCAGCAGCAGCAGCGGCTCTCTCTCCTCTTTCTCTCTCTCTCCCCTCTCTCCCTTCCCTCCCATAGTACTATGCACACCCACACCCACACCCACACACACACAGACGGGCAACGGGCGGCCACGGTCAGGGGTGTGTGTGTGTGTGTGTGTCTGGTGGTTGAGGAGCCAGGAAGTGGATAACAGGGGGAACATTAGTGAGTCTTTTGACGGTGGACCGCCTTTAGGGCCAGAGATGCACACAATCGAGGGCAGCTCTCCTGTGTGAAGTATACTGTACGGTACGTATCCGCATGTACATGTAACCATACAGGGAAGGAGAAGGGAAGGCCGCGGCGATCTGGCAGGTGAGCAGCAGGGGGTTGCTGTGAGTTGAGATACTTACGGCATATGGAATACAACCTGAGCCCACCTTACTATGGAGGTCGGCTGGACGGACATGTACATCGCAAGGTCTGCCCCTCCTCCCCTTTCCTCCACCCTCTCTCACTCTCACTCTCTCTCTCTCTCTCCCCCCCTCTGGCCAGGTGCTTCGTCACGTAGCTACCAGCTTCTCTACCCCAGGGCGCGCGCCGGGTCTTCAAGATGCTTCTTCTTCTCTCCTGGTTGAAGAATGGAGATTTTAAAAAACAATAATCAATAATAATAATAAAAAATGACAAAAAGTCAGGTAATTGGTATCTGTAACAACAAATTCTCCAAGAGACTAAACACTACCCGTGAAAATAAAATAAAAACGACAGCGGCCGACTGCCCTGAACGTTTGACCGAGGATAGGCAAAAAAAAAACAAAAAAAAAAAAAGAGGAGGAGAGAAAAGAAAAGAAAAGTGGGAACTCACAGCAGCAGCAGCCGTACAATTGCATCAGGGGGCCTTTGGGGCGCTAGGAGATCCGAGCATAAAGTTTGTGAATTCATTGGACTGGCCAAAACACTTGCCGTCTTCCCTGAAATGTTCTGCCGAAGGATCAAGGAACTCCTGGCTAGTGGCCACGACCGTCCGCCCAGGACCTGGGCCAGAGTGGATCGGAGATAGATGCAAGACAGAGCTCACCCACGCCATACCCCTCCAGCAGGCTCTTCTTTGTCTGGACCGCGTCGCATATAAGACGGTATCGTATCTGCACGACGAGGGGGAGAAGGCCTGCCGCGGAAATTACCAAACACCCCTCTTCTCTCCCTCCCTCCCTCTCTCTCGACGGACGAGGACGAGAAGAAGAAGGAGAGGATGGTGCTGGAGAAGTACGGCCTGCCGCTGGAGGACATGCTGCCGGTCTGCCACCCGCGGGAACTGGGAAGAAAAGAAAAAAAAGGGAGATTGACATGACACTCTTCCTCCCTCCTTGCGCTCTCTCTCTCTCTCTCTCTCTCGACTTTCTCCAGTGGCTCTTCTCCCCCCCCCTTCTCCCCTCTCTCTATCAGAATCAGCTCCGGAAGGCTGGGGTCCTTTCACACTCATGGAGCTCGGTGCAGTGCCTGGCCACCCCCCCCCCTTGTCTGTCGAGGAGCGCAGGGGCATCTGATTCGAGCAAAAAACCCCCGACAAGCTAATCGAGGCTGGCAGGCCCGCAAATTCTCTCGACGACCGTTGGGCCAGACGGCCGAGGGGTGTTCAAAACGGAATGGTATGGCGGGCATGGGGGCCGGGCAAAACAAAATTCGGTTCACGAGATTGCTCAAGACCAGGGGGCCTCGAGTAGGAGGGTGGTTAGGTGGGTGATTGATTTTCTCGGTGGAGAAACTGCAGAAAAATTGGACCGGGGGTGGCAGCCAGGGGGGTCCCAGCAGCCGTGTCTGCCTCTTTGTGAGTGTGAGAGAGTTGTGTTGAGGGTACATGCTACGCCTGCGGTACTACTCGGTACCATAGCATAGCCTTCTATGTACCGTAGTAGTGAGTGGTAGTAGCAGCAGCGGCAGCAGCCAGAGCCGGCTCCTCCTCACTCTTCTTCTCCACACCCCTCCTCTCTCCCCAGTCCAGTAACAGAGAAGAGACACACTCTCTCTCCCAGCCTGGTGAGGTCAGTGGCCATCAAATCGGGCGCATGGTAATGGTCAAGCCTTGTCGTGCGTGAATATACATATAGAAACATAGTATATATATAATATATATATATATATATATATATATATTTCAAGACTTAATGTCTTAGACCCTCGGATTATACCAGCAACGTTCTGTAGGTGCCATGGGGGTTTAAGAGACTGCACAGCCGAGACAGACAGGCAGGCAGGCAGACAGACAGACAAGAGACATGCTCGTGTGCAGACGAGGCACTGCGCATGGTCGGGGAGGGAGAAGGAGAACATGACCTGACTTACCGACCAGCCGTGCTGCCATCGTGCTGTGGTGTGTATGGTACATGGACTATGGCCCCGGCAGCACCGCTTGGCAGGATCTGGTCCTGTCCTCATTAGTGACACGGGTATGCAGCTTTTGGTACATTTTAACCCGACACCATGCTCTTCCCCCCCCCCCCCTTCCCCTTCTCCCGTCCCCCAAAATTCGATGAGCGGGTGCAGCGTGACCGCTATGGCAGTCACAGAGGTCCTGGAGGTCGCATACCTCGCAAGGGCCCGCACCCACTTCGGCTTTTGGAGGGGTGGTACGGGGGGAAGATGAGACGTGAGGTCTTCGAGCCAATTGTGCGAGACCAACAAGTCATGAGCAAATCATTCATGTACCTCCTCCCAAAAGGGGTCACGCACAGTTGCGATGCTGCCGACTTCGTCTGCATTTGCAATGTTTGTGCAAAGGAAAAGGTGTAAGCCAAACACTCAACCCCCCCCCCCCCGGGCGGCGTTCTTCCGGCTGCTGGTCTCGGCTGCCAATCTTTGACGACCATGGCGATTGCACATACACACACAATCATCGAACGATTCGATAAGTTATCTGGTCAATTTCCATCACTCTGTGCGCAGCAGTCCCTGTAACAAACCGCTCTGACAACCGAGTGCTCGAAGCGTCAAATATCCGAAGTCGCAAGCGAGGTGGGTTTCGACGGCCCCGCATGCCCGCCTCGTACTGAATGACCTGCTCCACCTGTTGAATGTTTTGAAACCTGGGACTTTCCCACGGTAGCTGGCCGCGCCGACGTCGAGTTTCCCGTTGTCCTTGGAATCGTTGCATGAGCTAGCAAGGGCGAATGGGCTCGACGTTCCGAGCCTAGACGACCAGGCACGCAGGAGCGGAGGGGGGTAGACGCGCCTCTGGCCTGATGAACGGCCGCCTCTAGCAGACGACATTCCAGAAGTGGACAAGGGGATGGCCGAAGAAACGCCTGCAGCCACGGCCCACTTCCCTAGCCTGCGCAGGCCGCATTGAACGGGCCCGCCATGGGTGTGCCCCCCCCTCCTTCTCCCCCCCCAAAGGCAAATGCGCAAGAATGGCACGCACAGGCAGTCAGGCTGCTCGTTGGTCGCTATGAAGAAGAGAAGGAAGAAAAAGAAAGAAAGAAAAAAGGTACCAAGGTACCATTTAATGCGAGAGGGCATCACAAGAGGGGGGGGGGCAGTGACTACATCTGCTGCAGCATGCAGTATGCACGCTGCGCCTACTGAATCGAGTCCTACCACAAGTGACGTGCTGTGGTCGGCGTCTTTAGAACCGCGAGGTGCCGTGAAATATGCCTCGCCACACAGCCCTCTGCGACAGCCCTCTGCGGCACAATCCTGAGATGACGACCGGTAGCAGATAGACAAGCTGCCTATGGCTATTTGATGCGGCAGCCACTGTCAGGCAGCCAATGAACCAGGTCAGTCGTCGGACTCTCATCTCT
Source organism: Cryphonectria radicalis (assembly GCA_014849355.1). Lineage (NCBI taxonomy): Eukaryota > Fungi > Ascomycota > Sordariomycetes > Diaporthales > Cryphonectriaceae > Cryphonectria > Cryphonectria radicalis. Next base: position 7,393 of record JACWQW010000001.1, read on the forward strand.
TTCTACGATGGAGTACCTCGCTGCTGCCCACAAACCGAACCCCCCTCCCTCCCCAAGGTTCAAGATGAGATCATTTCGTTCCCGTGCACTAGAACGGTCGACTGCCGGATGGATTTTTTTTCTTTCTTTCATGTGGTGATTTTCGATATCCTGAAATCAAGGGTTCGCTACAAGCGGATAGTGGATGCGAGCGTGGATTGTTGGTTGCTCCATTATCCCTCAGCCCGGCGTAATTCGAAAGGGCCGGATGATGATGATGTCGGCCCTTCGCATGCATCTCTGTTCCTTGGGTTGGTATCGAGATGGGAGCCTGGCCCCCGCGCGCACACCCGTGTGGTGGCTGAAGGCGAGGTCTTCCTTCCCGGGGAACCTGGCGACCACTACATGCAACGGATGCAAGCATCGTAGATCGTCCAAATCCTTCGAGTGTGCCTGGCATGGGAGCTGAATCCATCGCGAATAGATTGGGGGCCAGGCGGCCCAAGAGTGTACACCAGCGGCGCTTGGCGGCAAAGGAACCACCCACGCGAGCTCACAGACGCTGGGTTGGTAGGGATTGCGGACTCTCGCAGATCCTCAGAGCCCCTTTTTAACGCATTGGGGGGTTGTTAGGAGGGAACAGGATTCTGCCGCCGCCAAGAGATATGTTGCCAAGAGACAAGGCCGTGAACCTCACCTCACCTCGTCGTCGTCGTCGTCGCAACGATGTCTCTGCTGCTGAAGGGGCGGGGCGGGGCGAGGCCCTCCTCTTCGTGGCGCAAGAAAGAATTGTACGACGTTCAGACACAGCCCGTCTCGGCACAAGTCTTCTTCCATGCAGAGTGTGGTGGTGCGTGAGGCAAGAGAAGAGATGAGAGAAACCAGATTTGGACTGAAGCTTATTTTAACAGTCCCAACGGCTTCCGCCACGATCAAAGCCTGGCTGCAAGGATAATGCCAGCTTGAACGGCTTCACTCCCAGGGCAGGTCGATGGCCGACGGTCCCTGTGCCAAGCAGACAGATTCCAGGATGTGTTTCTTTTTCGCTGGGAAGTCACCTTGTGCCGCCCAGCCGTTGCATATCGCGTCTAAATGTAATCTGAAGGGTTGACAGTCTTGGTCAGGGACGTCACAGTGCCGATTCTCGTGACTACAAACGAGGGAGACACAAGAAGAGGGAGCCTTCTTGAGATGTCGTCAAGGCCAGTGCGCCTGTGAGGCATCTGCGTAGCATCAATCAGGGCGGGGGCCGCGCGCGTCGTAACATTGCATTGTGTCGCCTGTACCGTATGTACTATGGTGGTAAGTACCTTGCTCTTCTGGGGGTGGCCCCCCCGTTGTATTATTCCAGGGGGTCGACGCACTGGTTTCCTAGATTGTCATCAATGTCGATCTTGCGACCTCTGATGTCTGATGACTATTTCTATGTTTATCGAGGTCTGTTGTCTCACCTAAAAAAAAATAAAAAATAATAAAAATAATAAAACCGCCCTAGAAGCAAGTCGATGGATTCTGATGTCTCACTATCAGCATTTTGGTACTTTGTATCCCATAAGGGCCGCCACCGGAGGGCGGCGATAGGGGGGCACGGGGGTTCTGCTTTGGCCCGCGGACAGGCAAGCCCTCTTTTTTCTTGATGATCTATTACCGTCACTAAACATGCCAGTGAGACATTGTTCAGTAAGCGGATCGGCAGGTCAATAGAGACATGACCTACGCTTCTCAAGCCATACGCCAGTGCGGATTGCCCAACCGGCGCAAAAAGCTCAAGACGACGAAGGCAACGCACAGCCTGAAAAGTTGCCTTCGCATCTGTATCTTCAGCCAGCCGGCCTTTCAGGGACGCAAGGACGGAACTAAGACCCGGCAGGGTCCTATGAGGAGCATTCCGTAGCAGGCAGGTCTATGAGTGAACATCTGGAACATCCAGTGGTCACGAGGTAGGGGACCCAGGGCGACTGACCAATGAATGACCAAGATCTCTCCAGCTCCACTGAAATCGCCAAACCCCGTGTGCGTGTGTGCGGTACACATTGTTTAAAAGGCCCACTGCTGCTGGCCTCCAGGGATCCACAGTGGTAAGGCCACTGCTACTCAAAAGCTGAGCGGCAATGCATCGGAGCAGCCCTACACCCGGTACCCGCCATAGTGAGGTCGCGTGTGCTCTGAGGTTGAAAAGAGGCTGCTGAGCCTCCAGAGATTGCTGCACCATCCGGTAGATTTTATCACAAAAAGAAAGAGAGAAGAGAAAAAAAGAAAAAGAAAAAAGAAAGAAAAAAAACCCCTCGTCCCCCAATTTAGCATATACCTCGCTAGGCACGTCTCGAGAGGGGGTAGGATGCAGCAGCAAGGGGAGCGGCTGCCTCGTCTCGACCCCTCGGGGAACGACCGCTCGGAGAGGAGAGACATAGCCGCAGCGCTGTCAGCGCAGTGGTGGGGAACTGTCTGGTCAAGCTGCAGACCCGCCTCCAAATGAAAAAAAAGAAAGAAAAAAAGTCCCGAGATGTAGAGCGCACGAGAATGGATGTACAAGACTATCGACCGTCACGGGGTTTCCTTGCAGAGAGAGGCCTGCCCTGCGCTTGAGGAGCAACCTCGGTGCATCACTGACGCGAGCTGGAGGTCTTTACAGGCGCCTCGTGTGCCAGAACAGCGTTGCAAACGGTGCTTGCCGAACCGCGTGGCGTGCATCTAAAAAGGCTCAACCCGTCATCCCCCCGGATTCTGGTCTGGCCATCTTATCCCTCCTGGTGCAGCGGCTGACCGTTTCGATTGGGCTCTTGTCGCGAGCATCTCCTTTCTCTGCGGGTCGGCATGGTCGGTCGGTGAGGAGCTTAGGCTGGATCAAGCAGTAGCCCCGACCGGCAAAATCCATTCTGAATAGGGATCAGCATATCCATATCGGCTCGATCTAGCAAAGCGAAGAGTGAGTGACCGCTCCGCGGACGAGCTGGGGGACGTTGCACCCAGTGATTGTTGGTGGACCATGCCCAACCGTATTGAATAATAACTGACCCCGGTCACGCTCTTGAAAGTGGCGCGACCTGCTCCAGCACACATATTGAGTGTCCAGATTCCACACCGGTTGCCTTAGCGAGAAGACAATGGGGGGGGGGGGCAAGGGCAGGTATTTCCCAAGGACAATTGCGCCGAACACTCACGCATTGGGAAGAGAGGGGGGTGGTCCAGAATCAGCTGCGGCCAGGGATCTGAGCGAGGTGGTGGGGATGAAATGGTTGCAACCTTGGCCGAAGGTCTTGGAGTCAAGGTACCGTACCGGCCCGTGTGCAGTTCCTGGCCTTCCTCTTTGGTCGAGGTGGCAGCCTTTGCAACTTGTGATTTGCCAGACATCTCTCGCCCAGCCAGAAAACCGAATCCTCAGGTCAGGATGCCATCTGCCCCATCGTAGACCGCCGTCCGCCGTGATTGTTGTCGGGAAGAAGGGGGGGGGGGGAGGCTGGCAGGTCTTGGGGGCCGAAAAGTACTGAGTCGGGTCCCTGATGAGGATGGAGAAAGAAACGGGTCAATCCGCCTGACAGGTGGGACGGGAGGGCTGTTAAATTATCGTACAGTGCAAGACACTGCAAGCCCATGTAGACCGGATGTATGCAGTACAGTAGCGCGGTCACACTCCTTCCGGACCATATTCCTGGTGTAGCCGACAATTACTCTGTACCAACAACATGATAGGCCATGTGCGACGTGCCCTGGATGACCTGTCGTCGCCCTGCCGCATTTATCGCTCACATTACTGATGACTTGGGAGCCGTAGCGAGCCGTCGGATATACGCACTCGAAATGAGCGGGACGAGGGAATTAAGACCAAAAGAGGGACACACGCACACACACACACAACCTCGGGCAGCGAGATGGGACGGATGCCAGAAGTTGTTGCGGGGTCCACAAAGAGGCTTTCGGTGGTGAGAGGGGGAGTATGTGTGTGTGTGTGTGTGTGTGTGTGTGTGTGCGCGCGCGTGCGTGGGAAAAGGACATCTGTCGATAGGTCGTCGACATGTGAATACCCGTCTCATGCCCCGCTGTGTAGGTCTTATGCGCGGTGACTCTGCAGGCAGGTGTGTGCAGGCACAGGCCCAGGTCCAGGTCCAGGTCCAGGCCCCGAACCCCCCTCAGGCACCTGGGTCTGTGGGCCATGGGCACAAGACGGGATGGGTTCGAAGCCGGGGCTCGCGGCTACGAGCTGCACATCCCCGAACACCTTGTTGCTTCTTCCCTCCCATTGATGCAACAGCATTCTCGTGGTTATCGAGTCGGCTGAGGTTGGATTTTGGTATCTTGAGGCTGAGGTAGACCTCGAGCTTTGAGTTACATGCCACTGTCTTTGTGTTGCATTCGATCGGTCATGGTTCACAAGGCCTATGGTCGAGTTCGAGTCTTGACATGGTTATAGGGCAGTTGCACGTCGCGGGGGGCTGTGCTTGAGCGGTCGTGCAGTCGTGCGCTCAGGCTGTCGTCCTCCAAAGCTACCGTGATAGGCCTCAGCACCAGGAGGGAAGAAAGGGGGGGGGGAAGGGGTCGCTTTTCCCGATCCGAATGAGCAGGCCCATTCATTACAGGTACTGTACAGCGCAGTCAGTACGACCATCGAGGCAGCCAACCTCCGATGCGAGGGTGGCGATTGCAAGAAACGTGCAAGATCTGCCCTCGTCCCTCTCTCCCAGAGCAGAGAATATGAAGACGCTGCTGCATTGCATGACGTGTGTGAGTGCGTGCCTGTGTGTGTAGCCTGTAGTCATCGCTGCGTGTCCATCGCCCATAGAGGCTCGAAGAAGGGGAAGAGAGGGGGGGGGAGCAGGTCGGGGAGTCGAATGTAACTTGGGTCCAAAACAAGCTCTGCCGAGCTGATAGTCCGATGCAGAGCTGCTGTAGACGAAAGGGATGAGCTTCTGCTGGTCGAGCACGTCAGGCCGGTCGAGGTTGAGGTGGGGTGGGATGGCGTGGTGTGGCGTGGTGTTTGGTGTGGGAGGGATACAAAAGCTGCAGGTGGTCCATGCTGCAGTGGTACTATGGTACAAATGGGAGACGGATGGAAAAGCGCCTCACGTAATCTCAACGTGCAGGTGGGGGGGGGGGTGTTGCAGCAGCTTCAGGAAGGGGGTTGCCCTTGCCCCTTGAGCGGTACGTACCGAGTACTTGCCATAGTACAGTAGGGGAGAGTTGGGCAGCGACAAGCGGCCCGCTGCTGTGCAAAGGTTGGGCCAATCAGATGTGCTCCTTCCTGCTGCCAATATCAGGGTGGTACCATGTACCTACTGGATGTAGCGGTACTAAGGAAAGTACGTACCGCCAACTTGACTTCCCGTCTGTCTGTCTCTTCGCTCCTTCGAACGGCTGGCTGCAGATTCTCCCACTGTAACAGTCTGCTGTGACATGGTGGTATCCTGTCAGATTCCTGCTAGCTATATCTTCCTTCTCCTCTCTCTTGTCTCTTGCCCCCAAAGGGACTATCGTCAGCGTTTAAGCCCTCCAATTGCAACGATGCAGCCCTATCTCCCTTCACCCATGCTTTCCTTTCCCGGTCCCGCTTTCTGCTTCCTTCTCTCCCTCCGCGTCATATTATGGTACAGGACTATGGGTATGTAGTAAGCTGTGTACAGTAAGCACGGCAAGACACTGCATTGCCTTGCGATGATGTGTTCCAGCTCGACGACCGACTCTCGCCCCAGCCCCGGATTGGGGTGGCAACCCTGACCACCACCACTACCACCACCACCACCACGACCATACTAACATCCCACTCCCCTTCTTCCTTCCTTCCCCCTTACCAAGGAAACAAAACAGGCTGATACATACTGCCGAGCACGCCAGCAGCCGAGTCTTTGGTCAGCAAATCTAACCTTATTCCAGTGCGCGCCTTGCTAGTTTTTCACTTGCGCGCAGACGTTGGGTGTTCTCGGGTATTGTCGAAGGCTTCTAGAATACTGCTCCCGTTCCATCGACACAACCTCACCATCCGCTTGGCTGGGGAAAGGGATCCCACGGTGTGAGCAGCCAGCCCCAGCCTGGGGGGGGGCTGTATATGATGTCCCTTCTTTGTCTGCTGTAATGGGTCACCATCTACGCTGTCGCTGACCCTATGGTTGGCAGCAGGCCTCCCTTCAGCCATGCGATCAGACGCTGGTAGATTGGCTGCTGCTTGACCTCTGTGTGTGTGTGTGTGTGTGTGCGTGCGTGCGTGCATGGCAATATTACTCCGCAATTCTTAAATTGGAGGAACAGTTGCATCGAGCACGACACTATCACTTTCATCTACCTGAGCAGGTTGTGGGGGCCAGGGGGGAACTTGTTCTTACTACTACTACTACTACTACTACTACGACTCCTTTATCAGCTCTCGTCCAGCAACTTCATGAATCTCACTGGGTGACTGATGGGTGGTGGGTGATTTCGTCTCTCAACAGATCAAAAATAAAACTAAAAATAATGGTCACTGGTTGAGGAGGTCGCGTACTAAATTTTGAGTGCGCACTTCGGGCACCGACCCAATCAGGTCTCTCACACTGCGTATGTGTGCCTCAGCACATCCTTTCCCCCAGCTGAACCCCCTTCCCCCTTCCCCCCAGAACCAGATTGCAGTCACACGGCTGTGTGCACCTGTTCCACGCCCCCTCTCGTCGATGAAGGTTGGTCTGCTGCTGCTGCTGCGGCATCTCGTATCCGCAAAAGGTTACTGAGCAGCTAGACCACGAGCCCAGGGTTTGCGGCCGGAGGAGAGGACCCAGGTCCAGAGGTTCTTGGGGAACCTCTCGTGTGTGATGATGAGTTTGACAAGCCCTCGTCTACACACAGTAAAGCAACATCCCCCAGGCTCCTAAACATTTAGCCTGGAGGACAGGCTTGCTCCACCCATCCGGTCCACTCAGGCCTGTGGGGTCCTTCTGAGCCGTGGAGCTTTCTCTACCGTGCGATAATCATCATCACTGCTGCTAGCATCAAAAAGTTATTATTACCCAATGTACTTTAAAAGGGTATGTAGTACCGTAGTATGTACCATGCCTTGCATGCTACATGGTAATGATCTTGCAGAGCCCGATCGATGACCGCAGACACACAGCCAGTCCCTCTTTACGTAGCTGAGGCTAAACACCGAGTGTGCAAGTTTTCCTTGTATTACCTTTTCGCCAGCTGGTCTTTGGTTTATCTCCACCCATCCTTCCGTCATCCCGCCGCCACTGGCGGTGGACTATTCCTTAAATATGTTCGAGGGCGCGTGTGGGCCGTTCTGCCGTCCCTGGTGGTTACCTCACTTCCAGCGATCTGCGGTGGTATCGAAGCAGCAGCAGCTTCGAGCCGCAAGCTAGACTCATGACCGGGGGGGGGAGGGGAGAGAGGACCGGGGGTGGGGGGGGCCTCCTGTCAATTTCTGCTATGTGACGAGCAAACGACATGTGTCCCACGCCCCGATGTGGGCTGTAGCCTTATTGTTTCTCATCTCTCTTGTCTCCTTTCTCCCTTTCTTCTTTTCTTGTCGCAATCTGGCCCTTGAGCTGAAGTCACAGCCTCCCTTGCAAGACATGCAATCCCGACCCAAAGGAGGGAAGAAGGAGAAGAGAGAGAGAGAGAGAGAGAGAGAGAGAGAGAGAGAGAAGAGGAAGAGGGAGAGATCCGTTGCATGTCGAACAGTACCTGTTGTAGCAAGTCCTTGGCAGGCGCGCTATGTGCCTTGTTGCTAGTCAGTGAATCTCATTCTTTAGCGCACCGAAGACCCAAGCCTGCAAGCTGAACTACACAGGCCTTCAAACTGGGATCATCCCCCCTTGGAGGCTGGCATGACAAGTGCCTAGCCTGACACAAAGCTGGGCAGGCGCGCTGGCCACATGATTTTTTTTTAGGGGCCGTTGAGCTGGACGGTGAGCTAGAACAGATCTACAGCAGTAGACTCCCGCATTCTTGTGCTGTGAATCTCGCAGATCACTAAGTAAGTACTTAGCCAGGGGGGTTAGTGGGGGGGGGTTTGTTTAGTTACTTCCACAGCAGAAAGTCCCTACTGACCGTGCCGACGTTGACCTGATTTGTTTAGACACGAGACAGGTCCGAGGAGCTAGAAGGGCGGGAGCTCCAAACTAGCCCCCTTTTTCCCACCGGGTTGGAGAGCTGAACTTGTGTGTACTGGCTACTGGTGAAGTACCACGCAGCATCAGTAGCCAGGCTGTTCTCTGGGTGGATGGGTGTTCTGGGCCACCAGGGGACCTGGCAGGCAGGCAGCTCCGCATCGATTACCCTAGACGGACCGACCGAGGCAAAAAGAAGCTTCCAACAGGCGTGCTGATGCCACGGACGCGCTCCATAGACAGTACATATGTACTATAGTATTCTATATCAATAAGTCATCATGCAAAGCCTTGACACGTTCCCGCTCACCTGCCGTGCTGACATTCATTCTCCCCTCCTCCCCAAAAAACCCCTCACGGCTGGTGATGAGGGTAAATCCAAGAGTCATGCTCAGGTGATAAGCTGCAAGAGGTCATTCTCATTCATGGCCCAACAGTGGATAGCCCGGCCAGCCAGCCAGCCAGCCAGCCACCCAGCCAACCTTCCAGACAGAGAGAGAGAGAGAGACAAAACAGACCCACAGGCAAACCCTCTACAGATAACTCTGCTGTTTAATAGATCACGTGGGGAGAATAAAAGTGGGCGAAGCTGTAAGCAGAGCACGATCGCGACTGGCTCGTCTGAATCCCCTGCACCGACTGGGGACACCCCCGACCTTGGCCTGAACGAGACGGCACTTCTCCTGGGAGCATAGCTGCGTCCGCCCTGCCCATAGGGTGAAAGGGGAAGAGGAAGAAAAAAGACGGGCAGTAAGCTGCGGTGACGTGCGCCAGGGTTCTTGCCTGGAAGGCAGGTCTCCTCTTATTGCTATGGTTTAAGCACTATAGTGCGCTCGCTGATGGAGCAGGTCGAACGTCAAAGGTCTCCACAGCACAGGGACCACGGGTGTATACATCTAATCTGGTGGTCGATATGTACCGCCCGTACCTGTTGTTCCTCACAGCCTTTTGATCTTCAGGTCGGCCCAGAAAACTTTGACCTGCACATACCAGGGGAAGGGTATGATCTTCCTGGTACATACAATCAGAAACACCAACCTACCCTTGACGGCTGGAAGGTTTGATTCGTTCACCCCCATGTGTGCTACACAACTGGCAGGATATACCTGGCTGACAGCAACAGACAAGACTCGACGTGAACCCCAACAGGAAGGACGGGGGAGTCCGTGCATGATCTAAAAAAAAATAATAATAAAAGACAATAAAGAGAGAGAGAGAGAGAGAGAGAGTGTGTGTGTGTGTGTGAGGGAGTGAAAAGGACCGACCTCCCCTTGTCGCCAGGGGGCCACCCGCACCGCACGGATCGGCGTCGTAATGGGAGCGGACCAGGCGTACATCCCGTCGCGGTACCCCAATGAATGCACGGGCTGTCAATCAAAAAAAAAAAAAAGGATGAGTACATACTACTATATTCCTACTTGCGAAATTCGGACGTCACCTCCCTCCCATAGTAATCATGTACTTATATTAGTAGAACGTGCACAGGGCCCAAACACCCGCCGTGGGGGAGGTCAGCGGGGCCCTCCGACGCCACAGACCACCAGACAGGTCTGTCTGGTGGGAATGAAGGGAGAGAAAGAGAGAGAGAGATGGGTATTAAGGGAGGAAGGTGAATAAGGACTTACTCATCGATTCCGCCGAAGCGAGCGCCGATAGCGCCGCGTTGGGCAGACGTCAATCCGTGCGTGGCCGCTTTGGTGATTGTGGTGGTCTGGAATCTTGGTTCACTAGAGTGCGCGACGCGTATTCGGATGAGCTTTGGTGATGCTCAATTTTTGTGGAATTACGTGGACGAAGTGCGTCCGCGGTCATGGTGCTGTCGCAGTGTTGGGACGGAGGCTGGGCGGCGTGTCCCCAGTCCACTTGCTTGTACGTGTGTGTACAGATCTATGTCTCTATATAGCACGCATCTTAGGAAAGACAATGTGGACCTGGCAACAGTTTTTTTTTGCTTCCTATTTCTAAAATAACACATAATCATAGACGGGTTTGTATGCAATACAAAGATATGGCATGAAAGCAAAGCCACAGGTCTGTCCATTGATATTCGACAGTCTCGGATGCCGTTTACGAGACCCCCCCCCGTATCAGCACCCATGACGGATGATATATTTATCTTGAAAGTGGACTCAACCTTGCATCTTAAGTGACTAGGATACGTGATAGCCTTTGGAGAAGGAAGTACTTTAATCAAGTGGCGTGAGGGCACATCTTCCATTATAGACTTCAGCTCCAGGCTTCGGAGGACTTCCGAGGGGCTGTGTCCATCCAATCAGCCCGAGTTACGCTGTCCAAAAGTGTGATTAGGTGAGATATCACACAAGACAACAATCTAGCAGGGTCATTGAGCAGATATCAAATGTGACAACATTGTGAGCTAGTGAGGCTCCCGGGAAAGTTCACACCGATGATGGGGGTCTCGAGAGATAGGTTGGGTTATGCTATTTTGCAACAACAACATGTCTTCCCCCTCCCCCCCCCCCACGGCGCTATAATTATGTAGTAATCATTGAATCCCAGGAACACATACTGGCCTCTCATCTCTATTTGGGGTCCCTGCAATGTTTCGCTTGCCGTAGAATGTGACACATCATTCGTGGGGTCTGTTGGGTCCAATGAGCACATCCAGCTTCACTTCACAAGTGTTCGGCATTCAGCCATTCCCAGAAACAGAAGTGCCACCCCCTGGTATCACCAGAAAGAAACAACCCCTGGCGATCTGTGCTGGTGGTCAATGGGAGCTAGATACAGGCGGCCAGGAAGAGAGGTGGAGGAACACATCGTGCAGACTGCTCGGGTGGGCAGCCAGGAAGGGTCAGATACGGAGTCGAAGGCGCATGTAGAGACACCAGGCGTGAGCGTTTGCATAATGAGAAAAATTGAGAACAAAAAGTAATTTTTTTTTTGGTACTGCTGGGAGACGAACTGTCGGTGAGCAGAGTGTATACTTTTACCGTGTTCGACTTGATGCCTGGGAATGATGTTGAATTGCGCTCCCTACTTTAAAGTACCCAAAGAAAGAAAAAGCGTAATGCTAATTACATACTAACAAGCAACGTTGCTTGACCAAGCCTTAACATCATACTTATAAGATACCCAGCCAGCATCACAACCTGAAAGGGTAAAAAAAACCAAATGGGGAGTAAAAAAAAGAAGTAAAAAAAATCATATATCTTCGTCACTCCGAGAACTCGACAGGAGACTAGGTTTGAACTTCAGATTCATTCACACCCGCCAAACATCGCATGACTAGCACGCCCTCTAGACTCCAAAAGGCTCGCTCTCTGTCCACGGCTATTCTGCCCGGAAGAAGAAAAGGCGCCCCCCTTTTTGGCCGTAGGATCCTTATCCTTGCTATCTGATCTCGGAAAGAGCACCATCACATTCCGGCATCTCGAGCCATCCAAGCTTTCTGACGTCGCAAGAAGCTGGAGAGCCACCAGAAGAAGAAACCCTGGATCCCCGGCGAGCATATGCCCCCTTTGGTAATAGCAAGGTCAAGGTGTTGTGTAATGGCCATGGTGTGATTGATGATGAAGGTCAATCTGGAAGAGAAACAAAAAAGGGGGGAGGGGAGGGGGGTATCATGCTGGTATCTTGTGTGAATGTACATGGGCGTGAACTCGCCCTCCGCGGGACGAACGGTTGGCAGAGCGCAAAACAGGCCGAGTTTCTAACGATCATGATAGCGCTTCAGCATCCTCAAGCATCCCGCATTGTCTAGGGGTTGTGGTTGTGTCAACTTGGCCCTATTATGGCCAACATGCTACTATGGACCCCTCCGGTTCAGAGAAGCTTCTATGTGTCTAGTCGTCCTCGTCGAGGAGATGCTCGTTGTCTTCCAGTGCGAGATGCACGAACTGCCTAACCCAGGCAGCATCCATATCCTCAAGCTGGTCTTGCCTGCCAGCAACGTCTTGGTCTCGCTCATGAAAATGTCTTTCTCGTCGAGCATTCACTTGCCAGCCGCCTCTCTGTTCATGGTTCTGACGGTTTCCCACCCCTCTGCCTCCGCCGTCTCGCCCTCTCTGCCCCGGTTGCTGTTGCCGCCGGGCTTGTACCCGCGGCTGTTGTTGACGTGCTTCTCTAGCATTGCCTCGATCGCGATCCTGGCCCCTGGCCTGCTGTGGTGGTCGGCGTGCCAAGGGTTCTGCGGCGGCCTGCTGTTGACCCCTGGGATTTCCCTGTGGTGCAACCACGTCGAGTCGGAATACTCGCGGCCCCTCGGGTACAAGGTTCACTGGTCCGTTCAGCACCACCCGGTTGACATCAGCTTCGGGGCGGCGTGGGTGTTGTATTTGTAGGGCCGCGGCTTCAGGGCCCGGCTGGAAAACCTCCCCAGCTTCCCGTGCCCGAGCTGGAGCGACTCCCGCATAGTTGCGACGTCCAGCGAAATCATTCCCCCCGGCCTCGTCCCCTTCTTCCAACTCCCACAAGCGCATGTAACAGGCAGTCACGCCACCATTTGGTAACTGGTTGTAATGCTGGTATGGGTTGCTGGGATCTAACCAGGCAGAGCAGAGGTAGCAAAAATGCGTTTGACATTTGAAGCAGGTCCTAGGCAGGCGTCAGCTGTGCGTCCACGGGTGGCATTGTCATAGATATTATAGAGGATATCATAGAAGATGAGACTTACATGTGGTTGCATCCATGTGTCTTCTGGGCGGGGCAGCCACATGTTGGACAAGATGTCGTATGCAGATCAATAAACTCGAGAGAGGCCTTTTCTTCTTGGCTGAGCTCCTGAGAGTCTCGTGGCGGTGCACACACAACGAACTCGCCGTGCCAGCTTTGACGACACCTGGCACAGAATGCGAAATGGCAGTCTTCGCACACAGCGAGCCTGTCCTCGGGTTGGTAAGGCTGAAGCCCTTGCTTCGATGTCTCAGTAGAGACTTCGGTCTCGTCCTCGGCCTCCTCGTCAGAGTTGTTGTCTGTCTCATGAAGCTCGAAACCTTGCGGCTTTCTGCGTTTCTTAGACCTAGCCGCACCCTGACACCATGAGCGAGGACAGTAGATGGTGTTCTTGTCACTCTCGAGCTCTGTCTTGTACTTCAGGGCCACGTAACGCCTCACCATCTCAGGTTCTAGTGGGATCTGAAGGAGCTCGCTTGGGCTGATAGAAGTCTTGGACTTTTTCGGCTTCTTACTGCCTGTAGTCCTGACAGTCTCACGCTCTTTGGCGCAGTTCGGCTGCAGACAGCGAACCGTTGCGATGTCACCTTCTGTGATGGCGTTGTTGTAAAAGTCCTGCAGACACTCGACACAGAACACATGGCCGCAGTCGAGCATTCGGTGGCATTTTGCGCCTTTCTTGGGGTCTAAAGAAGACATTAGTCCACCGTATGGGGAAAGCAACCACGGTCTTCAACGGAACAAAAGGAATAATCTATTTCAGGCACGTAAATGACGCTCGAGATTACCCGATTCGTGACGACCTGTCTGTCAAATGCGGACACTTGACCATCCTGGACGTTTTGCCTGATCATAAAAGCCTTGGCGACCCAGGAGGTCGACGAGGGGGGAACGGAAAGTCTGCCGCAGGACTCATAATGATATGTATCCATTCTGAACTGAGCATAGTCAAACTTTCCACTTATTGAGACCGTGAGACCATCTCAGCCCCAGCGCATTTGATCGCCGTAGTCGGGCTGGTGAACTTGTTGCGTATGATGGAGAGCGCTTTCAGGCAAGAATAAGTAAGTTCAGAAATTAACGTACCTAGGCAGACGCCGCAGTCAAAGGTCTGCTTCTCAAATGCTGCCCGCTTTGCCCCTATATCAAAATCCAGGATAGCGATCTTGTGCTCAGGGCTGATCTCCAGAGTGCCGCTATCATCAACGAGCCCAAACACATCCTCTGCCGACTGCTGGACATGGTCGACATAGGTGAAAACGACAAGATCTCGCCCGAGCTCCTCCCACTGGCGGGCACAGTCGTCCTCTAGCTTCTTCGCCGTTTCGGGTGGCAGCCATGATGGTGTCGTCGACACATGGACGCCCGGAGGCTGCTCGGCCGGATAAGCTGGCGGCAGAGAGATTTGGAGGTGGACTGCAGGCAGATATGACAGCTCATGAGAGTCGATCCGGGGCGGATCGTCTGCAGGCTCGAGTGTGGCCTGGGGAACGACTGGATTGGGTAGCTGCCCGGTCCCTGCGGCGGGAAAATAGACGGTGACTGTCTTTGTTGCATTCACGGGGACGTCGAGTGTGAATATGTACGGATCATCCTCAGTGAGCCTCTGTATCTCTGGAAAGATGGCGGACAGGGCCGAGAGTTCGACGTCCCTCTGATCCTCGGTATCCATGACAAGACCTGGAGCAGTCTAAGGTCCTAACAAGGACCGACGCTCAAAGGAGATTCCTGTCCAAAACTGGAGCCAAAATTTTTTTTATCTTGTGTGGAGAGAGCGAATTGAGCCAACGGACGAGAGGAGACGGCGAGAGCAAGTAAAGGAAGTGTACTGTAGCTGGAAGAATAAGAGAAGCAAAAGATGTCATGAAGACGATCCTCCACCTGCGCTGCTTTCTGCCGGCATGCCCATTGATGCGATCTTGAGGCAGGTCAGGCAGGTCACTGGTGGAAGCTCAACATCTTGGCTGACAAGCAATACAGCGCTGGCTGATGCTGGTGATGAATGCACACCGTGGGTCCTGCTACTTCGCTGTCACAAGAGGCAAAAGTGGTGACTCTTTGGCCGCCCCCGGGAGAGATCGTCGTGGCACCAAAGCTTTGTCAGCTTTCCAGGTGTGGCAGGAACACCCCAAAGACCAATTACGTTCCTTTTTTGGTTTTTCGTTCTCCTTCTTCTTCATTCTTTGCCTCTCTCCTTCAAATTTCTTGTATAATCTAGTTTTCATCATTTCTCTGGGGGCCTTTTATTAAAAAAGAAGAAGAAAAAATTCAGGAGAAAAGAAAATTAGAGTGTTGTCTTCTTGTGCAGATGTCTGTGTCCCTTTTGATTGATTGATGTGCTTCAGGTCCAAGCTGCCTATCAGTGGACTGATTCAGGTACATGCAGTGCCTAGCGGCTCGCCCACTGTAGACCACCACCGCCTGCGGCTCTAGGTGCTACCCCACGTTGACACAGGCCTAAGCTGCTGGAGAACGCGTCCTGGTCCAAGATTAATTGAAAGGTCTACGCGGTCTGCCTTCTTTGCTCTAGTGGAAGCATCTCGACATCCAACCTCCAACCTCACGCCAAGCTCCAGCATGCACTCATGAACAGGACCAGTCGCCATTAGAAACACAACTTTGTCGAATGTATTGCCTGACAAGAAAGACAAGTCCAGTGACTATGACAGTCCTGTCCGCCAGTGGTGTCTGATCTGTTGCCCTTCCTGATCACCACCAGCTCCCGACGTCTTGACCACCCAGAGCCACCATGAACTCCTTGTGGCCCTCTAAAAGCTCGAATGAGGCAGAGGCAGATCCTTCATCGAACAAGCCTGACGAACAAATGGAGGATGCCCCTGCTGTAGCGATCGGCCCCGAGCACGCCCAACAAGCCGACCCTGCCCAAACCGTCCGACCCCTCCTCGTGCGAAATGCCTCGAACCCACCTGGCTCGGCCCTCCCACCTCCGCCGAACCAGCCTCCTCCTCCTCCAGGCGGCAATGCGCCGCCGAACCCGACTGACTCTCTCTCGCTGGCACAGCTCCGCCGGATCTTGGTCGAGTTTCCCAAAGCCGAGACCGTCGCGTACGATTTCACATACGAGGACATGGGGCCGATCGATGAGGAGATAGACGAGTGGTTCGTCTACCAGTTCTGGCAGTGGGTGCGGCTCAGTTCTGCCCAGAGGGCTTTCGAGGCACAGTGGGAACACGACTTTGGCCCAGACCTCACGTGGGATGGCGTGGACGGAGACGCGAGAAAGAAGTTTATCACTGAGGCCCTGGCCGGGCTGTCATTAGGTGAGGCCAAGGATCGGTTGGCTTGCCTGGGCAGGCTGGTGTACGTGGTGCTCGGAAGATGGGCGCAGACGGCTGGGGGGGCCGGTGCAGCTGGGCCCAAGGACAGCAAGGCCAGGTCGGCATCGACACCTGAGCACCTCTCGGCGATGAAAGCTGGGGCTCAGCTCATCGGCGAAGTTGGAGGTACTGTGGTGATATGGGATGCCTTGAGGCGTGCATTCGATCCTTACTGGTATGGCGAAACATCAGCGTGCAGAAGTCCAGACGCGCTGACGAGAAATTACAGGGCCGACGAAGCCCCTCAGATGCAGGGCGTCAGTGCACAAGAAGCACAGGATGAGTTGACGAACCTAATGACTGTTATGTATATGATGATACAACATGCGCTTGTTTATCCCCAGGATCTGGGTGCGCTCTATACACAGCTAGGTAAGCCACTATCCCGGATATAGCGAACGTTTGGGAAAATAACAGGTTGTTGGCAGTGGAGCTGGGCCCTTGCTTGGTTGACTTCTTCGTCGACGTGACAGCCAAAATGCGATGGGATGAGGCACAGGTGGTTCCGCAGGCTCAGGTCTTTCTGCTCTTTTGGAAATCGGTGCTACTCGTGTTTGGTGGCTCGCAAGAGCTGGCCGAGACGAAGAAGGCCGTGGCTGAGGACCTGGATGATGGCAAGGAGAAGGACATAATTACAGCCTCACCCTTGGACTACCACTTCTTCCGGCAAGAGATCACCTCCAAATATCCAGCATATATACCACCAAAGGAAGTTATCCCTCTGGAGCCCGACAACACTTCTTTCCTTCCTCCCCTTCCGAATCAGACCGCACGTAATAATGGTTCCAGCGGCATCCTTCCACCTCAGCCTGGCATGCAGACTGGAGGAGCCTCTATCCTTCACCAACCCGTCCACATCGCGACACCGGCTCCATCTCCGCCGCCTTCACCTGGCGTTGGTGGAAAAGGCGTCAAGAAGCAAAACTACCAGACCAACCAGAATTTTCCGTTCATGTATCCGCCACTCGATGCTACTAGCAACAGTGCCGGCGGCAAAGGCAACGCTGCTCTGCAGGCCCTACTCGTCGGCAGAAAGTGGGAAGGCAGCGACGTGCCGGCATCGATCCTCGAGGCTGGAGAACTGTTCTCTAGAAGGGTCCGAATGACCCGAGCCCTTCGGCAGCTATGGGATGAGCGAGAAAAGTTTATGAAGTTTGAGCGGGGATGGGACGCTCCCGACGACGATTTATTGGACGAACTTGACCTTTCCTCTCTCACTCTCGAGGAGAAGGAGGAGCTGGGTCTGGTGAAACCCAAAGCAGAGCGTGAGCTTCAGGAAGGAGAAGTCGGAGTCGATTACGGCCCCCACCCTGAAAACATGAGCAAGAGAGTCAAACAACGGCTCGATGCCGTCGAAAAGTTCTACGTAAGTGACGACTTGTTTTCAGTCCTAGGTGCTTGGTTCTGAGCTGACACCACCGTAGGCTAGCTCTATCCCGCAGCTGCAATCTGTTTGTATGTGCTTGATTAAGGGAATATTGGCACATTATACAGTTCTGTTATCGCAACAACCACCGGCAACTCCGTTCAATGCGATCCCAGGCGCCAATGGTAGAGTCAATGGTGCCAACAACAATGGCACGGCGGGTGCGGACCCCGCTGAGCCGTCCGCCGAGGAACTGGATGCTGCGAGGACGCGTGAGATCACTGCAAAGGCGGTGAGCGGCATCATGCTTCTGCTTCTCAAGTGGCTCAAGCTATCTCGTAAGTCATACTCGACGGTCATCAGTTGTGCATGACGCTGCTTGGCTGACACTGTCTCGATTCAAACCAGATGTTCTCAAATTTGAGTTTCTAACGCAGCTTCTTCTGGACTGTAACTACATGCCATTGATGCTGAAGTTGTTCCTCCACCAAGATGTGCAGCAGGTTGTGGAGAACAAGACGGATCGGATTGAGAACAGGTAAGTTCCCCGTCGTGCAGCTGAGATGGCCTGCTGAGGCTGATTCAAATATATAGCTTCTTTTATTTCTGCAACTTGCGTGCTGGCGCACCGGAGAAGCCCGTGGAAGAGACAAGGGACGGGGAAGAAAGCGAGGATGACGCAGCCCCTCCACCGATCAAGCGGCGCCGCTCACCTCCACCAGCACCACAGACAGATCCTGCGACGGATGCCGCGCTCGGTAAGGATGAACACAGCAAGCCCCCTCGGCCCGAAGTCGATGAACTGGGCTGTCCTGTGAACCCACTGCCCTCGGAACCCATCACCGACTTTTCACGGCGGAACTTCTTCACCCTCATCAACTACCTCCGCATCCTGCAGAAGATCTGCAAGAACAAGGGCCACCGCAACCTCCTCATGGTGCAGTACAAGTCCTCCAACGTCCTGCGCAAGAACCTCAAGGTCCCGCAGAACGAACTGCGCCTGTACACGCTCAAGCTCTTCAAGAATCAGGTGCCCTACTGCTCCCGCAAGTGGCGCCAGTCCAACATGCGCGTCATCACCGCTGTCTACCTGCACTGCAGACCGGAGCTCCGCGACGAGTGGCTCGCGGGGTGCGACGTCGATGCGGAGATGGAGGAGGCGCTGCCCCTGGAGCAGGCGCTGAGGAGCCTTACGCACTGGTTCAACGCGCGCAGGTACCCGAAGAAGATGGCACCTGAGGTCAGGGAGGCACTGCGGGAGGAGCAGGACTTCTTTGTGCGGGAGCTGGAGAGGATGGAGGTGAGCTGGGATGAGGTGGGTGCGAGCGATGGTGGCGGAGCAGAGTGGGAGGAGATGTCGTCTTGGGCATGATGATGAAGGAACGGAAAGGAGGAGGGGTGGATTGGTAAGGGTTGTGAGTGGTTCACTGTAGACTTGATCAATCGATACCCTGTTGAGTGCTCGTTATAGGCGTTTTGTCTCAACTCTAGCCTAAATTTGAATCATTGATGTAGGGCCCAATGGCTGCAACACAACCATGCTTATTACAGCTGAATCAACAAGGAACCATGACACGGGATCGTATTGTAAACACATGATAATCATTGCATCTCAATATTATTGATTAAAAAAGGACAATACTGCTTAAAAGAGAATTTCAACCGATAATGCAGAATGATTATCCTGTAATCAAGCGAACGGACGAGATCCCAGTCTGGGGATCTCTGTGCGCCTATGCTGGGCGATGGGTGGCCCAATGGCAATGAACTCATGGGTATATCCGACTCCTCCATCATTCTTTTTTTTTTCTCAAGTATTCCGAGTCGTGTGAAACATCACTGCGTAGGCGGTTGTCGACGGTGTTGTGCCTTTGCGCACCTCGATCCTTGGCAGTGGAACGAGTTTCCGGCTACTATTCGGGGCCCCGGCCCAAATGCACCGTGAAGTCTGTCGCTGGAGGGCGGACGAAGCCCGGCCATGCGAGCTCGTCTAGAAAGACTTGAGACCCGCCACCAGGGAGCCGATAAAGTCGACCCGGGCCTCCATTCTTCCCCTTCGCATGTCGCAAGGGACACCTCTACTAGACATTGTACGTCCCGTCCTCGTACCGGTGCTGGTTCCCATACCCGCCCATGTTGCCGTACCCGTTGGTGGTCGAACCGTTGGTAGTAGGCACGCCGTGGTCGTTGTACCCAGTGCCAGTGACGCCCGTCTCACCGTACTTGGGGTACGTGGAGGTGGCGAGGCCGTTGTTGTTGTCGACGTGGGTGGCGTCCGTGTTGTAGGACTGGCGCAGCTGGCCGGGCTCTGGGTGGGCGGGAAGCTCGTTCTCGTTGCCGGCTTCCCTGGTCGTGCGGCGGCGGAACAGCGAGCCGAAGAGCCCGGTCTTGCCGGCCCGCTGGGAGCCGTAGCCCGAGGTGTAGTTGTTTGCGGGGCTAGGACCGAAGCGCTGCTCCTTCTTGCGGTGGCGGCCGAGGCCAAACTCGGTGAGGGCGGAGATGATGAAGAAGAAGCTTGAGAGGGGATTTAATGTCAGTCAAACGTCATCTTTGGAACATGTAGCGAATTAAAATTGACAGTGCAGAGAGGGGGCGCTTACATGGCGACGATGGCTACGGCCAGGTTGGCGGACTCCATCCTGCAGGCGGTCCTGTACGTAGGCAGGGGCACGCTGCCGCTGTCGGTCGAGCTGACCTTGGAGTCGGCATTGCCGGAGCCGAAGACGGTGCTGACACTGTCGCCGCTGCAGGAGCTGGCGCCGTGCTTGTAGACGGTGGCGACGTAGATGAAGGCGCCGATGAAGGCGATGTCGAGGACGATGGCGATGAAGGAGGTGAGGATGAAGCCGGCGAGACAGCAGACCAGTAGTATGCCCAGGGCGGTGTAGAGGACGCCCGCGCCCGAGATGCCCTCAGCGGCGCGCAGGCTGGTGGGGATGTCGATCTTGTGGTCCGACATGGCGGCGAGGAAGTACGAGGTCAGCGCGAGGATCAGGCCGCAGCAGGCGAACTGAACCCCGCGATTGAACCATTGTAGGAACTTGAGGGCGAATCCCGAACCAGCACCCATCTTGTCGTCTTCTTGTCTTCGACCTCCAGAAAGGAGAGAAAGGTGGAGGTTTTTTGTTTGTTTTTTTTTTGGTTTTGTCTTTGCTGTCGTGATTGGCACGTTTTGTCGGTGTGTCGAGGTGGTGGACCTGGTGCCTCAAAAGGATACTGGTTTGGGGGGGGGGGGGTTTGGTAAAGGTGAAGGGAGTAGTAAGAAAGTGAAGGGATTTTTTCTTTCTTTTCAGAGAGACGAAAACAAGGTTTTAAAACGACCAAATGGCTATCGTCATAACTTTATGTTCCGAGGAGAATAACGTGAGGTGACCCAGCGATCTGCTTCCGGTTCGCGCTGTCGAGGATGCACGGCCACAATAGGGTTGGTTGGGATGGTGCTGGGATGGATGGATGTCGCTAACTGACCAGATGACTTCACATCCGCTCGCCCATTCCCCCACTATTCCAAGTGCTGGTCCTTCTACAGCAGACTAAAGAAAAAAGAGAGGAAGAAATGAAAAAGGTACTTACTCAAGAGGGGGCCGGGGAGGCCAACCATTCCCATGTGTGCCACCACCAGTCATGACGGTCCACTCCCCCCCTCCTCCAACAAGGCCTTGTGAATAATCTATTTGACACTTGGCGCCGATCGCAAACGTACATTTTTCTTTTTTACCACGTACCATACCTACTACGGTATTATGAGGGTAGTACCAGAAGTGCCACGGCAGCAGGCCTTACTGAGTGACTGACCTACTAGTCCAGCCCCAGATTAGGCATCTCCAAGTTTTCCTCGGAGGGGTGACCTGCCCTGGTCGTTTCAACTGTTTGCGTTACCATCGCAGGCCCTAAATGACGATGGTCAGGGCCGCCCGCCAGTTAAGCTTATAGTGATTCGCGGGTGTTGGACCCCCTGTAATCTCCCAACCTGCTACAGGCCACTACAGTAACATGGACCCCGCGTTTGAATAAGGCCTTGGACCCCTGGAAGGGAGTGCCTTGAGAGCCGAGAGCGAAGTGCGTCATGACGACAGGGATATGATCGGTAGTCTACAGCTGAAAGGGCGGCTGCTGAGCCACCCCACAGCCAGGTGCTACCTCCGAGCTTGCCGGCCAAGGACAGAACCTTTTCTGCAGCTGTGATCTGTCAAGTCTTGTCCACACTCGCAATGCAGGACCGCGCGGAGGGCTGCGCCCAGGCTTCTCTCAAGGTCATGCTGGAGGTTGACCCACCGCATAGGAGGCCATCTAAACCCATCATCAGGCCATATGCACTCTCCCTCGCCAGCTGCGCATAATTGACGGAGCCAGGGCATATGTCAGCTCGCCAGGCGATGCCTCAAGGGCAGCATTTTTCACGGCGCTGTAGCGCTTTTGCTTATGCTTGCGACCCGTCTACGGCGTCTGATATATTCGAATGGTTACTTCTTGAAGGGACGACGCTGCTCGTCCAAACGGTACCTTGAACGTAGCATCCGCCGCTCGCTTTATGTTCTCGCCTCGGCGCTAGTGTGGCGTGGCATTCAGCAGGAAGATAACCTGCGGCTGCGTACAAATTGCCAGTAGGGCTCAGCACGCGCACACGCATGTGTGTGGTGTGCATATTCATCAGTCTTCAAGGCTGTAAGTCCAATTAGAAGAAAAATGTGCTCCGAGGTTTGGTTCCAGGTGGAGGCGCAGGCAAGCAATGGCAAGACAGTCTTTCCACTCAGAGGTGTTGGGGGCGGTGACACCGCGTGCAGCGTTTTTACTGGCTGAACGAGATGCTCATGCTGTGCCAGCTCATTCTGTTTTCGAAAAGCCTGACCATCTCGCTACAATACCCAGCGTCTCATGCTGTCTGTCCTACAGCTACGACTAAAGCAGCAGCAGCAACGATGCCTGGTCTCCGCCTAGGCCTGAAGAAGGTCAAGAAACTCCTTCGAGATAAATCACCGGCCCAGGTAGCTGGTGTTACGGAAGCCGCCAGTCAATCCTCTGGCGCTACGAACAATGGGGTTGCTGACCTCAGCGAAATCAGTCGACAGCTCGTGCCTCGGCAGCCGACAGATCACAGCGAGCAGACGACTCAACATGATTCTACATCGGCCTTGCATGTCAGAGTCAGCGACAAAGTCAGTTTACCCTCTCGACAGCTCAACAATGCTCAGAACAACGGTTCCGACGGCAACCCAGCCCCGGCGGACGCTGAAGCTGAAGTCGACCTCTGGCAAAATGCTTTCGACAAGCTCCCCGACAAGCAGAAGCAGATCCTTCTGAATCTGGCCAGCAAAGGCAAACCCGCCAAGCAGCCGCCGCACGCAACAGCGGCGTCTATCATTCCCGACTTGATAGCTGAGACGCGAGCCAGACAAGAAGAATGCGAGAAGAAGTCATGGCGTATAAAGTTTGGGAGGGGCCCCGAGGACGAGATCATCCTCCGTGATCAGGCAGCTCTCATCATTGCGTGCCTGACCAAAGCTGGAGATCTCGGGGTGCAATTCGCACCCTCTCTGGTCCAGCAAATCTGGCCCTGCGTGAAGGCCGTTCTGCAGATTTCGGTCAATGCCGCCGACCAAATGGCCGCAGTCCTCCAGGTGGCTGATAAGGCAACGCGCGCAGCTACACGAGGGAGGGTGTACGAGACGTGTTTCACTGCTGCGAATACCTCCCCGGAAATTCTCAGAGACCTGCACAAATCCCTGGTTGACTTATACAATCTTGTTCTGATGCTTCTGTCCGAAGCGGCTGTCTTTCTAAACAATAACCTGTTGAAGCAGACCACGGATTCAATTCTGCATCCGAAGGCTATGAAAGAGGAAGTCGTGACTAAATTCACCGAGTTGGAAGAGGAATTGTTCCGTAGTGTCGAGACGGCCTCTGTTGCGATTGGTCACAACCTGTCTCTCCATGTTCAGAGCCTTGATGCGCCAGTTGTCCGAATCGACGAAAGGGTCGGCAAAATCTTGGACAAAGTGGGTGTACAGGAAGAATTGCAGATCTTACAATGGATTAGCAGCGTACAGCACGGCAGTCACCACTTCTCCATAAAGGACAAACGGATGGATGGCACGTGTGACTGGCTGCTCCGTCACGAGAAATTTCAAGCATGGGAGGCATCGAGCGGATGCACTCTGTTGTGGTTGAAAGGCCAATGTGAGAGCAACGTTCTTCACCTTCAGCCTTATGCGGGCGGATGAGACTGACTAGCAAGCAGCCGGTATGGGAAAGACGTTCCTGATCTCCAAGGTCATCGACCACAAGAAAGACCTTCTGGCCAGCTGCCCTAATGACGAGGCTCTTGCATTCTTCTACTTCAACCGGAATGACCTATCAAGGAACTCCGCGCTGGCTTGCCTCCAAAGCTTAGTCCGACAGCTATCAACAGCTAGCACCCATTCAGGTCGGATGCAACCGACCCTGCGGACGCTCTACAGCGACTGTAATCGTGAAGGGCACAGCCTGACCTGCGAGCTCTGCGAAAAACAGCTTGCCGAGTCCTTGAACCTATTTCCCAGAACCACGATCATCCTCGACGCCTTCGATGAATGCAATCGAGATGATCGCGAGAGACTGGTTCAGATCCTCGATGAACTGATGGAGTCTAGCGGGCGTCCACTACTCCTTTTTATCTCCAGCCGCCCAGAAATTGATATCGCCGCAGCCTTCCGTGACCGAGTCAGCGTAACGGTAGGCGCGGAAGACAATCAGGATGACATTGCTGCATTCGTCAACAAGGAAATCTACAAACCTCATCGCAGGTGGGAAAGGATTCCAACGAAATTGAAAGAAAAAGTTGTGGACACATTGTTCGAGAAGAGCCAAGGAATGTGAGTGATTGCCTCATTTACCAGTCTTAACCAAAGCAAAAGAAACTTCTGCTTACAAATTGTATGAGCCTTGCAGGTTCCGATGGACCGCGCTACAAGTGGATGAGTTGCTCAAGCTCTCGCTTCCGG
This sequence comes from Cryphonectria radicalis, assembly GCA_014849355.1. Taxonomy (NCBI): domain Eukaryota; kingdom Fungi; phylum Ascomycota; class Sordariomycetes; order Diaporthales; family Cryphonectriaceae; genus Cryphonectria; species Cryphonectria radicalis. The sequence continues at coordinate 31,760 of JACWQW010000001.1, forward strand.
AGGATGTGGAAGATCGTCTAGGGAAGCTACCCAAGGGCCTCAAGGAAGCATACGATGAGATCTACTTGAAGCAAGATGAGAGCCGTGCCACCGTGCAGTCCGTGATCGTCGATCGAGCCATCATGTGGGTGATGGCCGCCAGAGAACCACTTGGCTCACCAGAGCTATTGTCAGCTGTCCGCATCGATCCCGTTCTCTACGCCGAGGCGTTACTCGAAACCCCGAATTCATGTGCGATGCCCGAAACTACAAAGTACACCACCAGTGAAGTTACTGCAAAAATGCTCCTTGACTTCTGTGCCAATCTCCTGATATTGGACTCGAGGACGAGGAGGTGGGCTTTCGCCCATGCTTCCGTCGCGGAGTACTTTGAGGAAAATCACTTCAGCCTGCTACAAATACATTTACATACCGGCTTGACCAGCCTGGCGTTGGTTGTCGACTTTGCCCGATCGGTCACAGCACGACAGGCGCCTGGGGCCACTGCGCGGGCAGGGCCGCGCACTTGGCTCTGGAAGGACGTAGGCGAGGACTGGTCTGAGTCTGAGTCTGAGTATGAGCATGAGTTCCCCAAGGTGGTCACTTACCACAAGCATCAATTCGTCCGTTACACCTTCAGATTCTGGACGGACCACGTGGCATTCGTTGATGAACTCCGTGGTTGCAGAAAGACTGGCGAAGTCAGCATCGGCATACTGGATAAACGCGTACAGAAGCCTCTAGATGGATTGGCTGTCCTCCTGAAACATTTCCTTGGTCATCCCAATGACAGCAGTCTCGAGTATCGATGGTGGCTTGCTAAAAACCGAAGGCATGTCCCAGTCTCATACTTTGATAGGGCACAACAATGGTTTTTGCCCGACACGGAGGAATACGCCGCCTTTTCAATGGCCCGTTTTGGTATTACCAACCTTATACAAGACTGGTGGCAGGTGTCGGCGACTTCAAATGATGAGCATCCAGAATTGCCGATAGACAAGAAGGCACCTGCTGGACTCGGTTGGAATGTCCTCCACGTTGCTTGTTATCACGGTCGCCATTCCACGGTCAGCGCTCTACTGGCCTCCGGCATGAACGCCAATGAACCATCTGCATCCCCTGACAAGGATCTACCACTGCAGCTGGCTTGTCTGGCAGGCCATGTCGAGACTTGCCGGATACTCATCAAACAGGCTGGGTGCGTTCCCAGACTTCCCGCAGACCATCGCAACCCGCTGTATTGTGCAGCTCAGAACAATCATGCCGACGCTGTCCGCTGCCTCATTTCACTCGGTGCGGCCCCGGACCACCCGCTCGAGCTGGATTACTCCAACGCCCCGTGGCAGCCCGATAATCCTCTTGCAGTGGCAGCAGCGAGGGGTCATGTTATTTTATTGCGTATCATGGTCAAGGAATGCAAAGCCGACCCAAATATGCTCCCCGAGAAGTGCAAGCTGTGCAAAGCTGCGCTCTGTGCGGCTTACTGGCACAGCTTTGACGCCCTAAGATATCTAATCTTGGAGGCACATGACGCCAACGCGCATATCCCGAAATCGGTTTACGAAATTATCGCCATTGCCACCCCCGCCGCCGACCTCCATTGCTATTGGAATAGGGGCCTGTTTCGTTGTCTTAGAGAGTGCGGGATGGATTCCACCAGCTTCCGAAAGATTGGCGGTTTGAGGGTTTTGCAGGATAGAAGACTCATGGATGTAGCACTAGAAAGGGTTGTCATCAACGAAGATATGATGTCCCTTGAAGTGCTACTGGACGAGTGGGGGGCAGACGTGAATTGTATGTCCAGCGACTGGGGGACAGACTTGAATGATCTGTCCAGGGAGTGGGGCTGTGCAGTTCCGGCAGCTCGTGCTCGGTATCTGCCTGTGTTGAAGTCTATATTGAAGAAGGGAGCAAATATGGATCTCCAGACCCCCGGTGGCTGGAATAGTCCTCTTGCTATTGCTGCTTACTGGGAGAGGATGGATGTTATGGAGTACCTGATCAGGCACGGGGTAGATGTGAATTCCCATCTCAACCATGGTCCATACGGCAGCGCTCTTGCGGTCGCAGCTGCCGGGTCGTCTATTGCATCAATGGAATACTTGATCGACCGTGGAGCACGGGTTGACCTTCCCTTGAAGCAAGGCCTATATGGAAGCGCTCTTGCAGCCGCAGCTGCTAAGGGTTGTGTCTGCTCAGTGAAGTGCTTGATTGATCATGGAGCAGACGTCAACCTCTACTTGGAGCAAGGACTATATGGCAGCGCGCTTGCGTGGGCAGTGGCGGAGGACGAAGAAGATTCCGTGCTTTTTCTTTTGAAAAAGCAATCAAACGTCAATCTTGTCTGGAGCCAAGGTCGATGCAGGACCGCACTCATGGTCGCCGCCAGCGAGGGCAATTTAGAGATGATTAAAGTTCTGTGTGACAAGGGGGCAGATGTGAATCTCCGTGTGGAGCATGGGGATCGTTGCAGTGCCTTGATGGCCGCGGCATGGTCAGGTCACAGGCCAGCAGTATATTCTCTGTGTGAAATTGGCGCAGACAGGGATCTGCCGGAGAATCGAGGGTGGCAGGAGGTTCTCGAGGAGATGGAAGGGCAACAACTGATCGAGGAATCGGCATTTGAAGCAGACTACCATTTTGAGGATCAGTGCGCTAAGGCACACAGATTTAGACACGACTGGTTCAAGGATATGCAGGGGAAAGGGTTGAAGATGTGGAAAGCGATGGAACGGGCAGAGAGAAAGCAGGAGAGGAAGAGGAGGCGGAGAAGGAAAATAGTCGAGAGGCAAAAAATAGAGGCTAGATAGTTGCCAAGAGGGAAACTTGACAGCGGGTGAGGCAGGATGTTGCGATGAATGCAGAGGTAGAACAGGAGGTGAAAGTATGACAGTGATTGACGGCACGATCAATCTGGAGGTGTAATTACAGCTCTTGTCGAGCAAGCAAGCGGGCATCACAGGCAGATACCCTGTGTCCGCCATCACAGGACGAACGAGTCAACTGAGATGGGTGAAACTACGTGCGTCCAAAGTGGTGCGCAGAGTTTCGGGTGCAACAACTATGTTACTAGGTCCATATAAAAAACAGTCACACAAGCACGACCACCAGCCTGCCATCTCGGATATGAACCCAATTTGTCAAACGACGCTATTTGCGTGAGTCCACCAGAATGCAAACACAATCTCTTCAAAAGCAGCCCCAGTATCACCAGGAGAGCCGGCGCTGACAGCGCGTGCCGCATGCTGGTGGTTCTCTGCTGCGGTACTTACAATGCGGTGCCAGTCTGATTCAGGTCCTGAGTTTTGCCCTCTTTTGACAATGTGGCCCCCCGCATACTATATATCCCAGGCCTCCCTCGAGCCTCTCCAGATATTGAGCCAGGACCACACCGACGTAAAGTAGGCCGTACAGGTCTTATTCGAGATCGCTGTGACTATGCTCTCGGGAGAAAGCAACTATTCCTGGTACGATAAGATGTGCTCGATGCTAGCAAGTTTCCACCAGCGGGCGTGCTCTCAGAACACGGACGGGCTCTGCTTTTTGTTAGTATCCGTACGTAGCGTAGCCCCGGGCCACTTTCTGTCCTTCTATATCTCAAGTTGTAGATGAAGTTGATACTGCAGGTTGCGGAAAGAAGAGTGAGATCTGCCCCAGATCTTGAGATGCAGGTTCTGGGCTGCACAGTACCCACACTATCAAGCACTAGAAATCGCTTAGAAAATTAAATTGAGGGTCGAGAAGCAAAGAAAAAAAAAAGGAAAGTGCAGCCAGTCTTGGCATCAACCCAGTGCTATAGCTTGCGAGTTCCTGTCCGTCGGCCAGCTTGGGCGCGTAGTGAGGGTGAATGGTTGGTCAGGAAATACGAAGAGGTCTCTGCTGAGGTTGAGAGCTAGAGAGACGTTGGAGGGCACTGTGGAGGGCACTGTGGAGGGCACTGTGGACCCTGACCGCCATACTACTTGACCTGCATTTCGACATCAGAAGGGTCTCTGGGTCTCTCTGCCACTGCCGGCAGGACACTTAGCGGGACCCCAGTGGGTACCTGCCCACGTGCTGCCGTCCAGTGCATCCAGCCATCGTACTATACCGCTGGTACTAACAGTAGTGCTGTGTACTAGACCACTGTACAGGATGGTACGTGGGCAGCGGTGGTGGGGTGATTAGATTCCCCTGTCCTGCCTGCTGCGCCTGAGGAGCTCCCCATCAAAGGCCTCCAGCCCCTCCTCTAGCATCGATACCCAACCCCCCCGACAGCGCACCTCTCGATAACTTCAAAATGCACGTCTGAGCATCCCACGAGGGCTAATCTCCAATCTTTGTGAGGTCAACGTCCACCGTCCACTCAGAGGGCCTCGAGTCCAGCTTGCGATCGTTGGCTGCGCTGCGCTGCAACTCGTGCGGGCCACTTTCAGGAGGTCAAGCCACCGTCTGGTGACTCTGGTTGACGCTGGTCGCTGAGAACACCGACCCATTCTCCTGAGAGTATCTCGATCTCTTTATATAGAGCTCGGCTCTCCCCCAGAACCTAAGGACTGGAGGGTCAGGACCGTTACATCCAACCCCCCCCCCCGCCTCCCCGGGCCCTTGTCAGAGCTGCCCTCGCGGCTGCAACGCGACGGTCAAGATGAGGATCGGCTGCCTGCAGTTCGCACCCCACGTCGGGGACGTGGACAACAACCTCAACCGTGCAGATTCGGTACTCTCGAGAGCCAGCCAGGACGACTTGGACAGCTTGGACCTCTTGGTCCTACCGGAGATGGCCTTCTCAGGTGAGCGAGCGCGCGGTGGCTACCCATCTGCACCTAGCCGGACGCGTGTTTTGGATTCCCGGGCCAGCATAAGCTCACAGACAGACCAGGCTACAACTTCAAGTCACTCCAACATGTCATGCCCTTTCTCGAGTACGAGGGGGACGGGGTGAGCTCGCTGTGGGCGCGCACGGTGGCCCTGAAACACAACTGCCACGTCGTGGTTGGGTACCCCGAACAGGTGGACGTCTCGCACAAGTGGCCGACCTCGCCCGAGTACTACAACTCCGCCATCGTCGTCAACAACGAGGGCGAGACCATCGCCAACTACAGGAAGCACTTCCTGTACATGATCGACGAGACCTGGGCGCTCGAGGGGCGCGGCTTCGGCAGGGAGTTCATCCCCGGCCTGGGCCAGACGGCCATGGGCATCTGCATGGATATCAACCCCTACAAGTTCGAGGCCCCCTGGCACGCCTTCGAGTTCGCCTTTCACGTCTTGGAGGTCAGGGCCAACCTGGTCATCATATCTATGGCGTGGCTTACGCGCGAGGAGGCCGCGTCCTTCACTAGCAAACCCGATGAGCCTGACATGTTAGTTCCCCCCCCCCCAAGGCGTGGTGGGAACACAACCTCCTTTGATACTGGTTGACTGTATGGCTGACGCTCGCACTGGAAGGGAGACCTTGACATACTGGGTGCAACGCATGGAACCGATCATTCGCGCCGAAACTGAGGATGAGATCATCGTGTAAGTCCCTCTCGGCGTGTTTCCCCGCCATTCTTGTCGGCATTTTGCACCTTGGGATTATAATCGCAGTGGAGAACACGGTGTGGTGTCCTGGTATATGCCGTACAGACACATTGTGTGAGGTTCTCTTCCTATGCAGTTGTTGACAGTCAGTCCTTTAGGGTGTTGAGTAATCGGTGCGGCATCGAGGGCGAGACGGTCTACGCAGGGACATCAACGGTGCTTGGGATAAGGCATGGAGAGGTCAGCGTCTATGGCCTCCTGGGCCGCTGCGAGAAGAATCTCCTGGTTGTGGACACAGACAACCCGCCCCTCGGCAAGCTTGTTCTTCGTCCCCAAGACAACATCCAGCCGCCTGCCGGCGAGCCTGTGCCAGCGGCCCCTGTTAATGGCGTATTGCCCGAGGATGAGCTCGAACTGGAAGACGATGAGGACGTGGAGATTTCCTCCTGAGAGTCTGCTTGGGCAAAGGTCTCAAGATTGTTGATGTGGCGCGGGTTGCAAGGAACGAACCCAGGCTTTTGGAAAAGCAGAATCTAGCGCGCTTACTACGCCCATGCGCAGACAGTCGGCTCACACTCGAGACCAACGGTGAGTTGTGCACTTTACGGAGAATCAGCGCATGGTCCATCTCACGTCTCAGTAGGTTGGGAGACACACACGAAGGAGCTTAGTCCATTGGGCGGGAGGCAGAAGCAGCAGTCTACGACGACCGGACCGGCTGAACTCACTTCATTGGAAAAATGAACTTTGGGCGGGCTTTGCTCAGCAAGACCTATGCCAAAGGAGCATACAAAACCCTTGACCAACAGGTGATGGGGGGTTCTTGTATGAGCCTGTTGCAGCATTTCGCGAGATGTTCACGGCGTCGATCTTTGAACATTAGCCCACAGGCAGCTTCTGGAGCACCCACAAGGTCTGTAATGGACTCCAGGTCCGCTTTCGTTATCGCGACAGTCTTGGGTTTTTCTATTTTTGGGATGGGGGGATGAGGGGGGTTTGGGGTCCCAGTAACAAACTCAAGTGAACAGATGCCGTGAAGAGCATCAGCTTCAGAATGAGGTCGATCTGACCTGGCCTGACCCTTCGCAAAACGAATCGGCCAGTCTATACAACTCATGTCCGAAATCTTCTTGTCTCCAATTCTGCGCCAGCCAAAATACGCGCTCATAGCCATCGTAAAGTTTCGGGCTACCTTGTGACAGACACGGCAAAGCATCGATGTAATGGGAGGAGGGGCTAGACTATGGATGGTTTGGGTAAGAAAGGAAGAGGGGAGGAAACCAAAAAAAAAAAAAAAAAAAAAAAAAAAAAAAAAAAGACATGCATGCAACTTTCGCCTACCAAGTATCCAGTCTAACGCGCGGTGGGCAGGCCTCTTTTAAAATCCTTCAAATACACCCGAATCGCTCGGCACGCCGGACCACGCACTCGGATGGATCCTCTGCACAATACTGTAAGCGCCGCGTGAAAAGGGGATCTCATCTCGGCCGACCGGCAGCTCCTGATGAAAGAAGCCGATTTCGAGGACTCCTTGATGGAAAATCGAGCCATATCCGGATGATAACGCCCCTTCCAACAACTAGAGTCACGACATCTGCAGCATGTGGGTGATTGCAAAAACGCTATCACAGTACTATGGTCCATGGTGGGCGAGATGGGATGTGTGATGAGGGTTCGAACCATGGGTGGCCGCCCATTTGGGGGCGGGATATGCAGGAAATGTGGGCACATCCGTCGAGCTTATCCCCTTCAGGGACGGCAAGGTTACTGCAGGCGCTTGCGGGACAGGGCGAGAGGCTGGGCACCGTCCAATCACCGGGCAGTATTCATCTCCAAGGTGTGAAGTCTTGCAGGGGCCGCTGCGTGCACTGCTCATCACTGCAGGTGATATCCAAGACGCCCCCCTCTCTGACTGGTCAATCCAATGTGCCACCCTCAATGACCCCAGAACACTAGCTTTGCTCGAGAGGGAAGGGGTCCTTTTTCGGAGATGGTGGGTGGCCACTTCGGAGGTCATGAACGGCAAAGGCTGACTCTTCATTCGTGGGTTGGGTGCGTTGGGAGGCCCATGGTTCTCACCTTTAACAGGTGAATAATCCTCAGTCTGCCCACCTTCCACAACCTTGCAGTACTTCCGAGATCTTGTACCACAACAAGTCCTGCTAAGAGAACTCTACCACTTTTGTCCTCCATCTCCGTCTTCACCCCTCCCTCGTTCGACTGCGTTTCTGATCACACCCTACAAGAGAGCTTTCACGTTCCGGCTCTCTGGGTCAGAGGTTGATACGTGTGTTGCGACTGCAGGTCTCGGCGCTAAAGCGTTCTCCTTTCACATCACCAACATCACATTTTGCTGTTCCCCGTTTCAAGGGCCAGGCAGAGAGGCTCATATATCATTCATCGGATCGGCCGCTGCGGCCCACATGTCGGCCAGCAGAAGCAAACCTTGAAAGAGCGTCATGGGTTCGGTCGTCGCACAGCAGTGATTACTACACACAGCGACAAGTAACGCCTTCGCTGTCCGCTACGCCACCTTCTCGACCCCGCACATTTTTGATCTTGGTTCTGTGCTCTCGACGGCGGCCTTTGCTTGACAGCCTTCTTGCTCAGCACAGGGTCCTGTCACTTGAGCAGACATGAGGCCCTGGACAGCGAGGCTGCTGGCTGTGGGCGCTGCCCTTACCGGCCCCGCAGCTGCCATTCTCGTCACCTCGGGGTCCACGTGCGACCAGCAGTGCGGCAACGTCCTGACCGCGACGACACCGGCCGATATCGTGTGCTCCAACAGCGATTTCAGCAGCTCGACTGGGGTCGTGCTCGAGAACTGCCTGAACTGTGAGCTGACCAGCACCTACTACACGACCGACCCAAACTCGACAGACCAGCAGTGGCTGCTGTACAATTCCAGATATACAGTATCCGAGTGTCTGTGGGGTGAGCCAGGGAACGTCGACGTCGGCGACAGTCCTTGCATCACAACGTGAGTGACCTGCCATCCTTTTTTTTTTTTCTTTTTTTCTTTTTGTTATTTCTCAACGCAAGGAGAGGGGGACCAAAGAAGCCCAGCTGAGCTGACGTGCCACCCAGACTCGCCTGCGGAGACCTTCAAAGTGCCATTCAGTATGGCAACTTCAGCACCGGCTCCAGCATCGGCGCATACGACTATTGCACCCAGTGGGGCGACAGCACCTTCTCGGACGGGTGCGTGACATGCCTGCGGACGAGCCAGCAACAATACCTCGCCAACATGGTGGTGATGCTTCAGGTGGGATGTGACCAGAAGCCCGCGCCGGGCTCGACCATCTCCGTCCAGGGAGGCATCTTCTCGACGACCCTCATGAACGAGACCGCGCCGACCCCGACCAGCACCTGGACGAACATCAACGAATCCGGGCCCATCTCCCTCGGCGCCAAGGTCGGCATCGCCATCGGCGGCCTCTGCGTCGTCCTCGCCGTCGCCGGCTTCTGCATCGTCTGCATCGGCCGCCGCCGCCGCCGCGCGTTCCTGCGCAAGCTCGAGATGCAGCACAAGGAGTCAGGTTGGCCACACCCCTTCGCAGGCGGGATTGTGCACCGGGGCCCTGACATGAACGAGACGCCGCTGTCGCAGAAACCGCTCCGCGGGTGGGACGACTCGCCCCTGTCGGCCACGGCCTCTGAGCCCGCCTACGCGCGCTACTTCTCCCCCTACTCGTCGCACCACAACAGTCCCGTCAACGGCGCCGAGGCGTCGGCGGTCATGGCCCACCAGTGGCCGCAGGCTTTTCACGACGACCCCCACCAGTACCACCACCACCACCACCAACAACCCCCCGCCTCCTTTGGCGAGGCCTTCCCCACCGCGGCGCAGGAGAAGGCCCTGCAGGACCAGCACGAGGAGGCCGTCGGCACCTCGACCCCGCCCACGCACATAGGGCTCGCGCTCGGCGGCGAAGAGCCCAGCCTGCGGTCCAAGGTGTCGGACCAGAGCGTCCAGAGCAACGGCACCGGCGGGGCGGAGAACAGCAATACCAACAACCCCGACGCCGACAATGTCGAGTCGTACGAGCTGCACGAGGTCAGCAGCAGCAGCGCCGGAGGGAGCAGCGCCGGCGGCGGCAACAACAACAACAGCTTCAGGAACAGGATGGCGAGGGAGAACCGCGCGCCGGTGCTGCAGCACCCGGGGTATGGACGGTATAGCCCTGAAAAAATGTTCCCGCCGCCGCCGCCGCCTACGCATACCATGAGCGGCGGGCTGAGGGATGATCTGAATGGGGGCCATGACCAGATTTGATTTCGGTTTTGTTGGGGGGGAAGAGGGGGGGGGAGAGTGAAGAAAGAGTGGCGGCCTTTTCCTTGTTTGTGTTCGTGATGATACCGTGGCGGAGATCCTGAGTTGAGCAGGGAGTTTGGGCGTCTTTTTTTTTATAGCCTGTGTTTACCTCTTTTGCGAGGATTTACTATTGATGAGGTGGTGGCGGCTAGGAAAGATCACAGGTTGTATATACGCGCCTCGTACTATTTAATGATGATACAGAATCATGTCAAGCTCTCTCCTAAAACCCTGAACCAACGTTGCCATTTCCAGTATCCTGTTCTGTGTGAGGGGGGCACCCCTCTGTAATATGGCGAGGGCGCATTCGAAGACGACGTTTCGGCAGCAAATCGATTTGGTCGAGGAAAAAAAAAAATGGATTCTCACCTCTAGTATCAAGATATCAAACAAAACAATGTGAAATGGGGATTGGGAAGTCGATGATACGTTTCTCAAGTGAAGCGCATCATGACAGTGAGGATAAGTAGTCTTATTCTGTGCCGAAATTCGTGCCTCGATGGTCTAGTGGTATGATTCCTGCTTTGGGTTGATAGCTGATTGCAGGAGGTCTCCGGTTCAATCCCGGATCGAGGCCTTTTTTTTTTCATTTGCGTTTCGATGTAGTCTTGCTTGCAAGTACATATTTTTGCCCTTTTTATTTCAGGTGACTGTAATTAAGATGATAGAAAACAAAATGGGAAGCATTTCAATTTCAGTGCTATATAAAGCAGGGCTGTCTAAAGATGTAGTTTTGAAATCTTTTGGGGGGAGGGGGGGTGGACGGCCAAGATTAGATAAGCTCTTTGAAATTGTACCATTTTCCTTCCAAGCTGATCTCTTAAAAATAAATTCTATACTTGAACAATATCGAAAGTAAGACTATGTTAAATACTTGTGTGGTAGTTGATTAGGGTTGTTGAGAAGAGGGCTCTGATGGGCGCTAGAGTATTACCAGTCAAGCTAATACCTTGGGCTTTCAAGCAGGAAACAGAAAGGCAGTCAGAGTTCTTACTGAGCTGGACATTTTAAATAAGGGCAGCCAACTTCACGCATATATAACCAAGAGTCAGACTGAGATTTACACTGGCTCATTTTGACAAGAGCCTGGCCATGACACCAGCATGTAGCCTAAGACAAGATGAGTGGTAATTATTGTAACATTTTTCCAGCAAGATCCTATGCTCTGAGATCATCTGGCAGTCTTCCTTATAATAGATTGACAGCTGAAATACTGGTGAAAATTCATCTCATCAGGCATTATTAAAAATACACCTGACAGCTGTAGTAATTCAGATGCTCATGAGGTCGAGCAAGACAAATTCATGCTGGACTTCTAAGCCTTGCGTGTGGTCCATGCGCAGGTGCCACCATTAAATGCTCAATCTGTCTCAGCAATGTCGAAACTCACCCTCTATATACACATACATGAACAGGTGACTGTAATGTCAAAAACCAAAAGGTCAACAAGTAGATCCATGCATACAAGGAGTAAAAGATTAAATAAATGTCAACAAGCAGCAGCATACCTTAGACCTATACACAACCATTGCGCTTATCATCTGAAGTAGACTGCAGTAGTTAATAGCTGGCAGCGCTTAAGAGCTTTTTCGGGGGTTTGGTCCCTATTCAAGTTCTGGTTGAAAGTTTTCATGTCAAGATTTAATCGACTCAAGTACAGTTCTTATTATATTCCTCTGGTTTTTCTCTAATGAAATAATTAGCTAGAAGAACCTTAAGTGCACTGCAGATGAGCAGCCAGGAGTAGGAGATTCTTTTGTATTTTTTTTTAGACCCGAGGATTATGGGTTCCTCGCTTGCATTAGTTAATCAATGATACACATTTTATAAGAAGCAGTACATCTAGTATAACAGAAACAATACATTAAAGAATTACAATTCCTCAACTATTTGCAAAGGATAGGCTGTTTCTCAGCTCAATACAGAGAAGTCAAGGTCTGCAGGCTTGCACATATTAGACAAGAATCTCTTAATCACAAATTCAATACTCATCTCCTAACTAATTCTAAAAGCAAAGCAAAGCACATACTAAAGCTGCTATTATCTTAACAGCTAGCAATATATAGAAAAGTATTCATTATAATCATTAATTTGTTGCTTAAATTATGCACTGCTCGAGTTCAAGTGCTTAGATAGCACACATCATTAATGTCACAGTAATTCAAGTTTTAAAAATCTAAGCATTGCTTTTATTCTTATTATAATAAAATAAATGGAATAAAGAAAGAAAAAAGATACACGGGAAAGATTTTGGTGTCTTTCACATAACTCAAAAAAGGCCTCGATCCGGGATTGAACCGGAGACCTCCTGCAATCAGCTATCAACCCAAAGCAGGAATCATACCACTAGACCATCGAGGCGAGAAACTTGATTATGTGAAAATTATGTCTCATTATATCTTAGTCATTTTCCGAGGGCACCTTGGAACTTTTTCCATGTGGAACGGAGAAAGGAGTCGTACAGTACAGCTAGACCGTCAAGTTAATTTATTTACATGAATTGACTCCTAGAGAGATAGTGAAGGCACCCAGTTCCAGGTCTCATAACGAATATTCTTGCCGACGGGCGCAGCAATTCATCATTAGGCGCCTGGTCTAGGAGCTGGACATCTCCTGAGGTATACCTTCTAGATCAGCGCCAGACACATCGTCGACTCAGCACATATCAGCGACCGTTCGTAGCCAGCATGTATAAATTTTTTTTTGGAGCTTTTATTATCATTGCCTCGAACACAACACTCCGTGTCCTCCCGCGGGATAATATCCTTTGAGAAGAATCTTTTCTTTGGAGTATTACCGATTATGGAATACCCAAAACCCCCGTGGCAAGCAACTGGATCTTCCCGCCCTGAACGCCTTTTTTTGGTGATTGCCCCCAACGCCAACCAAGCAAGACAATATAATCTAGTCACTGTCATCGTCGCCCTTGGAAGCCTTCTTGGCCTTCTTCTCCGCCTTTCTCCGCTTGCGCTCTGCCTTCTCCTCGGGGGTCTCGCCCTCGTGCTTCTTCCGCTTCTTGGCCTCGCCATCATTGTTGGGGGTTTCGGGGTTGGCAACAACGACAGGCGGCGCGACGGCCTTGGGGAGTTCTGAGGGCGCAGCCTCGGTGGGCTTCGCAGGGGCGCCCTGGGCCTCGGCGGCGCTGTAGTCTGTGTACGACTCGGTCCACTTTGCGGGCGTGGCCTCGTTGGGCCTGCCGTACTTGTCAAGCTTGCCGTCGGCCTTCAGCTTCTTCTTCTCTGCGGCAGTTGGGCCGAGACCCCAGCGTCTAGGGTACAGATCGCGCTCCATGATACACCGCTTGACCTTGGCGACGACGCCGTGGTCGCAGGTGGTCATCTCGACGGCAGACATCATCGCGATACCGATGGCGATGGCCTCGCCCTTGGTGGTGATCAGGACGCACTCCTCGTGCTGTTCAATGTTAGACTCGTAGCGCAGCAGGCCAGGCAACATCAGCTTCGCGCCATAGGTGATGGCGTTGACTGCGCTGTCCTTGACGACGAGCCGCTTGTAGCCGACGAGGAGGGTCTCGAGGGGCTGGATCACTTGTCGGAGGTAGGTCTCATCACGGTTGTTGTCTGCCCGCTCGGTCCAGTTAGTCAATCGATTGCAGTGCCGCTCGGACCACAGCAAAAGTGGGACTCACCGTATTGCCACTGGGCATCCAGGACATCATGCAACGTGACCAAATCCTTGGTCTCGTCCATCGCACCAGAGCGCACACGCCGCAGCTCCTGCATGTGCGCACCCACGCCAAGGAGAAGCCCCATGTGCACGCAGAGCGTCCGGATGTAGGTGCCGGCCTCGCAGCTGACCCAGAAGACACCGAGGTGGCGGTCATTGTCGAACTCGATAAGCTTGGACTCGTAGATGGTACGGATACGCAGCTGTCGCTTGACGGCGGAGATCAGGGGGGGCCGCTGGAAGAGCGAGCCGGTGAGCTGCTCGAGGACGCGGGCGAACTCTGCCTCGCCGCCGGGAACCTTGTCGTGGAAGCGCACGACAGCCACGTACTCCTTTCCGGCACCCTGCTGAGACTTGACGAGGCGGGTGGCGCGGTCGATGCAGACAATGAGACAGCCTGTGACTTTGGGATCGAGGGTACCGCTGTGGCCAGTCTTCTCGACACGAAGCATGCGCTTCACCCAGGCGACAACTTCATGGGAGGAGGGGTTCGAGGGCTTGTCGAGGTTGATAACACCAGAAGAGACATAACTCTTGATGTCTCGCATGTGAGGCTTGCAGCCATGGGGGATTGGTGTGAAATGACCTGTTCTCACGAGCACTGTAATGGGTATTTCGTCAGTAAAAAGAAAAAGGTAAGGGCCATTGGACGCTTGCATCGACACGGAACACTTGGTACATACGCTTGTCGTAGTTCTTCAACAGCAGGGGCCAATCGCTTGTGTCAGCAGCTGGCGTTGAGGCCTGTGGCACGATAATATGCTTCTCGTCTGCCATCTTGGCTGGTGGTGTTGTGTTGGGGGGGGGGGAGGGGGAGGATTGTTGCGGTTTGTAGAGATGTTGGTAGGAGTCGCGCAGTCCAGGTTGATGAAGCTTCCTAAATTTTTTGGTGTGGGGAATTGCCAAAGTGATTTAACGCTAGTCCGCTTCCAGTTTGGAGACTTGGTGCGGGCAGGCACACAGAACGTCAATACCTAAAGTACTAAGAAATAATAGTACAATTCAAAAACGCCGAAAAGTCTCGAATGAAATTATAATATCTGGTGAGGGTTGAAGTCAATTTTGGCTGATGGCACTTGATTCATAACAGACAGTTTGTGGAATTTTGGATCGCGGAGTCCCGCCAAAGAAATAAATAAAATAAAAAAATAAAAAAAATTCTGTTGCTGTACCTACCCCAACCTCCTAGAGGCTTATAAGACTTCTTAGGTATAAAAAAAATAGTTCGTCGCCTCCCCCCTCCAAAAACAAAAAAAAAAAGAAGAACAGAAAAAGAAAAGGAGGGGCGCGTCTGAAAAGGAAACCGAAAATAAAAAAAAACTAATTCGAAAGCTGAAATATATTTACACCCCAGAAGCATTAAAGTAGTCTGCAAACTCGACCCTGCTGCTCCTAATAGTGAAATTGGCCAAGCTCATCATTATCCTCGTTTACACTTGTGCGTTACATCAACTTGCATGAAGCGCTATCCCCTCCCCAAAGAAGACAAGTCTATTAGTATAACTTGATCGGATTTAATGCATAGTGAATTCGCTTATTTATCTAACTCTCGGGCGTCTTTCTTGCCCTTTTTTCTAACAGGGCAGCCAGGCCTATCAGAGTCCTCTGCCACTTGAGTTCTCGTCGTGGTCTCATGCGACTGTGCCCGAGTTCTGATACTTCAGGCGTCCTCGAAAAAGGCTAAGCCTTCGGACGAGCCTAGGAAAACTACCGCAGAGAAGAATATGTAGATAATCAACAGTGTTAATCAGTCGAAGAGTAGCTAGGTCGACTAAGTACCACGCCAAACGAGCAAGGCAAAATCATGATCATACTAGACCACCAATATCAACCAACATCTTTCACTCTTCAGGTGAGAGTCCATTGATGCGATTCGAGGTACTCCCCCTTCAGATCGCGATCAGGCAGATCCTTGTTATGATACCAGATCCAGGCCGTAACGTACGCCAAAACAACCACCGCAGAACCACCAGCCTCCTCCTCAGCTTCCACAGACACCAACACAGCACATGACGACATGATTCTCGGAGGTCCTTTCACATCCACCTGGAGGATCACCCCAAGTTTGCCTTGTAAGCCTTCGTACCGTCGTAAGCCCACTGGCCCATCCTCCCCGTCCTCCTTAGGCGGCTCGGACTGGTGCACGTTCCGGAGCCCAATCAACATATTCTCTACATTGTCGATAAGGATCCGGATGGACCCATCTTCGAGAACAAGTTCAGATGGCTTGGCGTCGAAGATGACTCCGGGCATCACAACACGAAAACCTTTCTCCCCAACATGCCCTAGCGGGCCGTGTGGGCTCGTTATGGTAGCCCCGGGACCCAGAAAGCTTCTGGGTGCCCACCGGAATCCCGGATCGTTCAGGCGTGGCCTGTTGGTGAAGATCACGCCGGCGGGGATGTCCTTGAGCTGGCGGTAGAGAATCTTCATGCGCTCCTGTCCCTCGGCCTGGAGGATGCGCAAAGGGTCTATGCCGTAGAGCGAGGCGATGCACACGGGCTCGTCGTCGGCGCGGCTGGTTGTGCGGCCGCGTAGACGACCCACGATGCGATGCATGGTGTCGTGCCTGGGAGAAGAAAACTGGAGCAGGATGGTGTCGAACAGGCGGAATGAGTCTATAAGCACCGGATCGAACAGCATCCAGTCCCGGAGGCAATATTTAAGTATCTCATCCCGCGCCGACACAGGAGATCCCAGAGCTTCTCCGGCCCGCGGCACTCCAGGGACTGGAAGTTCTGAAGTCCGAAGGATATGTCCAATGTAACTGTCGGGGAACCTGGGCTTCTCGGCAGGAATGATCGGGTCATGTAGGGCCTCTATTATGTCGTTGACGACGTCGTCGTCGTCGTCGTAGTCCCAGAAGTTAAAAGACGTCAGCCCGAACGGAGTTTTCGAAAATTTCCACAGGAGGACAATATCCCTCCAGCTCATGGGGCCATCATCGAAGTCGAAGTATACGTCTTTGGCCAGCCAGCCTTCTTGCAGGGTCCATAACCGTCGTGCCCACTGACCAAAGCCCGAGAAGAAAAATCTCTCAAGCATAGAAGAGTTTTTGGGTGTCATCCACTGCATGGACTTATCGATCACGAGGACCTGCTCTGCAGTTCTGTAGACCTCGGCCATGCTTCTTATGGCTTTGGTCCTCAGGTCCTTTTCGAGCGGTACGCAGAGGGTGTCGATCCAGAATGGAACTACATCTAGCGGTTTGACTGCGCGGGGATAGAGTCGACGGACTTTAGCTTGTAGACTGCATAATACGCATCTCGGCAGCGTGTTCGCTTTTGTGTTCTGGTGATAAGTTTAGTAAAGCTGGGTTCACATTCTGTTTGGATACCTCATCATATTGAACTGAAGATATCCTAGAGGGTATGACTGACACCTAGTCCATCAGACCATATGTGCGATATGGCGACGTAGCGCTATTTAGAGCAGGGCGAGATTTAGCCTCCAGGTAAAGAAAAGTCGAGTCCATCTCAGAATGCTCTACTCACTGTGCCTTTGCCGACTTCATGGACCTCCAACGTAACCTGACTAGTGTCCATACTGTCATGGCGAACTGAAACAAGAGGAATACCGCCTCTCTCGACTATACCCGCGATGCGAGCCTGTAAGTCATGCTGCGGCCCGTCCCCGCATGAGCACTCCGGTTCCATATGCACAGTCTTGTATGTATCTTCATCGACCTGGAGTGCGTTGCACTTGGTCCTTGTGCACCGAGCGTGGCTCTTGGAGCTGTTGTTCCGTCGCAGATTAGGCGTGTAGGTTAGCAGGTACAGCGAGGAAATCGACATGCCCAACTGCTCGTTGTCTAAAGAGAAGAGCTCACCCGCGCACCATCCTGCGCGCTCCGCACACTGTAGGAGAGCCTTCGGGTAGTACACTGTGTAAGGGCCATTCCCGAGTATATGCTGAGAAAAGGTCTCTAGTGTTTCAAAAACGATCGTGAGTGGTATGAGAACTGGATGCCCGCCTGCATCGCTGTAGTAGTCGGTATCGACCAGGACGGAGAGGTTATCCCACATGAATTGCATGAGCCGATCGATATTGACCGCGACCACACTTTTCTGCTCGGGATCGGTCAAGTTGGCGTAAGAAACTGCCCAGTACCATACGTACTGGCATAGCTTGCGCGTGGTCAGGACACGAGTGCCATCCGCATCGGTCATGAAGAAGTCGGCAAGAACCATGTATACATCCATGGTTTCGGAGAAGGCATGGAGGGCGCCGAAGAACAACCAGCTTTGGAGGAAATCCGCATATTGATCTATATCCTCGGCAACTTCATAAACGTCGTAATATTGCTCTCCCGAAAAGTGGCGCTGAGGAAATGTGACCCATCCAGACAAGTCCTCTGCGTCGTATTTCACGAATTTCTTGTAGACGAATGGATATCGTGGCGGGTGCACGGTATGCTCCTCAAAGTGTGAGAGATGGTCCATAACTGGTTTGATATTATCATCATCTGGTAATGGAGATCGTCAGCTTCGTGGAGCTGTGTAAGTAATAAACAAGCGGTAGCAGGGCAGTGTGAAGGCAGTCTTGAGAACAAGGAGAAGAAGGACTTGAGATTGCACAGCAACTACGCAAGCACGTGGCAAGGCAACGATCTCTTGAGCGAAGGATCGGGGCAGTGCGGGTGCGGGACTTTTACCCTGGCCTTACTGTACCACCCCACAAAAGAGGGAGGAGGGGCTGGAATGGTAAGCTCCTGCTTCGTGAGTTTACAGTACTTAAGCAGTCACTTGACAACGTACGCCAGCAACCGACTGGCCATCCATAACTCGATCTCAAGTCTTTGTCGGCTACTCTAGAGCTCGCCGTGTTATGGAGAAACCAGCGCAAAACTTGCAGGTGGCCAAGGTCTGCTCAGACGCAAGCAAAATGGACCTTAAAAGCGGCAGTCAGCCTGTACGTAATAGTCTGCTTGTTCCGTGGTTAGCGTTATTGATATCACAGCCTATCACCGGTGATATTTGCCATCGGAGAGACTGACGGTCACATCCATACAAGGAACGAGATTGCCAAGTCTGTGAGAGACTTAGAGAATACTTCCGAGCTATGGATCCTGGTGATATAGAACTAGGTGGGGTGCAAGAGCCACTCAACTCAACATGTCGCAAGCACGTTGAGCTTCTCGAGTGGGTTTTTGCAGGAGAAGAAGACATATCGACATGGCCAGCCTCGACGCAGCTTCTGCTGGAATGTGAAATCTACAGGGACTCGTTTAGATTCTACGGGTCGAATTCTACTTCTCTTGACTTTGGTATATGCCGCCCTACAGAACGTAACCGACCATGCTCGATCCGGCCCATCGACAAGTCATGGATCGATCCTGAGATCTTTGCACGCTGGAAATACAAATGCGAGGAAGAACATGGTATGGTGTGCTACAGGCTTCCGTGGCAGAGTCGGACGGAGCGGAGAAAAGTCCAAGCCTCGTGGCTGATCGACGTACGCGAAGCATGTCTCGTGCGGCCTCGCGGCGGCGAGACATACGTTGCACTGAGCTATGTTTGGGGCACGGAGCCCTTCTATACATCGCTCAAGGAAAACATGGCCGTGAATCAGAGACCAGGGGCATTTGCGAAGGGTAACACTGATATCCAACCGGCCATATCCCCCACAGTGCTAGACGCGATGAAGATCGTTCAGCTCCTGGACGAGCGCTACATCTGGGTGGATGCACTCTGTATCGTGCAGGACGACTGGGACCAAAAGGAGGTCGAAATCAATAACATGGCAGACATCTACTCCAACGCTACTCTCACCATCGTCGCCGCTCAGGGTGCAAGCGCAATGAGCGGCATGCGCGGGATCAAGGGGCACACACAGCCTCGACACGCAGCGGAAGACTGGCTGCAGTGGGATGTGGATATATGCCTGGCCAGGGCACAGGTGGACCAGACTGCTCCGGCATACAGACGCGCCGACATGTGGGGTGGACGAGCCTGGACTTACCAAGAGGAGATGCTCTCGCGAAGGAGGTTGGTGTTTACCGAGAACAGCGTGGAGTGGGACTGCAGCTTCGCCAAGTGGCACGAGGACCGCGTCGAGACCCGATTGCAGTCAGAGGATTTCACCTCATACACTTCTATCGCGCAGAGCACAATGGGCCACAGGGTCCCAGTCCTCGGGTCTTTTCAGGATGTCATGCTCTATCACTACAACCTGAGGCATCTTACCTTTCCAGAGGATGCTCTTTTCGCATTCGCTGGCTGTGCTTCAGTCCTGAGCCATAGCTTTATGGGTGGGTTCATCTCAGGTCTGCCCGAGGTGTTTTTCGACCTCTCGCTTCTCTGGCAGCCAGACTTGTACGTCGAGAGACGTGTCGCCAGGCACCCGGGATCAGGGGCCTGCCTGCCCACTTGGAGCTGGGCAAGCTTCCGCGGAAAACTACGTCAATGGAACAGCTCTGGAGGTCAACGATTCGTACGTGTGCAGCGGAATGGGCTGAAACAGATGGGAGACGGCGAATATGTGACTACACTTGTGCAGTGGAATTACCGGTCGAGTGTTGGAGGCCAAGATGAGCCCATTCATCACGTTTGGTCCAAGTGGAGGGACCAGTGTTTCTCTGACGGTGATGACCTCGTGTGCCCCACTGGATGGTCACGATACCCATTAACACAAGATAGCTCACAGTCGCCTGAAGCCAGGGAAGTTCCAGGTAGCACTGCCGCGGCACTTCCTGTTCCGAGGTTCTATTTCACTCAAGACGAGAGTAGCTCCTTTTACGAGTACTGGTGGCCTATTCCTCTACCGGAACGAGGAGCACCCCGGAAGCCGCAGCGTAATATCCAATTCATCACCTGCAAGACACGCAGGGCTTGGCTGCGGTCAGGGTATGCAATGCGGAGAAATGATGCGGCGGCTACGGTGATTATATCTCTGCAAACCGAGGGTGGCCTCTGGGCTGGGGCTCTAGAGGTCATGGAGGTCAACGTCACCGAGGGGGGAAGACAGAACCTCTCCATAGGCAGCTCCGTCACGGATATCAGCCACCTTGAGACACATCAACTGCACGATAAGATTCGCGGTTTTCTCGATCAACGGTATGAACTGGTAGAAGTTGCGCGGGGCTTCATATCCAATTGGGACAGGAGGGATACCGATGCTATGCATTCGCTGAGCTTCTGGGGGAAAACCACCATTCATGAGGAGACACCAGGTACTGAGGTATACTATGTCATGTGGGTGGTGTGGGAAGGAGGTATTGCTCGCAGGAGAGGCCTAGGCCGTGTCGGCAAGGCTGTATGGGAGAGTTTGCAAAGAGAATCTGTGCATCTGGTTCTTGCTTAGAACCTGATTATGGATCTAGGGAAGAAAAGAAAGAAGACACAGAGAGAGAGAGAGAGAGAGAGAGACAGAGAGAAGCCCTGCAAAGCAAGTCAAAAATGTCCTTCGATTTCCATATTTAGAGAATTATTCGGGGGTCCTGTGTACGGGCCAAATCTGACTACTCAGAATTCGGCATCCTCAACATCGAGACGGACATTTCGCCTGAAGTTTTTATGTCAAGGTTTGGCCTTCCGAAAATAACAACCCAGACCCATCATTCCTGGTATTGTGGTGGCCAGTGCGTTAGACCACAGGACGTGGAACAATTACAGATGGGCCTCGAGGTCGTACAGCTACAAGGGCATCACCCTCTTTCTATTTTGAGCCCTCGGGGCAGATCTAGAACATCCTTTTCACCCTCTTCTTGTTCCTCTTTTGTCATTATTTTTTGCTACACAGGCACGCTGAGGCCATGTTCATTGCTCCGGCGTTCGCCCGCCCGCCCCATCCCACCCCGCGCAAAAAAGTGGGCGCCACGTATAACGAAATGGCCATTCCTGCGAGGACACCTTAACGGAGAAGGAACAGAAGGAGCATCCATTGGCATAGCCGAACATTGAAAAAGCCCACTGCCCAAGTTGACTTAATCAATTAAGTCGTAGCTCTGGAGATGAGTGTGAGGGTCTCTCCACTTGTATAGTTTGACGTTGAAACAGCTGACCGCTCGCTTGCTTCGCATGGGACGAGCGGCTTATGGATCGCTTAGAACGCACGACTGTTTTATGACACTCTGCCTAAGACCAGAAGGAGCACTTTGTACAGACCAACAGGTTTATCCACTTCTATAGGGCTATTAGAATTGGCCGAAAGAGTGAGCCGGTTGGTTATTACTTATTATATCTGGTCAGATCGCTGCGGGGTGCAAGTAAGGCGAGTTGATTACCGTTTGCCAGCAAGATCGTGAGATGGGTCTGTAACGGGTCAATATTGTGTTGATATCCATTTCACTATAGTAGAACTGTGGTGTCAACCCCACCTGGGTGGTATTGCAGCGGATCTTAAAGTGGTTCAAAATATTCTAAGCAACACAGTTTTGACCGGACAATGAGATCTACGCTTACGCTTCCTTTGCTTAGACTTATAGTGGGACGGACGGCTTATGCATGTGCCGATCAATCGCTTGCTTCTATCAGATTCAATGTGTGAAAGCTGGATTTTGGATGAGACAGGGTAGAACATCGCTTGCACTGTAACGGTTGTCATTGTGAAAGAAGACGAGAGTATATATATCTCATGAAGCAATGGATTGGTTCTATCTGTTTTATCCTCAAATTACATCTCATCAAATACACACATTCACAACTTCATACCCCTTCACACTATCTCAACTACAACAAGTACAACTACAACTACAATTGCAACAACATCGACCACAAACAACAACAACAACAGCAACATCAACAACAACAACAAGAAGTTTTTCAGAATTTTGTTCTAGCGCAAAATGTATCATAAAATGCTTGCCATATTCCTGGGGCTGCTTTGTCTTGTTGCAGCCTCTCCTCTGCTAAACCCGGCGCCTGCGGAATTTGACTCCAGGTCTATCGATGATAACAACTTGTAAGACGACTTTCACCTCATACATATTCTTCGAAGACAAAACTAATGTCTTGTTTTGATTAATAGTTCTGGCTCTGGGTACGATGAGACAAAATTGTTGGACACTAGAGCCCCTTCTGCCGCATTCAAAGCATTTATGGCCAAAGTGACAGCAGCCAAGCAGGTTGATGTTGGCTCTTCTGCTTTCTACGCCTTTGCTCAGCAGCCCTCTATTGCTTCCGTTGGGTTCGACGGATGCATCGGGGCTATGATTGTCGGGACTGACGGTGCCATTGTGTCACATTATACTGTGACGTCGCAGGGCATGACCGACGCCAAGAAGGACATTGCATCGCTCTGGGCAAAACATAAGAGCGCCTTGGGTGGAACTGTACGGGCTACCGTGTACGCCAACGTCAAGCCTACCAACCACAACGAATACGTTGAGCCGACCATCGCGGCGGAATTTATCAAGCTGATCCAGACGACTACGAGCGTTGCGCCCACGGTCGAAAAGTATCTGCAAATGGGAGACACATGTGTCGATGACAAGGGAGAGCTTCTGGACGATGCTGATTATGATAATATGCAAGCTGGTGCCATTATGGTGGAAAAGGCCAATGGGGTTGTGAAAGAGCAATGGGTGACTATGACACAGCAGAAGGAGTGTGTGGGGGTTCTTGGTGTTGGATCTGGTTGATCAGCTGCAACCCTACCCTTGTCCAGAACCCACAACCCCCCCCCCCCCAAAAAACTCCACTGGTTGTCCATTCCTTTGCTTGAACACCTCTATTTTTAACTAGCTCAGCTGTGCTGATAGCTGTCGGATACAAAATCACAGCTGTGCTATATTGAAATCATTATAAAAACACAGATTCCGCTACAACTTGAATGTGATTTTCCTCTTCGTTCCATGTTTCTCTATCCCATCGAATTCTATTCTGACAGTATTTCTTCGAAACAAATTACCTGGTAAACTGTGCCATCGAAACTACCGCCGGCTGATATCGTCCTTCACCTTCAATATCTTACGAGGCTTTTTTACTTCTGCTGCCATGGCTTCCAACGCGTCTTCCGCCGATACCCACCGTCAATTGCTGGAAGAGATTGAAACGACAGTGGCGGCAGGAGACCTGGCATCTCTACAGAGCAAGCTGAAACAACTCGACAATACCGAACAGCTGGTCGACAACTCGAACCAAGACCACATCACAACTGAGAGAAAGCAATCCATTCTTGAACAAGCCCTCTCTAAAGCAGCCAAAGAGGGGCATATTGAAATTGTGGCCTATCTGCTCGAGCAGCGAAGCTGCGCCCCCTCTTCCCGGGCGGCTCGCAGCGCTTTGGCGCGCAAGCATTGGGACGTGGTTGAGCTGTTTCTGCGGAACGGTTGGGATATCAACCAACCTGTCCAGGGTGGCAACACCTTACCTGTGCTGTAGTGAGTTCCCATCTTACTTCACCGACACATGCAAGAATGTGATTACTTTCGAGATACCTGGCGGGCGCCTGAGAAGTCAGTCTTTTAACCCATCTTCCTCACTGTCTACTTAAGCAGTCAGGGGTTAGACACGGAATGATACTCAACTGACAACCAAAACAGCCTTTTTCTCCGTAGCGAAGAACACGTCCAGTGGTGCCTGGAGCACGGCGCTGATCCAATGATTCGGTCAGTGGGCCGAAATAACCACATGGCTAGTGGCGCTGGTCGATTCGCCTCCGCAAGCGTCCTCAGGCTCCTTCGCGCACATGGCGCCGAGTTCTGTCATTCTAACGCGCTCCACGAAGCCGCCATGGTGGGTAATGGAGGGGCACGCATTGAAGCCATGGCATATCTGCTGGACGATGCTGGCGTACCCATCAATATGTTGAAATGGGAGTGGGATGACGAGTATTTCCAGGCAAATCGCTCTATGGGATTCGGGACGGCCTTGCATGCTGCAGTGCGAGAGAAGAAGATGGAGCATATCAAGTTCCTGTTGGAAAAGGGTGCTGATCCTCTTGTGGAGGACACCAAAGGGCGAAACTCTATTGACTTGGCACGAGAGAACGGCTTTAAAGAGGGACTACACTTGTTGAAACATGAATCCTAAACAGAAGGTTGTATCTAGTCAAATATTTTCTCTCTCTCTCTCTCTCTCTCTCTCTAAGGCATTGGGTACTTAGCCAGGCAAAACCATCAGAGTTGGGGCTAAATAAGAAGATCAAAGGCAACAAGGCGAATGAAGGGGGACTTGTAACGGAGAGAGGGGCGGTGATAGTTTACTCCTGACTTTGAAATAAACATTGCAGAATTTTGAGACTGGCAAAATAATACAAAGATTTATGATAACAAAAAGCAGTCAGCTAGTGATTGATTTCAATATCGGAATACGGACTAAGTAAATAATATGGATTCTACCTAATTATAAAACTATTGTAATAAATATGATACTTAGATTGATGATTGAAAAGCTATATATTGATCCGTTTCTAGTTACCTTTAGCACAGGAACCTGCACATCTGCAGCAAGGCTGGCAGAGACGAGCTACACCAGCCCCCCTCATCGCGACACAGGATCTTGAGATACGTGGCCCTGGCATGACCCGAGCCCGTCCGACCTCGTACGTCTCTGTTGTGCGCCGGCGCGTATCATTATAAAAGAGCGGTAGCCAAGCATTTGGCAAGGGATTTCCATCATACATATCAGTGGGGTTCGTATGTGTGTGTCAAGAGAGGGAGGGTGGAAGCTCAGAAAGATGCGCTTTCGTACGAAAGCTCTCTTCCATGAGACATGACTACTTCGCAAGTGAGGCAAGGCGATGTCATTCAAGTCAAGTCGCGATGTTTCGACTTGCAGCCCCTTCTCGCTGTGTCTGCTGTAACAGGGTCTTTCGTTAAGAGGCTTACGGGAATACTTATTGCCTCCCAGCAGCAAAATCCTAATCGCCGATAATGTCAGATTCAATCTGATAAAGCTTTGCCGCTCGAAAGTTGCAGACAGAATCAAACACCGCCCACCCCCCCCACCCCCCAAAGTGTGCACTATGTAGTAATAGTCCGATGTTTTGTATCAAGGAAAATAAACAAAATGAGAAACCTGCTCGTGGCAGTTCTTGTGTTCTGAAATCACTCACCAGTGTAGGAATTCTTGGGCTAAGAAAGAGGAGGGGCCTGAAGAAGAGTCCAATCAAAGGCTTGGAAATTTCTTGATGGCTATTATGAAGTCTCTGGACCCCGATTGACAATTACGACGGCTGGTGATCGAGCGACTGTCTTAGAAGTTGTCTCGCAACCAATTCATCTGCTTCCAGCACGGCATTTTGTCACCCGTCAGTTCATACATGCATGTCAAAAGGTCTCGCCCTGATACTCTCCAGTCCCATTATCCAGGGCTAGGTTGTCGCCTTCGATGGTGTATTAAAAATAATTGATAACAGACGGGTCCGACCCACGCGAGGAGGCAGCCCTCAAGATCGTAAGACCTGCTCCATTGCTTTCTTTCCATACTCACAGAACAATAGTCCACATTGCTCTTCCAGATTGGTAATGCTAAAAAAGGAAACATGAATTCCAAGGCATGAGGACTTCATTACTATGGAAGAGCACCGCCACAGGGACCGATCCGCCGACATCCACTGTTGGCAGGGAAGTTGAACGGGCCGGCGGAGATGAGGTGCCAGCATGGTGCTATGCATCCAAGGGCCAATCCGGTCGAGACCTGGGTCAGGAACTTCAGACCAAGTAAAGTTCCGATACACTCAGAATTCTCGAACTGGGGATCCCCGGCGCCTGTCCCTTGTTCCGTGGGTGGTGTGAAACCCCCACCCGTGGGGCCCGCAACCGCAAGATCTGGGACGGGATGAACAACAGGACTGAAGTTCGAGAAACACATGCCGCGTAAGACAGTAGTAGTATTAGGTCAAATCTGGTAGACAGCTCACCAAAGTCACGGAGTGGACTGGATACGGGCCGTGCACTGGTTCCTGGAACTCCTTGAGATAAGTAACTGTCTTATTTAGGTTTTAAAGCAACCCTATCTCAAGGACAGGGGAGGTGGTGGT
Organism: Cryphonectria radicalis; assembly: GCA_014849355.1. Taxonomy (NCBI): domain Eukaryota; kingdom Fungi; phylum Ascomycota; class Sordariomycetes; order Diaporthales; family Cryphonectriaceae; genus Cryphonectria; species Cryphonectria radicalis. Next base: position 58,170 of record JACWQW010000001.1, read on the forward strand.
TGTTGTGATGGCGCTTAGTCTTACTCAAGGAGTTGTTCTCCTGGAAGGCGTTTTGCCATTACTGTCCTATGTTGTATATAACTTGGAGGGTAAGCGCTCCTCATGGACTGCACCAGCCGCCACTGTTTGTGGTCGAGACGAATAGATAGAAGAACGAGACTCGTCCCTACCTTCGAAAGAGAAAGCCGAAGGTATCAATATTTTTTATATTTTTTTGACCAAGTCCTGGTCTCGACACTCTTTATTGCCTGCTTAAAGACTCACGGCATCCTCATTTTCATATTCTTAATCACAACGCTTTCCTTTTTCGTCCTCCGGATTTTGATGTCCTGAATCTCTCTCTCCGTCTCTCTCCCTCTCTTCCTCTCTCACCAAGAATCCCTAGAATATGATGATACTGTCCTTTACTACTATATGACGCCATCTTTCTTCCTCATCAACTTCAAAACATAATTAGCGACCATGAGGTCCTTTTCTCAAAACCTCATCAACACCAGTTTGGTCAACTTGTTACTGCTCAGGAGCGGACAGGCTGCACCAAGCATGAGTGCAGATGCCATCCGCGGGGCCTTCGTTTGGCACGAAAATGTCAACAGTCCCAAGACACCAGCACTGTACCAAGACTTCCCAGACCCGTCCATCCTCGAGGGGCCCGACAAGTGGTACGCGTTCGCAACGGCAAGCGGGGACAAGCGAGTGCAGTACGCGACAGCACCAGATCCATCTGGCCCCTGGACCTACGTGGACGAGGACCTCCTCCCGTCGCCTGGATCCTGGACCGACGGCGTGGATATCTGGGCCCCAGACGTCAGGATGGTGGACGACGGGACCTACGTGATGTACTACACGGCGGCGCTGGCTAACAACACGGCGATACACTGTCTCGGAGTTGCGACATCAGATAATATCGAGGGGCCCTACTCAGTCGACGACGAGTACTGGCACTGCGATGAAGAACAGGGCGGCTCCATCGACTCGTCCGGCTTCGTAGACTCGGACGGCACCCGGTACGTGGCGTGGAAGATCGACGGCAATTCTGACGGAAACGGAGGTTCCTGCGATAATACCGTGGCGCCCATCAAAAGCACACCGATCATGCTCCAGCAGGTCGAAGGCGACGGGACGACCAAGGTTGGCGACCCGGTGCAGATTCTGGATCGGGTTGATAGCGACGGTCCCCTGGTGGAGGCGCCAAATATTGTCCTGTCCAGCAGCGGCAAATACGTCCTCTTCTACAGCAGCCACTGCTTCACCTCGACACAGTACAACGTTTTGTACGCAACGGCCGATGCCGTCACCGGCCCATACACGCGGGCCTCGCAGGCGTTCCTCCAGACTAGCATGTTTAATTTGACCTCGCCAGGCGGCGGAACCAGCACTGTGGGCCAAGACAGCACGACCATGCTGTTCCACGCAAACTGTCCGACGGACGTGGGAGGGTCGAACCGGTGCATGTTTGTGTCTAACTTCACCGAAGTTGGGATCAGTGTCTTGGCTAATTAACTGCCGGTGGCGTGGCCTTTGCCACTCGGAATTCACCTTGGATTGTTTGGATGAGCATGAAGAAGCATGGCCGAGTTCAGACGAAGAAGAAGGGGGGGGGATATGATTTTCGGGAATATCCAAGGGCGTTCTGACAATGAGTGACGACGGCGTTGTTTGGAGTATCGGGATCCGTCTTGTTCGATCGGCCGGTTGCACCAGGACATTTACAGATATTATGGAGCATGTCCGGCCCAGGCTGGTTCCGTGTGGTGGTACGCTCGGTTAAGCGGGCCAGGAGTCAGATGTTTTGCCTCGGAAAGATATCATCGGACGAAACTCTAATAGTCTGTTGTTTAATGCTTGGGACGAGGGTATCACGTCATTGGATTCAGAAGAGTAATTCATGCTTACTTGGGAACTACAACCTCCCAGCCTAGGTAATCGAAGAGAGCTGTTGACCTTCCTGGGAACACTAGAGACTTACCTTGTCGATATGTTTATTCAAAATTCAAAATTCATTTTCCTTTTTTCACAATTGGTTTTGAGAAATGGAGACTTCACGAACACTTGTGAAAATCCATAGGGAGTTGACTGTACGTTTGGGACATTGTCTTGTGAAATATATATGTTGTGGCAACGCTCTACAAGTGAAATCTGGAACCCTTGCCATGTGCTTATCACGAAGGGCGAGTGCAACAACCGGCTACAAAGGCGGTACTCTCTATCGATGGATATGATTACTATGTACGTACTTATGTAAGTAGGCTGGGTGGATTATTACAAGACTACTTTATTCTTCAACTAGAAAGTTGGCAGAGTAAGTAATTATTACTGCGAACACTCACAACCGACTCTCGCGGGTGCCCTTAATTACACCAGCCAGTCACCTATTAATGAAATCAAGGAAATGACCCCTGATGTGTATATCATTGTCAACTTCTTGAATAATTCAAGTCCATCAGAAAAAAGTACTTCATCTAGTCCCTAATAACAAGAAGATCCCCTGGCGAATAGTTACTTAGTTCGTCTCGGAAACTGAAGCTGGATCCAAGAGATAGGCTGATGGCCCTGCAGCTTCCAATAAAGGATAAATGTATGGCTTACTGAGAAGTATAAGTATAAAAAGAATGCCAATTTAGCAGTTTCATTTTCTGCTCGAATATGGCAAGCCGTGGACGGCCTCACCATGCTTGAAGCAGCGCAAATTACTATTTCGCACCGCCCATGCTTGTCTAGTAATAATGTTATTTATGTAAACTAGAAAGCTAGAATAGGATTCTAGAATCATGAACTGCTCCAAAAGGTACACAGTGGTGGTATTCCAGTTGATAAATCACCTATCTGGTACTTCAGGTAGCAGGGAAAGCAGACCAGACGGCGCGTAGGAGGGAGAAGAAGGGGGGAGGGGCAAAAGAAAACAAATAAAAGATAGGGACCTGGAATTGTGAACCTAGACCTGACTGGAGCCTTCCACCATTTGAGGCTGAGCTATCTAAAGATGGCGACATGCGCCAACCAGCTTGAGCGGTCGCCCAAGCATTTTGCCGAGTTGATCCTGTCAGTCAAATTTAAAAGGATCGAGAACCGATCACACCGACCATTTTGAGATTGCTGTATTACTATGCAAGAGCTAACTATGGTGTGCCTCTCGTATCCACAGAATTGGCGCGTGGACAAACCATCCTCAGAACCTCGCTGGCTTGGCAACTGGGCATTGCGAACCGTCACCGAGGTGATGTCAGAATCATCGTGCGACAACTTCATCAGGAGTCCTGTTCTCGGTTTAATGTTCTTCCCGACGCACTACATAGAAGCCCCTCGGCACCAGCTTCCAGGGCGGGATTTTTTTCTTTTTTGGTCAAGATAGTGAGTGAGAGAGTGAGGTTCGCAGAATTGTGAAAAAAGGAGAAGGAGGAGGAGGAGCATCGCTTGCCGCTGTTGCGCTCGGGTCTCGGGTGACACAGTACAGTAGATCGTAGATAAGTGACAGCAGAGGTATTGTTTGGTGCAGTGTGGGTGGATACTGGAGGATGTGCTGTGGGTGTCCTCAGCATTGCATAAGCGCCGGGCCTGGGGGGCTGGCTGACTATTGATATTGGGATCATCGAGGACAACTTTCTGCTTTACACTATTTCCCGTCGATCGAAGACACATCAAGGAAGAGGGGCACCTTGTGCAACTCCTAGCTGCGCAAGAGTTTTGGGTGAGTGTGTGTGTGTGTGTGTATGAGGGAGAGAGAGGGAGGGATATGGCGGTTCCCCCAGGGCTGTCTCATCGCTACCGGCGGTACCAAAGCACGCTGCACGCACATGTTTCTCGCGTGTGAACCAGGGCCCCGGCTGTGACATCACATTCGACCCTCTCTTTTCTGAATAAGCCATGCTGCCGCGGAAGGCCGACCACTCTGGCGCTCAGCTTTTCCAAAAGAAGAAGAAATAAATAAATCAATAAAAAAACGGACCCGTTGCGCTCTTGTCATTGGCCTCGGACGGCGTATGCTGCCAATGCAGACAGGGCACCATTGCCTAAGCGCCGGCGCGAAAAAAATAAAGACAGTCCAATCACGACGCCTATCAACCACGCGCACCTGGGCCCCCCTCCTGCAAGGTACCTGCAGGACCGCTCGATGCTACTTTGATACTACCTGACCGAAGGCGCCGACTCGTCCGATCCGGAATGAGACCCGAATTGTCGGTCTGGGTTTCTCGGGGAGGTTCACTGGCAGCTATCGGGGGGGGGGGGCGGTGTGAGCCCATGAGTGGCCTGCACACGAGATTTTCGCATCGGTGCGCGGCTGGAGACCTCGTGTGATGTGTGATAGTGATGTTTGCCGGCATGAGCGGCACCATTCGAAAGCGTGGGCCGGGCGCCTGTGATCGGTAGTTGTGCGCCCTCATATTGCTTCCTCTGGCCCCCTCTCCCCTCCCAGGGATTTTGTCCGTTTCTGTTTCGATTGTTTTGTCTTGTTCTTCAGAGCTGTTGAGAATAGTGGTCAAATTTGTGTCATCTTTCATTCCCTTTTGGGTTTTACATTCCACCCTTTATTACTTGTTTTAATCGAGACCATCTGGAGAGCCTCCTGGTTGAGGACTTCGGTTGAGAATATTCGCTTCTGAAAAACAATCCGATCATTTTCGTTTCGTTCATTACTGCTCTTTCACGAGCTATTTTTTCTTTCTTTTTCGTTCTTCTCGCTCCATTCGTTTTGAGCCACACTGGACCATTTGATATGGCCATCCATTCCTTGTCTTACCTCCTCTTACTCTCACTTGCACGCCATCTCGTGGCCATCCAAGTGACTCCGAATTCTCCTTGCTTCTCAAAATGCTTAGGCTCCTCAGACACTGTGTCAGCAGACATTGTATGCGAGGATGCAGATTTCACAAGTACCACCACCGGATCGACATGGAAGGAGTGCATGAGCTGCCTGCAGAACAGCACATATACCCAGGGGGATGAGAGCGACCAGGCCTGGTTCCTGTGTGAGTGGACAATGACGACCACCCCTGTAAATTGATCATCTTCGGCCTGACATTTGTCCCCTTATAAAGACAACCTGCGATACAGCTTCGACTCCTGCGTTTTCGCATATCCCAACGACACCAGCTCTGGGTCCAATCCGTGCGAGACCTCCACTTCGTGCGGTGCCCTGAAGGCGGCGCTGGTGTACGGCCATCTGAACACGACCGACGCTGAATCCGACGAGTTCGGCTACTGCGATGCGGATGGTGGGGCGGTGACGGGGCAGTATTTTCAGTCGTGTATGGACTGTGTTGGCGAAAGCGGTGACACCAACTACATCGCGAATGGTGCGTTGATATATGGGGACTCCCCTTCCCTTTGATAATCAAGACAGCACCTTGCATATATTGACACATTGGGTAGCTCTCGTGGCCCTGAAAGCGGGCTGTACCCAGAAGCCCAACTCAACAGATCTCTTAGGCCTAAGCGCCTCGATTTTCTCCAGCAGCGTCATCCAGATCGTCGATCCATCCACGGTGAACAAGTCCAGCAGCGGATTCTCACTGAGCACGGCAGCAATCGGAGGAATAGCAGCCGGTGGCGCTGCGGTTTTGGTCCTGATTGCCGTAGTCATATTCTTCCGATGCCGAAAGCGCAGGAACAGCATAAGCAGTAGACGGACTCCTCGTTGGGCTCGAGATAAACGGCGGTCGTCGTTCTCCTTCAAGTGTCGCAACATCCTGGCCTCGCCCCTGTCGCCGAAGTTTTTCACCGATCTGCCGCCTGTGGAGGAGCAGCAGCAGCAGCAGCAGCAGCAGCCGTATGGTTCGCTCGATGCGCAGATGTCCGGGACAGCCGTGGATAGACCTGCCATTGAGGACCGATACTTCATCGAGACGAAACCAAGACTGGAGCGACACCCATACGAGACCGCTATAGACGGATGGAAGGCCCAGAACGTGTCGTCAGCCCAGATGAACAATACTGCGGACCAGGGCTTTCCGATCTCCGATCCGTGGAACAATTTCCATCGCGGATTGAAAAGGACTGCATCCAAAAAGGGCGTCATGACAATCGACACCAGCGAAGCCAAGCTGGCACCGCCTCCAGCGGCCCATCCTTCGCCCAAGGAGAACACCTTTGACATTTCGCCATCGTCGACGCAGCATAGCACACGGTATTACTCTCCGGCCGAACACACCTCGTCTCCCTCTCAAGACTCCAGTCGGGGTGTGAAACTCAAAACCACCACCACCATGAGCAGCCAGGGCAGTGGCTACCCCAGCATGAGAACTGCAAGTTCATCGTCACCCTTGCTGAAGCAACAGCAGCAGCACGGCTGGCCGAGCGCGAGGGAGACTCAAGAGCCGTGGTTCCCTCCGCCGCCGCCGCCGGGTCCTCCTCCGTCGACCACAAAGTTTGGGCGCAAGGTAAGCCCAGGAACAATAAGGAAGGGGAAGAGGGAGAGCGGCAGTCCAGTGGAGAGCAAGCAGATCCAGATGTGGTTTCCTGGGCCGCCGCAGAGATAATAACCGGGTGTTGTATCTCGAAGGAAACGCTGTATAGATAGATAATGTATAAAGACTTTAGTATCAGACACTGTGCTCGCGAGTCAGACCCGTAGTGATCATCTTTGCCACCTCGAGATGTCTTCCATGCCTCCTGTCGAGATGGATTGGAAAAGGGAAAAAAAAAAAGACCAGGAGTGGCTTGTTGTCTACAGGGCCTTGATTAGCATGTGCTAAGCACCGGTAGTGGGTGTGTGTGGCAGGGATACAGGCAGCAGACCCCTGTTGCATCCCCCACAGTAGGCACTACTGTACCGTGCCATGCGCCTATCAGAAAGACCCTATTGAGAAGTTCAGCACTGCGATTCCGGCGCAACGATAGACGTCACTCCAAAATATTCTTCGCGACTCGACTCGAACAAGCAGCCACCATCTCTTGAGGGATTTCAAGACCACAATTCTCCCAGATCCACTGTATACACCACTCAGTGTCCGTCCAGAACATCCTCAGGTCAGAATATGAGCTCATCAACGGCCCCGCGGTGGACGGCGCTCGCCCGTGACACCAACGAGACAAGCATCCAGCTTGCGCTGAACCTCGACGGCGGTGCATTCCCGCCCGAGACGGACGAGAGGTTGCTTGCTGCTGGCGCCGACGGACATGCATCACAGTCCAGCAAGTCGCAGACGATAAGTGTGCACACGGGGATTGGGTTCTTGGACCACATGCTGCACGCCCTCGCGAAGCACGCCGGCTGGAGTCTGGCGATAGCATGCAAGGGCGACCTGCACAGTAAGTCGCCAATGCTCTCTTTGCAGAGCCTGCACAGGCTCAATAAACCCCCCCCCCCCTCTTTCCTCTTGTGCTTTCACTCTACACAGCCATGTGTGAATGCTAACCGTTTGACTCCCACCCGTATATAGTCGACGACCACCACACCGCTGAAGACGTCTGTATAGCCCTCGGCAGCGCCTTCGCCAAGGCCCTGAACTCCATGGCCGGGCTTGCCCGCTTCGGCTACGCATACGCCCCGCTGGACGAGGCCCTCAGCCGTGCGGTTGTCGACCTGTCCAACAGGCCGTACAGCGTGGTCGACCTGGGCCTGCGGCGCGAGAAGATCGGCGACCTGAGCTGCGAGATGATCCCCCACTGCCTGCAGAGCTTCGCACAGGGGGCGCGCGTGACGCTCCACGTCGACTGCATCCGGGGCGAGAACGACCACCACCGCGCCGAGTCGGCGTTCAAGGCCCTGGCGGTGGCGATACGTATGGCCACGAGCAAGGTGCCGGGCAAGGAGGGAGAGGTGCCGAGCACCAAGGGAACACTGAGTGCACTGGGCTAAGAGCCTAGGAGTGCGAGCGTGAGAGATGACATTGGTGGTGACACCGCTGGTATATAAGCGTAACGTGAGGGTGCCGAGCCGGACGAGTCACTTTCTCCACGTTGGCCAGCTGTCACTTTGGATGTGACGTTCTTGGAGGGTGCCTTGGCTGACGAAAGCTTACTCCTTCGCGGGACGCCGAGGTGCCATTGCAATACCGCGCTGCACCGACTGGCAGTGTGCAGCATAGGTACTTTGAAAGGAAGAAGAAGAAGAGAATAAAATTGTACAAAAGGTGCTTCACGGATGGTTGCTAGTCAATGGTGAGGAAGGGCAGCGTCCAGCGCTCGCGTGTCCATTGTATGCATCGTGGGGCTACTGGGGTAATTTGCTCGGTCACGTCGAAGCTGCAAAACGCACTGTGAATAGTTTTACACAGGCTGGTGCTCAATCTGAAGACATCGAACTGGAGTAGGCAAGCTCGAATAGATATCACTTGCAAAAATATGATAAACAATATTATATTATGGTGGTAAAACCAAAGAGTGAATCGTATGAGCTGGTAAAGGAAGAAGACCTAAGAGGTGGGTCTGAAGCCCGAGGGTTAGGAGTAAGTACTTAGGCCGAGCTTCATGACGATTTAGCCGTCTTCGGCTGCGCCCCGCGGGCTATGCTCTCAATGTTCAGCAACCTATAATCAACCGGCGCACAGCAGTATAAGTAGAGCACGGCTGTCATCGGGAGGGAAAGACCTCCTAATTGAGAAAAGAGAGAAGGGGAAGAAGAAAGAAAAAATTTCAGACAAAATAGGAGACGGACACTTCATACTAGTCTCTGCGACCAGCTCAGAAAATCCAGCATCTCGTCATTCCATCACCACCACCACCACCACTCACCAGCCACTCAAGTCAGGCGTTTCCCAGTCCCGGCCCCCAGCCATGAGCCAAGATGCGATCTCACGGTGCTATGCGGGATGATGAGGTGTCCGGGGCAGCCTGGGAGGCGACAAGGGGTGCCGTCTATGGCGCCGTGAAATGGGGGGCCTTCACGGGAATGCTCGGTGGGATCGGATATCTCACGTCGCCCATCTACAGAGGCCTGACCATTCAGTTCAAGGTGTAAGACACTACTCAAAGAGACCTGGACCTCAGGCCTCGCGTGTACATGGAAGGAACCCAATTGACATGTCGCTAGGTATCTTCAGATGTCTGGCATGGTCGTCGGGTCCATGATCGAAGCAGACTACAGCATGCGACAATACGAGGCTCGTGTCAGGATGCAGCGACGGCTTGATAGGGACAGGGCAGCATGGCAGCGGTTTGAGGAGGAGTATGGAAAGGACGACGACGATTGAGAGAAGCACGGATTGAATGGAATTCCGGGAAAGGAAGCCACAATGTCTCAGTATAGACGCCTTGTAAAACCCCTTCCATGTACATTATCAGATGTAAAATCAAGCAAGCATCGACCCGATTTTGTCCTCCCCATCCCTCTGAACATCCCGAGCCTGTATTGAGCCAGAGCCAACGCCAAACCATGCCATGCCATGCCGGAAAAAAAATCAGAACCCACTCCTACCGTCAGAGATCTCACTCATCTCGCCTTACTTGGTCTTGACCTGAAACTTCTTCGGGTCCATGTTTAGCTTGCACAGCCGGACCACACAACCGCTGAGTTGCAATAGCGTCTGAACACCCTCGAGGATCTTCATGTGCGTGAAGCCAATCTCCTTGATGAACTCCAGCTTGGCATGTTCGCTCAGCGTCGGTATCGTCTTGGTGACCTTGAACATGGTGCTGATGATGTCGTGGCTCGAGTAGCCCAGCGTCCACAGCTCCCGCAGCGTGTCGAGCGCAGAGTCCACGTTGCCTTCGAAGCACGCCTTCAGCATGGCCTGGACCTTGATGGGATGAGGCGAGTCCACCACCTTGAACACATTGTCGCCCGTCACCATCCCGAAGCCTGCATGCGTCGACTGCAGGTTGTTGATCGCCTGCCGCATGTCGCCCTCGGCGCTGAACACGAGCGCGGCCAGCCCCTCGTCGTTGTACTCGACCTTTTCCAGCTCGATGATCTGCAGCAGCCTCTTGACGACCTGCGCGTCCGTCAACCTCGCGTACCGCAGGATCGCACACCGGGACTGCAGCGGCTCGATGATCTTGTTGGACTGGTTGCATGCGAAGGCGAAGCGCGTGGTGTTGGAGTAGATCTCCATCGTCCGCCGCAGTGCCTGCTGCGCGCCGCTCGTCATGCTGTCGGCCTCGTCGAGGATGACGATCTTGTGGCGGCCCGCCGGCAGGGTGACCTTCTTCTGTGCGAAGCCCTTGATGCGGTTGCGCACGACGTCGATACCGCGCTCGTCCGAGGCGTTGAGCTCCAGGACCGCCTCCTTGTATGCGTCGCCGAGCAGCTGGCGCGCCAGGCAGAGCACCGAGGTCGTCTTGCCGATACCTGGCGTCCCGGAAATAATGACATGGGGCATATTGCCGTCCTTGGCGATGATTTTGAGCCGCTCGATGGTCTCAACATTGCCGACTATGTCGTCGAGGAAGACGGGGCGGTATTTCTCGACCCTGGGAAACACTGGTCAGCTCAGATAGCACGCAAGGCAGGCAAAGGCAACGAGGTGGCTTACCATGGTAGCTCATAGGTTGGGCTGCCATTCGTGTTCGCAGTCAGGATCTTTTTGGCTGCTGAGGTCGCGGATTCACCCGCCTCGTCAACCTTTTTTGCGGGCATTTTCCTCTAATTGTGAAGGCGCGTTGGTGTGGGGTTGTTGGGAAAGATTGCTGAAAGAGGTTCTGTCGTAAATTGAGGATCGCGTCACGCAGACGCGCCGGCCTGGAAAGTTTGAGTGGAGCTACATTATTATGATACTACAAACAGCTACAGGTAAGGAAGGGCGCAAGGGTGGCCTTATCGATAAATCCAACCGTTTCAACCAAAAAACCCACCAGACTCACTACCAATTGTATGAGAGCAGGCATAGATCATTGTTGCCTTGCCTTCCTTTTTTCCCCATCCTTTTTTCCTTTTTTTTATTAATAATTTTCTCTCCTTCAGTTTCTTTTTCCTTTTCCCGATTTTCGTTTTTTTTTTTTAAAAAAGGGGTCCCCCCTTAAAGCCCCCTAAGCATGCGGCGCCTAAGCCTTCAGCGCTCTTGCCTGCCGTCATTTTGAGGTGGGTCCAGAGTGGATCCAAAAGGTATTTAGTCACGTGACATATGACCGTACAGGAATTATTGCAGAGGAACCCAGTTTAGAACATTATGTGCCTGCCGGCGCGCTTCGGCCACGGCATCCACTCCGTTGAACAAGCACGTTTGGCGCCACCGTGGATCGTATACATTTTGTTGAAGTTGATGATAGAAAAGCCGTTGAATTGAAAGGTGAAGAGAAGAGAAACTAAAAGACTGGTAGGCCTGGCGGCCGAAATAACAAACAAACGCGCACGGACCAACATGCGTACTAGTGGAAATGTGTTCTCTTCACATTTAACGCTTCTTGCTCTCAGCAATCCTCTCGCGCTCTAGCTCTACCTTCTTGAGCTCAAGTTCCAATCTCTTGCCCTCCAACTTGTTCTCCAATACCTTAATTACCATGTCCTCGCCCGCCGGATAGGCAAGCAAAAAAGCGCCCTCCTCAGCCCGATTGTCAGCGATCTCAATCCAGTCAATATGGGCCCATATATCCTCGCCCATCGGGGCATTCATCATATAAGCCTCCTTCAACGCTGTATTTCTCATGATGATGCGCCTTTTGGTGACAACCTGGCTAGGATCGTCGCTCGCCTGAGCGATAGGCTCCACAGTTGTCGCCAGATCAGACAACTCTTTCTTGGGAACGGTCGTGAGCCCGTTTGCTAGCGATTGTTAGCACAGGAATGACAGAATGATAAATTGACTGACTCACCGTCGACTTTCTTGCCCTGAATAATGAGCTTCATCTTGAGGCTATAATCATTCCCAAGCGTTACCCGCAACTTGCGATCCATCTCCTGGATAACTGCAGTATTGACTTGGACGTTCTTGCCAATATCCGCAATGACACCTACACCGACCAGTGTGAGACAAGTTCCTAGATCAGCCTTGTCATGAGCCAAGTTCTTGAACATCATCCCGAGCTTCTCCAGCTGCGTGGGTCCAAACAGGATTAGCCGCCCCAGACTCATAATCTTGCTATTCTGTTCAATCTTATTGTACATGCACTGCAGCTCCTTGACCATGAAATCGCCTGTCTTCTTTAAATGGCTGAGCACGTATTTGATGTTTTGGGTCTCGAAAGGCCTGTGGTCGTCGATCAACTTAACCACCTTCGTCGTCTCCTCTAGGATAAGTGTGTGATTTTCAAGCGCATTGCGAAGGTCGTTCTGCGTGTCCTTGACAGCGCGGATCTTCTCGATGAACTCCTGCACCTGCCCGAGCACGCCAAGTGCGGCAGCAGCAGTACCGAAGGCCTCAGTCTGTGGGAAGTAAGAGGTGGGTTAGCTTTTTGGGTATGTTCTTCAGGCTAGAATATATGTAGCTCACCATGGATCAGACTGAACTCGGGATAGTAGGGTTTTGAAACTGTTTAATGGTAAGTAGGTCCAGAATGGAACCTATGATGCCTCTCACAGTAGATGAATAAATTTAAGAGGATGTAGGAGCTCAGGCATAATCATAAAGACATATAGGTAAACTTTCAAGTTGAAGCAACTCGCAGCCTTATATATTCCAAGAATACACCTAGGTATTTTCTAAGCTATAACTGGCAGGGCATACTCAACATGCACATACAAAGCATTGCATATACAGCTTTGAGTACTTAGAGCCTTATTCTCGTTGTCCCTGTAGCTTTCTTAGCATGTGATATGTCTAGGTTTCACCAGAAAGCCTTGTTCCAGTAAATGCGACGATCTTGCTAACATGGTAGCAGAATTTACGTACTTCGTTCCAGTATGTGGTCCGAATAGCAAGCCGCAGTCGCCCCCCCCCTTATCTCTTTTGGTTTATAGTGGAGGGGAAGAACTTCTTTTAATACGTTCTGAAATATTAGTGCTGATGATGATACTGTATGCATGTAAGCCCAGAAGCTTCTTTGAATACTCACCGAGTTTTGGATCTTTTGGTTGAGGCTGCTATCACCCTATTTTTTATACTTCGTTCCAATATACGGTCCGAATAGCAAGCTATAGTCGCTACCCTTTAACTCTTTTGGTTTATAGTGGAGGGGAAGAACTTCTTTTAATACGTTCTGAAATATTAGTGCTGATAATAATATTATATATATAAGCCCAGAAGCTTCCTTGAATACTCACCGAGTTTTGGATCTTTTGGTTGAGGCTGGCTGAAAACTGGCACAGGATGGTTTACTATCACCCTATTTTTCATATTTCGTTCCAATATACGGTCCGAATAGCAAGCTATAGTCGCTACCCTTTAACTCTTTTGGTTTATAGTGGAGGGGAAGAACTTCTTTTAATATGTTCTGAAATATTAGTGCTGATAATAATATTATATGCATATAAGCCCAGAAGCTTCCTTGAATACTCACCGAGTTTTGGATATTTTGGTCAAGGCTGGCTGAAAACTGGCACAGGATGGTTCCCGAAATACCCTACTCGACCTGTTCAAGTTTTCCTGCGATACAGTCTGTCATCAGAGAGCATACTGTGCAAGTTCCTTGTCCAGTGATTGGTGCATAACTTATATCAGCTTGGGCAGCATTTGTATGTGATGAGGGTGATCGGGGATATAGTCTGACTGGTGTCTGGGACTTGCTCATTTATCAGGCTCTGGGTGGAGAAAGTCCAGGTCTGCTATTTTCATTGCTATCAAGGCCAGCAACATCCACTGACATAAGGGCTCCTAGTTTCTATTTTGTTTACCTAGATGTCGCCTGAGGTCGTGAGGACTCAACAAACATGTCGGTAGAAAAGAGGAAGATATCAACATCTGGAAGCCATGGGCCATCTAGGCCTAAGAGTTCCGGATCTTCGCCACTTCTTAAACCTCTTTCAAGTATGCATCCTCCAGGGTCTAGTCTGCCTGATGCATATTCTGTGCTCCTTGAGTCTGAACTTGACTTTCTCGCCGGACTATTGACCCAAGACCCTTCACCATATCAGTGCTCAACAACTACTGCACAGCCATCCAGGGAACCCAATGAAGGCATCACAATTACCAAGGATGCTATGCTGAACGATAAAGGGCCACTGCACAATGCTGTCGGCGGAGGGGGCGGAGGATCTCCATTCAGTTGTATCAGCAGTATCTCAGCAGACTTGTCAAGTTGGCGTGAGGAGTTTCAGGAGAGCGAGCTCAGCATTGTCTTTAGTGACAACTCTCCTCTGCTTGAGCACGAGGTAGAGCTTGTGAAGAGCCTGGTTCTACGTGTGGGCATAGGCCTTCTAGACTGTTGGTGACAATCATGTTTATTGTCTTTATCAAGTCATAGCTAATTTTCTTTGTTGAACATGGCAGTATTCAAATCCTTACCTGACAACCAAAAGACAACGATACTTGGATCCCTGGAAGCTGTGATGGGAGAGAACATTAACAGAGTGAGAAAATTAATGTCAAGCCCACAAGATCTTGACCAATCCTCGCCAAGCAGCGACAACTCTATCTCTGACATGACCAGCGATGAGTTTACCTCGAGCCTGATTAAATCCCTGGAGCTTGATGTGCAGACTCTGGCTGCCTTCAGGACTTCAAAACGAAAGAAAATCGCTACATCCCCGCTAAAAGACCATTCCGTTGCCAGCTCCATATTAGAGGAAGCTCGGTTGCTATCAAAGTCACCAAGTAAGGAGAAGCCTCGCCGACGGCGTTCGTCAGGACATCGCACCACCTACAGCCGCTCCGTCTCTAGAGACTCCAGAAGCCCAATAATGACTAAAGCCAGAACAGGCTGCATGTTCTCGCGAAGTCCTTTCCGCAGCTGGGATGCAGTCGAAGAGAGGCTGAATTTAGTCAAGAATTCTTGGACTTGCTCTCGGTCAGCGCCAGAGTTTGAGACGCACTTGAGCGAAAAGCCAACATATCTTACCTTGGTCATCTCGAGCAAGAAAGAATCGTTTCAATCAAGTAGACTACGAGAGCTGCTGGCTACAGAGGCACAAACAGAGACCCAACTCGCATTTCTTTTCTCTCGCCTCTCTATCGAGGAGGCAAAGAATGTTACAGAAGACATAATTTCTGAACTTCGCAACACCTGTGCAGAATCGAATCGCAGCACAATGGCAGCCGAGTCTACTCTTTCTTTTAGAAAGATGGACTCGATCGACTTCGCGCTGTCTCTCCTTATCTCTCTCCCTCAGTGGAGTGTGTTTACTCATGTCGAAGGCATATCGATGGCAGCATTGCTTTGTCAGTCTCTCGAGACACAACTCATTGATGGGTTCCTCGAGTCAGCATATAGCCTCTTTAATGCAACCAACGAGGCAAGAAAGACATCTGTACTATTGAGTAAAGATGTAGTTGCTAAGTGCATCATTGCATTTCTCAAGACCCGGTTCGATGCACTCCTCAACATCACCATTGGGACATTGAACAGCTCAGCCTGGAGGAATATTCAGTCGTCCATCTCAGAATTACTCAAACAATTGTCATCTCTATTCATAGAGCTCGAAGGGGCTGCTACTCCACCCAACTCACGCGACAGCACCTTCTCTTACTTTGACATTGCGGTGTCTCGGCGGACATCACGGATCCCAGAAGAGAGCTCCAACCCGACAAACCCAGTGCAGGCATTCGACTTTGAGCACAGTGGGGATGCACTTGAAGAGTTCTTGGCCAAAAAAATACCCATTCCTTTCAAAATTGAGCCTTCTTACATGCTCCTTCTGGTTTCCGATCCCGGGGATGAGGATGGTCCACTGACAGTGGATGATATCGATATTCAGAATATCAGGTGCACTCCCATTAGCGACGTTCTCAGCCCTAAAACGCCTCCGTTTCCAAGAAAGAAGGCGTCTAATGCTGGGAAGCATTTGGAGTTTGCTGTTGAAGCGGACTTTATTCGTTCTGTGACGCATGATAAGGTTTCAGGAAGCATTTCTCACACCGAGCCTTCATCGTAAGTAATAATTAGCACTTGATCCGTTGAAGGCGACGTGTCTGTTGGCTCGGTACATTTGCACAGAACCAATGCAAACGAGGAAGGGGGTTGGAACAACGATTTGGATTTGGCAGTCGAGATGTAAGAAAGAATAAGAGGGCAAGTTTAAGCTCATTACAGCTAATTTATTACTTTTGCTATTATATTTTCCCTTCCTCTAGGCCAAAATTGGGTTAAAGCATTCAGAGGTGTGGAAAGAATGAATTGATTACATTGTTGCTATCTGTTGAATTTGAAAAAGAAAAGAAGAGAGCACGAAAAGGCCCAACCTGAGGGCCCCCCGTTTTATCCCTTGCAAATCCCTGGCAAACCGGCACTTTTATTCGGTCTGGCAGCCTTTTAGCTGCCTTTTTAACAAGAGGGCAAGCAGCTCAGATAAGACGTGAGCATCTAGTAAGCATCAAAGCTACGCACTAAACGTCTCTCTTCGTCGGAGGCTGGATTCAGCAGAATGGGCTACACAGCATGGGACTATCGATGGTTGTCTAGGACTAAGGCTCCCGCTTGGGCAGGTCTTTCCCTCGAGTACGCCGCAAAGGTTGTGAGCGTAAGTAAGACGAGGCGCAGGCTGAGGAACGTAGAGGTGACAAAACAGTGTTGAGATTGAATCTATCTGAACAAAAGGAAGATCTTCAATGTGGCCATATCAGGCTCAGTAAGTAATTTATATAGCACTCAAATGTGAGGGTTAGGTTCAAATTGACCGACGTTCCACAGTAAGCAACCCCCCTAACGATGAGTCCCGTCAGGCTACCTGGAGCACTACTGCCACCAGCATAACGTTAGCAGGTTGAATATATGAGAAGGGAGAATCGCAGCTGTACTTAGATAGAGCTAGCTAATACTTAAGTCCAAAATCTAAGCGCACACCAATTTCAGCATAATACTTTACACGGTTCTTAACCCTACCGTCATCCTAGACCGATATGGAGGGAGGGACGGGAATACCGCAAGCAGCAGAACTCTTCGTACATGGAAGATGCGGCAGCATGTATACATATTTAGTACACACTGTGTAAGATCTTCCAGTAGCTAGGCTTAGGCGCAGTAGACAGAACCACAGAGACTCGAATCGGCGCAAAAAAGTGGGGTCCAGAGCCTCGTCGCGGTCACAGTCCTTTGCTTGGAAGAAATGTCGGAGTATACCCCCCTTCCCCCAAGGTTGTCCTTAAAACACAGTTGCTCTATCCTATCACCCAGATCCATGCGATCCGCGTGGATTCGTGCCTGTCATTGTCCATATCTATGTTCATTATGAACCAGAATCAGAGTCTCAGTCCTGCCTGCCCGGGAGCCACGCTCCCGCCGCTATCCCAACTCATAACCAGTGGTAATCGCCTGTCAGGCAATGCCATCCAGATTCCGGCCATGCATAGCCGAAAGACCGATCGGTCAAGGGTGTACTTCAAGATTGACAACATGACGATCGTGGCGTTACAGCCCCATGGTTTTCCTCACGGTATGTATTTCAACGTTTATCGCCTGCTCATAAAATACCTGTGTTTGTGTTCCCTGCTACAAATTCTATTTGAACCCTTTGCATAACCTGATAGCATTCTGAAACAATTGTAGAGGATCTCATTCCCCTGGACAGCCTTCGACGCAGACAGCAAGCCATCTCTCAAGCGGACATACGTCTTGCAGCTCTAACACAATCGCATCGAGGTTCGCACTACGAAGGGTTACCAGAGAACTCGTTCCAGGAAGAAGGACGATCCAGTTCCCAAGCCGATGGGGATATGGGGGCATACTACAACACAGTTACCAACTCGGGGCCTGAAGGTGTTGAAGAAAGCTCTCCGAGTCCCGACAGTCTCACAACATTATTGGCTAAGATCCACAGAACCAGAGCTTCAATTCACAATAAGCACCGCTCAATCTTGAAAAGCCTGGATTCATACAAGGGCTGTCCTCAATGCAATTGGGTTAAGGGTCAAATCTGTATACAGAAATCTATCCACCGTGGACAAGCCGAGGTTTTCGAGCAATTCCGCCTTTCTGAACACAGCGTGCTGGAAACGGACGAAATAAAAAACCTGATGGAAAAGACTTTTGAATTGCTGTTACTTGCAAAGGGCCGGCTTGCCGAACTTTTCAGGGGGCTTAAGAGGCCAAGGAGAGCTTCTAGGTTACCTAAACCCATGGAGATTAAGAGGCCAAGGAGAGCTTCTAGGCTACCTAAATCCATGGAGATTAAGAGGCCAAGGAGAGCTTCTAGATTATCTAAATCCATGGAGAACCAGCCAAAAATGGACATGACGACCGTTGAGCGAGCGACCAACATCACACAAACCTTCCTCGGACTCGAAGACGAATGTGCCAGGCTCTCGGCCTTTCAAGTGGCGGATGAACCAGTACCATCACAATTTGCACTCTGTCAGAAGATTTCGTCCAATCTTTACCAACAGCTTCTCCGGAGCTGTCCTGAACACTCGGAGCACGGGGTCTACTTCAGCCTACATGTGCATGAAGTCACGGATCCGGTGCAGACTTTCAACTTCCACTTGGCCTTCGAAAGAATGTCAGACACCAGGTTCCCTGGGTATGTTTGGTACCGCGCGCAGTCCACCCTCTTGGCCTTGCCTGCTGAAGACCTCAGCGCCTCGCACCCGCATCCCCAGGACCGGAGAGAGCAGGAGAATATTGCCCACCGCAACATGATAGCTAGCCACAGAAGTACCAGATCAAATTCTTCGCGATGCCTGCAGGCTTCTGACAGACAGAACACAGCCGCATGGGGGTCAGCTTGCTTGGCTAACCAGCTCCAAGGCACCAGCTCAACATGGGCTGCCAACCTTCCCGACCTTATGATAACAGGTGACAAGGTCAGCAACAATACACTGTACTTTCCGGACAAGTCGCAGCCGACCGACGACCAGCCAGTATGCCTTTCAAAGTGGATTCAAATCGTAAGAGAAGAATACTACTCGACTCGGCATCCGATATCTAAGGTTGTCCTGGATTTGATGCGCATCAAGATCGCGCGTCTTCTCTGCGAGGCCGTCATCAAGTTCACGCCCGACCTCTGGCCACGAGACCAGTTAAGAAGCAGCCACATATGGCTGGTGGCCCATAACCCCGGTCACGGCATGTTGGATCCCCAGGTCAGCCTTATGGAACCCTACCTCAGCGTATGTCTGAAGAACCGCACATATGGGGCCTCGAAAAGCAGCAACGCACAGGCTTCAACAACAGAGGCACCCGAGATGGCAAGTCGCGCACTTCTGCTAGACTTGGGTGTCATCCTGTACGAAATGAATTTTCTGGAACTGTTTCCAACCAACCCGCCGCTTGAAGCATATAGCAGTCCTAGCCTGAGCAACGCAGTGAATGAATGGGCAAAGAAGCATATGCCTTCGGGAACACAGCTGGATGGGGCAAATGGCGACAAATATGACAATGCGGCGCAGTTTTGTACCAAGTCCGGCAGGCTCTCGAATCATAGTAGCATTTCGGATCGAGAGTTACAGAGCGGATTCTACCAAAAGGTGATTATAACTATGGAAAAGATTGAGAGGAGCACTTCGCAACTATTGATAAGAGCACAAAGGGCTATGAATATTAATAGACGAAACGGTTGATTAGGAAATGGACCCGTGCTGGCACGCACTTCATGCTTCATTAAGGTCACTATTCCCTTAGATCAGTTCCTCAGATAAGATGAATTCAATGCTCAAGGCTTTTTCCTCGCACTATGCCATTTCCTTGCTCAACAATGAAACAGGTCACGAAACAGACTATGAACAACCATGAGCTAGGTATCGAGATCATATTAGAGATATATGATATGCATTGCAGTAATCTGAAGTTTTCCAAATATTTTTACGTGTATACTTGATCATCGGGATCCGTGGAATGTCATCCTGTGTTATGATACCCACTCATTTGCAGGTCACACGGAACAACAGTCGGAACGACCAGGTGTCGGACCCAACATCGGACAAGGATTATTTGCCTACGTAATCAAAAAATTAGGGTTTCAGGCTTGACCAATCAAAACAAGCTCATCTGGCTCACCAAGTGAGCCATGAAAGCAGCTCACTTGGATCACCAGGCAAAGTCAACCTGAAGAGCTGGATATATAGCCTTGTATTTATTATCATTAGTGTAACGAGCACTGCAGTATCCGAGGATAAACCGAAGTATGGACACAAAGGTTATGCTAACAAGAACAGTGCCAAGTACAGGCCTTGAGTAATAGTAGTATACGCGTGTAGCAGGGGCCCGCGGCAGTGCCTAGCGCGCGAGCTAGGAACAGCGCATGCTCACCCGCTCACCTGGCTCGCGCGACGGCGGGTAGAGTGTAGGCGCTGCACAAATCTTGCCGCCGTTTCCTTTCAAAACTTTTCTGGAGAGGACGCCGTTGGCCCTCTCTTCCCATTTTTTTTTTCTTTCTTCGGCTCTTGATTGATCGATCCACCATATAAAACTCCCATCGACCGAGCTTCATCCCCCTGCCTTCACCTGGATCAGGCTCGCCTGCCACCATCCGAGCCACAATGGGCAAGACACGCCCTGATCCGATGGAGGTGGACGAGGTGGCCAAGAAGGACAGGAAGGAGAAGAAGAACCTCGACGGCAAGGTCACCAAGCATGAACGCAGGGACAAAAAGTCCAAGAAGGCTGAAAAGCCAAGCCATCAGACCGTGTCTGATGCGAGCGAGGACGAGAGTTCAAAGGTTGGCCTCACAAGCCCTAAACAGGCGCAAGAAATTGCGCTGGCTCTCCGCCCGTACCCAGTATGTTCTGGGGAAACGAAAACATGGTATCCATTCCAGTGAATGGATAATAACGACCATGATCTCAGGGTCTTGGGGTGTCGTGTCGTGGTGTGGTGTGGTTCACTAACGTTGCTGTCAAGGGTTCTGCTGATGAGGGAGGCGCTGCTCTTGAAGATTTTGCACTGGGCAGGACCCCATTGGAGAATCTCGAGGGCAACCTGACCAAGTCTAAAAAGCAGCAGAAGAGGGAAGAGCAGCGGGAGGAGCGGCTCCGCGAAGAGGCGCTCAAGATCTTGATGGAAAAGGAGCTCGGCCCGTCCCTCACGGCCTCCAATCTTCATGTCGAGGCTGAGCAGCGGCGCAAGAGGCAGGTCAAGGCCGAGCGGAGGAGGGAGAAGCGTGCCGAGAAGCGGGCAAAGAAGCAGGAGGCCACAGAGCTGATGGGCGCAGCGGCCTCCGGGGCGGATGAGACGGGCGACATCTTTATGATTGACGTCAACCCCACCCCGGTCGACCCGAACAAGTTGAAGCCGCTGTCTGATGATGAGGACGTGGACATGGAAGACGGAGGCGCTCCTCTCAAGCAGAAGAAGACGGCTGGCTACACTGCGCCGCCTTCGGGATTGAACCGCACGGTCCGCCGCCGTCTCAAGCTGATCGAGAAGGAAAAGGTCAAGATCCAGAAAAAACTTGGTGTTCCGGAGGGATCGGACGAGAAGGCATCCGAGGTACAGGAGCTGTTGGATCAGTGGATCAAGAATTTTGACGAGAAGACCGAGTTAAGAGACTCAAAGAAGAAAGATCGTCGAGGCAAGGAGGTTGCTCGTATCAAGCACAAGAGGGGGAAAGCACTGGCAGGCGGGCAACGCAAGGAGAAAGACAAAGGCCGTGCACGCCAGACCCAGATCTCGCTGAGCAGCTAGAAGTTGGCTCCTGGGAGATTCGGGTACTACAAGAAGAGCACGAAGCTCCCCGCCGCCGCAAGGCAGAGGGCCTGGCGGGGCTCCCCATCGAAGGCGTCTCATAAGTCCAGACGGCCACGCCTTACTGGTCACAACATGCCGCCAGCGGTGGCCTGAGACAGCACCATTCCTCTGTCTGCGCCTTTTTAGCTGGACCGGAACCAGCAAAAGGCCTCGACGACATGAATGTATGAAATGACGGGCCATTTCAACATCAACCCGTCAACCTTCAGCCGCATTTCAACAGATGGCCAGTCAGCAGGATGGCTGTGCAGACTGATGACCTCTTACTATGGTAGAGAGGGGGGCAGATAAAAGGCAAATAGGGCCAATCTTCCTTGAGATGTGCAGTGTAATAATATTACAGTATCCGGTATAATCCCACCCAACGCCGACCATATGCGGTATGATGGTGTTTTAAGATCGTGAACTTTTTGAACTCAATGCACACAGCAGCAGCAATCATCTCCTATGCTTCATTGCTACTTGTCATCCTCGGGCTTCCCACTCGTCTTGCCTTGGCCGCTGTCGTCTTTTTTGTCCATGCCAAACGCCTCCTTGACTTGTTCCATGATCAAATCCCCATATCCCTTGCCCTCCTCCAGCGCCTCCTTCTCCTTCTTGGCCCTCTCCTCCTTCCAGTTGTCCTTCTCGCTCCCCATCCACAGCCTCTCCAGCGGGCCGCGCTGCGCCATCTCCTTCTTTTCCCTCTCCTCCTGCAGCGCCTTCCTCTGCGCCTCAGACAGCGCCGCCTCCCTCCGCTCGCGCTCGATCCGCAGCAGCTCCTGTGTCCGCCTCGCCTTCTCGGGCAGGCCGCCGTCGACCATGTTGCTCCACCGCCGCACGAAGCGCTGGTAGATGGACTCGCCCGTGTAGTCGTACGCCAGGATGTTGGTCGCGTACGAGGTGCCCGAGGCGAGGAAGAGCGACTGGAGGCCGACCCGCCGCGGGGGCATAAACAAGGCGATGGGGCCGAGGATCACACCCGCCCAGGCGCTGTAGTGCACCCAGTCCGGATTTCGAAACTTGTCGCCGCTGCCGGGGGCTGCAGGTTGGGGGGGCTGTTGTTGTTGGGGTGGGCATGGTTCGCTCGGAGGAGGAGGTTGGGCTTGTGGTGTCGTCATCTTTGGTAACCTAGTATTTCTCGTCCTTTTGTGCTTCTGGAGGTGTAGTCTCGTGTATATGAATACTAGGTGAATTCAGAGGAGAGAAAGTTTTGTCCAGTCCACCGGGCTTTTGTCGACTTTCAGCAGCAGGCAAGTTGAAGTGGTCAAAAGGGCAGCTCTCTTTGCTCCATAAAAACCATGACGCCGAAAAGTTCCCCTATCGAGATCTTATCGCTCTTAATGGAGCGCCATAGGGCTGACACTGCTGTTCGGCCCGAACCTCCTCTAGTGCGTCCCGACCCTTACACCGCCCCCCCCCCCCGGCCTCCAAAAAAAAAAAGAAAGACAAAAAAACCATACTGTACATGCCTAGCACACGCATCACGCACTTCCATCTCGACAATACATGGAATGAATTTTGGGCTTTCCATGGTGATGGCCAGCCAGTGCGTCCACCACCAAGTAATTTCAACACCTCAGTCCCTGAGACTTGATCGCATGTTCCTCCTCCTCTTGGCAGGCCTCAGTCTCGAATCTGAAGTATGCGAAGTCGCCGCCGACATCGCCAAGCCATTCAGGCTTTGAGTAGGAAGGCCGGTCGGCCCAGGAGGCGCCGGGTTGGCCGATGACAACTGGTCGATGGCCGAGCAGATCTTCTTGAAGTGAACTGGCATCCAAGTGTCGTAGATGTTCCTGGTAAATTGATATGCTGCCCATCTGTCCCTGCCGTCTAGCTCGGTGAAAGAGAAGTTGCGGATCTCATGGCAGTAATACTCGGTATTTCCCCCCTTGAGTACCGGGTAGTAGCCGTGGATCCGTACATTCCGGTTGTCGTGTGAAATGGCGAAGGCGAGGATCTGCCGGTCGACCTCCTCTTGGCGGTTCACGAGCCGGAAGAGCTCGACAATCGCGCGGACTGCCAGGGTCATGCTGTGGGCATTTTGGCGATCTGCAATGTCTAGTACTCCAGTCTCGCACTTTACTTCGCAGGTCAGGAATGGAAAGTACATGTAAGGTGTGGCCATGAAGAACGATTTTCGGCTGGCAGGTGACTGGCCAATGAATGGCGACAGCTTGTTCAGCTGATCCTTAGTGAATGCGTTCAGTCGGAATCCAACGGAATAGTCTGGATGCGGACGAGTTCCGATTACAGGAATCGAGTTGGTCCAGCCCTCGTTCACGCTCTCCGTCAGTATGGAGAGATGCCGATTCTGAGGGTAAAGAGCGAGTGTCTCTGCAGGGGGGACAATAAGTCGAGTTATGTCCTGGTTCACCCTCGCCTCAAGCTTGCCCCGGAGGTTATTGCAAGCCTGTTTGAAGACGGAGTCGTCAAAGATAGTCCCGTGTGGCCTTGGCTGAGTGCTATGCAGCAGGTCATGGATAGTCTGCCTGCTTTCATCTTTGATTTCCAGCTCTGAGTCCATCATGTATGTTCCCTTACTCGCCAACACAATCAGGAAGCGAGCATCTTTGTACTGTGCACTCGTCTCGACTTCAGACTGCTGATAGGTTGGAGTAATTGCAGGAGTACCCGATTGCTCGTCTGACGAGTGCGGCATTGGCAATGGCTCTCGCTCTCCTCGAATGCAGTCCATGTCGGGCTCGAAGTACTCGCGCGGCCAGCGTCCTTCTTTGATCCAGAAACCGATCGGGTCAAGGGGCTTGTTGCAGTCCTTGTTGTCCACTGCAGCTCTGTCAAACGTATCCTTAGCAGCATATGGCGTCGATAGTTGGCGTCGCTTCGAGGAGGGCTTGGGACTGTGGCCGTGTGTATCCTGTGGTGAATTATGAGGTCTCTTCCGGAGTGGACGTTCGTGCGCTGGTGCGCTTCGTTGTTCAGCTGTCTGCCTTCAGTTATGATTTCTTTGGTCATTCGTAAATTGGGGGGGTAGGGGGGCAAACAAACCTGTATCTACGGGCTGAATGCACAGCTCCTGCACAGCTCTTTGGGTTCGAGTCTGGACCATGGTGACAGGAAGGGATGGAGGAAGGGAAGATGGTATAATTCTATAAGGCCTTTGCACACCAGGAAGACAGCAGGCCAAAGGATCTGACAAGATGACAAGCGATCCTGAGACAATGTTTGAGAAAGATCTATTTCGTAGATGGTGAAGTGAGGTAGAATGGAGGCAGCTATGAATTGAATCAAAATTTGTGGACCAGGTGCGAGTGACCCAGGCTCAAGTAGGGCTTTCCGAGACAAATCCTCCCGATATGTATGGGATATGAGAAAGAACTTTTTTATAAGTTGAACTTGTGGCAACTTGCCTTTGTCATAATCAACTCTGCCAGGGGTTGCCCTGTGATCACCAGGACTGTGCTGTCCATGCGTGTACCTACAGAATAAAGAAGGGAGAAAAAGAAAATAAGATTCCTTTGTAAATATTATAGACTCTAGTGGTTACTCCTTCCGGTGCCCTGCCTACATCAAACAACAATTAAACAGCTATTCATAGTTAGCCAGCAATCAACAATAATGTAGCTAATGTTTTACTTGGAAACAATGATTGGCTGGTTGCTTTGCTTTGTCCTTCTGAACCCTTCAGACACCTGAATAGGAGTTGTATTACCCACGATGAAAGCTGTACAATGTAATTACGCACAACGTACAGTAATCGCGAGGAGAGAGTAAGGTCTGTAAACTCGATCTCGAGGAGATGAAGTGAACTGCCAAGCTGACATAGAATCTCGAGACCGGACCTAAATAGCGACATAGATAGAACATTAAGAATGCAATTCTGTTTCGGCCAATTTTGATGCTCTAGGTAATTAATAGAGATGGATTTGCAACTTAATCAATATTGGTAAGTTTAGTACAGCTCCGAGGGCTCGTGTAGTGACGGTATTGTGGAGGCCCTAGGAGGTGGACTCAATGTTGTTTGCGGTCGGTTCGTTGACCACTAATTGTCTGAAAGAGACCTCTCTGACAGCTATGAAGCACCTCTAAGGAAGTCCTCGTCACTTCTCCATCATCATCATGGATGCATCGCCTGCAAGGCTTCGCCGTCGTTCATAGCCGTCCATATAGATGAGTCAATCTGGTAGACCAGGGCGTCAAGGTCCTGTATGGTATGGTCAATGTCTGGAAAGCAACCGCCCTGCGGAACTTGTCCAAGATCCAACTCCTGGAAGCGCGAGCGGTAATCGGATGCCAAGTCAAGAGCCTGCTGCGTGGGATCCATTGTTATATGCTCGACGGCATCCCCGTTCGCTCGAACTGGGTCTCCTCCGTCTGCGGTCTGATGCAGGGCTGGTGAGCTGGTCGGCTGGTCGGTCGGCATGTTCATCTGGCCGACCAAGCTGTGTCGAGAGAGGGTGTGAGGTGTCTCTGGCAGCCTCGTCGAGCCCGTCAGCGTCGCCGGGTCGGGGCTCGCGATGGAACGATTTAGCGTAGGTGAGGCCGAAAACCCCCACGCAACAAGGTGCTCCATGTCGCTCCGCTGCATGCCCAAGGTTAGCATGAGTTATCTCCCCTGGAACGCTTGTAGCAAAGTAGGCCACTCAACTATATTGCGTATCATCTCGCACTCAAAGAACATCTCGTTCAGGAATTCCCGACAGCAGGCAATCTTGGCAGCCAGCTCGTCTCGCGGAATCATCGTAGGAAGCCTGCGGTGTAGGTGGAACAGAATCCGGGCACACTGATATGTGCAGCTAGCCAGGTCCAGGTCGACCACAGAGTTTTTTGCCCTGCAGGCGAGCAGAAGTTTCAAGGCGTCAGCCATGAGGTTCGCAGCCTCGAGACAGCGCGAGTGACAGTGCATGGCAATAGTCGGATCCAGACGGCGCAGGACATGTCCGGGGAGGGCCTCCTTGACGCCAGGTAGAGCCAGGCGATAGACAATCATGCGGACTGCAAACCAGATGACGTGAACAGTGGAATATGCAGAGAAGCTTGTCCAGTAGGCGTGCAGTCGTGCATTCTGCTCTGAGAGCTGCAAGCCGGCGGGCAGCTGTGCAGAGAAGGCGTCCAGGTCTCTCTGGAGCGAGTTCACCTCGCCGCCCAGGTCCACTTGTGTGGTCGCCGCGATGCGTATGGTGGACTGCAGGGTCTTGTACCGCAACCACTTTACGCGCATGACCTGTGCAAGCGGGTTGAGCTCACTACTCTCAACAGTAGCGCGGGTGGCAGATGTGTTGATCTCGAGCTTCTCGACAGGCCGAGCGAGGCCCAGGCTGAAATCCTGTTCGGAGCAGGGCAGCTGGATATAGATACGGCCGATAGTGGACAGGGAAAAGTCATCGTATCCGCTGGCGACCTGCGTGTCGATCATGAAGAGAGACCACCACGCCCTCCTGCGGACCTCGCGGGTGAGCGGGTGCATGCTGTGGTCCTCGTAGTTGAGCCGCAGGGCCATTGCAAACCTCATGGCGATGGCGTTCAGGATGAAGACGCTGGAGAAGCGGGCCTGGTACTCGCGAAACTTGATGATCAGGATCAGAGCCTGCACCCGAGCAAGGCTTGGCTCTTCTCGCCCGCTGATGACGATGGACTCTGCGAGGTCCATATAGGTGGACCCTCGTCCTCTCTCGTCGGGCCCACCGTCGGTGGGGGAAGTCGTGATGCCTACCAGTGCGAGAAGAAGTGCCCTGTCGAGGACGCGAGCACGGTAGTCCTCCATGACCGTGGCCTTGTGCATAAAGGCAAAGACTGGGACATGATGGAGATGCTGGAAAAATGCATCTAGAGCCTGTAACGACTGCGACTCTGACGGACAGCTGGAGCTGGAGGAGTGATATTATATATTTGTATAATTAACAAAAGGACACCAAGTAATTACAACAACAAGAAGAGAGGAACTTTAGCTTTTGAGAAGGGTCTTGTCTTACATGTCATCTGAGTTGCTCTCCGAGGTCGTGGACTCGCTGCTGCTAGCTTGTAGCGACTGTGGGAGCAGCACGCTTGATGGAGGAGTTCTGGTGGAGGATGACGAGTTATGTACGCGAAAGGGTTCTAGGTCGGCAGCAACGGCAGAGGACTCGTAGGTGCACTTGAGCCCGAGGTCGAGACATCTCTGACAGGCTGGCGTAGCGCCACTGCACCGCGCCTTTCTGTTGCGGCATGGGAGACATGCTCGTCTGGTGCGGCGCCTGTCTGGGCCTCTGATGGGGAGTTCCTGGCCTCGAAAAGAGCATGCGAGGCCTAACCTCTCGCAGTTCCTACATATGTCTCTTCGGCCATCGCATCGGACTTTACGGCTTCTGCAGGCTGAGCACGTATGGGGCGACTGTCGTGAGGGCTTGGGTGGTTGGGATTGCTGTTCAATGGTGGAAGTCATGTCGGCATCCGACCCGCAGGCGTGGTCACTTATGGATGTTGACATGGCGGAAGCCGAGCAAAACACCCAACCAATTCTGAAAGCTAAAAAGGTGACCAGGGGAGACAAATGAAGCCCTGTAGACAATCGCGCAATTGCCGAGCAGAATGATGCATGCATACTTAAGTACTTAGTTTTGCGGGGTACTGTGGACTTCAATGGTATTATTACTCCCTAGCATTGGTGAGAGGCTTGCATATTACATTAATCGTGCACCTTTTCTTCTTCTTTTTTTCTTCTTTTATTTTCACCTTCATCAAGGTGGAGAAAATAGGTATTTGGCATTGAACATGGGATAATAAATAACACGCCACAGGCCTGCGGCTTCCGAGCTCCGACAGCCGCCATCTGTCACTGCTGCTGCTGCTGCTTCTTGATTCATCATATAGCATCGATAGTAGAGCACTTAGAACCTCTCAGAATGCAACCATAATAATAATGGATAGAGACGCTGCTGCGGTTGAGCAGGCTTGGTCGTGGACCTGTTGGTTTCTGGGTAAGCATTTAAGATGAGCCACTTCGGCCGCCCACCTCTTGCTTGATGGACATAAAAATAAAAAAAACAATGGAAATAAAATATTAATTCATTCATTGCCAGAACGATTTAATATTGTTGCTACAATGCTGACTGTCCAGCGACTGGTTCTGGGCTCAAGCCTTTTGCCTGCGCTGATCTCGGCTGGTTCTTCATCCTCCTCCTCCTCGTCTTCTTTTCAGGGCCCAACCGCTACCTATATTAATTTTGCCACTATTGATATCCTAGACGGCGACGACGGTCTCCCCACTCATCCTTTTCAGCCACAAAAATACGGAAAATGGACCTACCCCATCACCACCGACGGCAACGGACGAGAGCAGGTTGAGGCTCATGTGACGTATTACGAGGACAAATACTACATGCACGCGGCAACTTGGGGCTGTGGTGGTTCCATCTTCGTCTACGGCCAGATCGCCAATGTGGATTGGCCTACTATTCCCGTCTATCCGCCTGGCGACTATGGGGAGGACGGTAACTGCGGCATCAAGTCGTACTCATCTTCCGACTTTACCAACTGGGAGCTGGAAACCTTCTACCAGCCGTCCATTGAGGTCGCCAACGTGACAAAACCCGTGGTCCGCTACAGCAACGCGACTGAACAATATGTCATGTTCATGGGAGGCGGCGCGTTAACGGCAAACTTTTACTACGCAACGTCTGCTTCTCCCGGTGGCCCCTGGAGCGATCCGCCCCGTCTTCTGGCTGGCACGAACATCTCCCATGACTTTGACGTGGCCGTGGGCCCGGACGGAACCCACTACATGGTCAGCGATGTTCTCTCTGGCATCAAGAGCGGCTCGTCTGAATGGGACGTATATGTCTGGGACATCTACATCCACCAGCTCACGCCTAACCTGACCTCGACAGTCGGCACGACTGCCACCTCGGTCCTGGTGCGCTCGGCCGAGGAGCTCAACGCCATGGGTCTCACGCTCGAGGCCTCAGGTTTCTTTTATCATGATGGCTACTGGTATCTCACTTTTGGTTACACGTGTCAGAACTGCCCTGGCTATATTTATCACTACTATGCAACCGACCCCCTGGGCCCTTACACAGACGGTGGCTTCTTGAGCCTGGATGGCTGTGGTGGTCAGAACAAGGGTGCCAACGTGCTTCCCACGCCAGATGGGGGGCAGATCATTCTCGCTGGCAACCTGGGCTACAGGACCAGCCCAGGCGACATCTATCATGATGGCATCATGTGGCATAGCGATAACCACCAGGCTGCCTCGAGCACCTTCTTCTTTCCCCTCGAGTTCAACGACGACCACACCATCAAGAATTTCACCTGTCCAGCCACAGCAACAATTCCTCTGATGGGTGACGCCGCAGCGGCAACATCGTTACCCAGCTCGCCAGTTCCCTACCAGCTGGACTGTCGCGTCCGCAACGGGCAGGACCTGGTACAGGTCTACAGCCCTGGGAAGAAGGCCTCCTCCAACATTGAGTTTCCCGTGTGGCAGCGGACGTGGAACCTGGGCCCTACGACCAATGCCGGCCCGGTTCTAGATGGATACCTGCGTGTTCTCGTTGCGTTTTCCGACGGCGAAAGTGAAGTTTTCTCCTGGCCGTCCAGCAATATCTCGTGGGCTCCAAGCAAGATATCGCTGCCTGTTGAGGGGAAGACGGTCTTGAGCATCACGCTGAACACAAATGCGACGAACGGCTGTTATGGGACGCTGGCGCAGCCGTCGAATGATATTAATACTACAGTGAGTGCTTACGGCACCTTGAGAGCCGGTGATTTCAAAGAGTCTACAAAGGCCTCCATGTATGTCTATCAATTTTAGGTAGTGCAGTAGCATGTTTGCATTCAGCATTTTGTAACTCTTTTGAATATAAATTGGCTTCCATAGTGAGGTAATCTTTTGCACTTCCTAGCTATTTATTGCCCGCCAAGAGATCATAAGCAGCCACGTGCTCCTTGTTTTCTGGATTCTCCGCGTCAAAGTCGACACGATCCGGTATGCGCAGTCCTTCACGAGCATAGCCCGAGGAGATGTACCTCACCACCGCCATTCCATCACGCCACAGCCAAAGGTCCTTGGTCTCGATCTGCCACTGCTCGAGCGCTTCATTCATCTCCCTCAGCGTCTCTGCATACTCAGGATCACCCGCCAGATTCTTGATCTCCAGAGGGTCGTTCTCCAGGTCGAACAGCTCCTGCGGCGGCCGCTGGATGTAGTCCTTGAGTTTTCTCGGACCAATCATAGCCGGTGCAGACGGCGTGCCGGAATTGCGCATGCCCTCGAACGACAAGGATCCGTACAGATCCATGGCGAACGGGAAGTCAAGCTTCCAGCACACGTTGCGGTGGTATTTGAACCGGTGGTTGCGCATGTATCTCGTCGGCCAGTAATTGGTGATCTCGTGGAACGTGTGCGACCCGAAGACGTGGTCCCAGCCCGGCGCGGCAGAGGTGGTCGTACTCGCCAGGATCGGCAGCACAGATCGCCCAAGCCGCGGAACCTTGCCTTCTCCCGCCTCGAGCCCGGGGTGGCCGGCCCAGTCGAGAAAGGTAGGCAGTATGTCGACGTACGAGATCAAGTTTGGGTTGACAATGCCGTTGGGAGCAGCACCGGGCGCGCGCAGCAAGAAAGGCAGCCGCACGCCGGCCTCGAACAGCGTCGTCTTGGAATTGACAAAGGGGGGGCCGTTGTCGCTGAGGAACAGGACCAAGGTGTCGTCTGACAGCTGCTCCCGGTCCAGTGCCGCGAGGATCATCCCCACGCCCTGATCCATGCGGAAGATGGAGCGGTAATATTCAGCCAGCTCCTGGCGGACCTCAGGCACGTCGCTCAGGAAAGGCGGGACCGTGGTCTCGCTGGGGTGGAAGATGCGATCTTGAAGGCGGCTGTCATGGTTGCCCTCGACATTCCCAAACCCGCCGCGGGTCTGTAGTTTCCGATGCGGGTCGACGAAGCCGATGGTGAGGAAGAAGGCCTTTTGCTCCTCCTTAGAGGCCTTGAAGAAGGCCTCTGCCCGGTCCGCTATCCATGCCACGTTTCTCGACTCGCTTTCTTCTCGGACCTGCCAGGGGTACAAGTGGTCTGGACCAACGTGGATTTTTCCCAGGATGCCTGTCTTGTAGCCGAGCTGCTCCTCGAAAAGAAAAGGTGCTGTCTCGACATTGGCAAAGGTCTGGAAGCCATCTCGCGCTTGGTTTAAGCCATAACTGCCTGTCTCGTGGGTATGGAGGCCTGTGTAGATGACGGTCCGGCTGCCACTACACGAGGCCGTGCTCGTGAAGGCCTTGTCAAATCGGACCCCAGAAGCCGCCAGGGCGTCGAGGTTCGGCGTCAGGTTAGTCTGGCCTCCATAGCAGCTCAGAAATTCACGACCGAGGTCGTCGGCAATGAGAAGTAGGATGTTCTTCTTGGCGGACATGACGCCTCAGCAAGATGATTGCTTCAACGGAACAGGCTTGAACGATCTAATTCTGTAACAATACATAAAAGTGAGTGATTTAGTTGGTAGGTGATGACAGCGAAGATGCAAACGTATTTAAAGATGACGAAAGATGTTCTCTGAGCATTATTATCTTGGAGCTTGGTGAACTTCAGCACCGAAGACTGCTGGCAGATCTATTTGTGGATACCGAGACAACTTGGGCGGAATCCGAACGGGAGCCGACGCATATCTTTCCCCAAGGATTACGCGTTGACCTGGCTCTTGTATATAATAAAATATGTGCATCGTAGCTCCTAACCCGCTTGAGATTTCGAGCGTCGCTAGGTTTGCAATTTTTATTCATTTTTGAGTTGTGATCAAAAAGTAAGACACAATTGTGTTGGGCCTGGGCCACCTGGCGCTGCGCGAGAGCTTCAATGTGAGACTTTGGCTCGCAGTGTCGGGGCTTATTGCGTTTTCGCAGTCCAAATTTAGTTTCGACCAGCAAGGCTACTCGTCCGCCCAGGCTATAGACTCATTTATGAGGCAGTTTGATGAGATTATGATCTGACAGCGCAGGAACATGCACTGGATACGAACATATTAGGTGTCTTATTACTTCAACAGTTTCATCTTCATTGGACAGACAGCCGGTGAGTCGGACGAAGAATAATGATTCATCTGGGAGCCAAACCTACAGGATCTCCTATGACCTATTCTACAGACTACATTGTCCCAACAACCATAGCGTCATTGATCTGGGAAAAGTCTCGGAGATGATGCCCTCGAGAGTCTCCGCAAATTGGGCCTTGACAAGTTCACAGACGAGCAGATCGAGAACTCGGAGACGTGATTGGCCATCTACAAGAGAAGAATCAGCAGAAGATATTCCGCGACATCTTCCAAGATACTAATCTCAAATGGACCATGATCGTGATGGTTGCCAACTTCCTGCAGTCTACCGGCTAGATCCTCGCGGGCCTGTATGGGGCGCTCTTCATCTCGTCACTGCATACCGTCAGCCCGTTTTGTCATGACTGTCGTTCCCGCCATCACCAACTTTATGACTTCTATTCTTGTAAATGTACTAACGGACTGCGTTAATAGTCGAAGGCGTGTTGCCTTAAATGGTCAACTTTTTTTCTTGTTTGGCCGATAATCCTCAATAGCTGACTCCTAATTCTAGGCCTGTTGTTGTAGTTGGTGGTATCTCATATCGTATATCTTAGGTCGTTATAGATGGTCTGGGCATAGCATTCTCTGAGCAAAGGATCTGAAGGCCGCAATTGTGGCCATGATGGTGGTCTTGACCTTTGGGTCCAGCTTTGGTATGGGCAACAGGCGCTCACACCCTCAACGGCGAAATTCCCGACAACCATTATTGAGACACAGCTTATGAAACTGCCTAGGCTCTTAAAATCGCTACACAGTATCTGTTCAGAAAGTGGAGGTGCTAGGAAAGGGTTAATTTTCAAGTACAACCTGCATGCCCTGGCTCTGATAGTGATGAATAAAATTATTCTCTATTCTCATTCACCGGGCCCGAACCCCTTTCGGACGCCTGCAGACGGGGCACGAAGAGCACAGCATGTCGTTGGACTCGGTAGAAGGTAGAAAAGGAAAGTTCATGTGGAAAGTCTAGGTGTGCAGGCAGCCACCGGAGTTAGAGAATTACTGCTCGTTTAGGAAGACAATTACCGTAATAATTCGGCCAATGAATGCATTTCCACCCACGAGCTGTCTCATACAAAGCCTCATCTGATTTAAGAATAGATGTTTAGTAGGACGTAATGTGTGGTATAATAAATAAATGATGTACTGCAATATTCTGAACATTATTATTAGTTTATCGAACAGCTCATTCTGGAAGGTAATTTTGCAGGTACTTAATAAATACGGACTTTCGGGCTTTATTCAGTCTCCACTTTTGTCTCCAGAACATGGGGGGTTTAACTAGATTTCCAATTAATTAGTCATACTCTCGCAGCCTTGTAAGTCATGCACGGGCTTTACGGTGTTTATTCTAGTCATGATTGGTTAGTTGATTTCCAATACTCAGTCACATTCAACAGCCTCAGCCGCCTTGCTGAGCAATACTTAATAACAAAGAGCTGACTCCAATGCAACTATGCCACTTTTGGGCACAGCACTCGACGAAACGTTATCCACTAGAGACTATGGCGTTCTATCGTCGACTTGCTTAAGAAAATTGCCAGGCAGGTTGCCCTTGTTCAAGGAGCTCCATACGGTATTCTTGACTACAAGTAATATAAATATGATGCTGCTGCTTTCGCGTTCTCAAAATGGCCTCTGTAATAATTATCAACGATCTTCAGATACCCTACACTTTACCACACCTCACTCACCTAATTACAGACTACGATTCCCGTTTCCATTTCCATAGTAATTCTTTCTCCTTGAGTACTTACGTACATACATCCAGCACGCAGCCATGACAAAAACAGTTGTGATCCTTGGTGCCTCCTTCGCAGGTGTCCCGATAGCACACCACCTCCTCGCACACCAGGTGCCGCTCATCCCAGACCTCAAAGTTATTCTCGTCTCCCCCAACACACACCTCTACTGGGCGCCAGCCTCCGTGCGCGGCATCGTACCAGGAACAGGCTTCGACGACAAGCTCTTCTACCCCGTCGCTCCGGCCTTCGCAAAGTACCCTTCTGAAAAGTTCGAGTTCATCCTCGGCACGGCCGAAGCACTGGATACCACAGCCAAGATCGTGGCCGTCCACACAAAAGAGGGGGCCGCGAGGGAGATCCCATATCACACCCTAGTCATCGCGACAGGGACCAGCGCCAGGGAGGACATGCCGTTCAAGACGCTCTCGACGACGGAGCACACGAGGGACGTGTTGCGCGACTGGCAGCACAAGATCGAGGCCGCGAAATCTATCGTCGTGGCGGGCGCGGGAATCACGGGAGTCGAGGTCGCCGGGGAGCTGGCCGACGTGTTTGGGAAGAACGCAGGTGACAAGAAGAAGAAGATCACGCTGGTCGGGGCGGGCGCCTTGCCGCTGCACGATGAGATGACCACCAGCGTCAGGCAGACCGCCAAGAAGAGCCTGGAGAGGATGGGTGTGCGTGTCGTCCTGAACGCCAAGGTCGCAAAGGTCGAGGACGACGTGGCGTCCGGGTCCAAGACTGTGACCTTGTCTCTGCCCGGCGGCAAGAAGGACACTTTGGAGGCCGATGTGGTCATCCCCACGTACGGGCTGGATCCCAACACGTCCTTCGTCCCAGGATCGATGCTGGACCATCGCGGCTATGTGAAACAGACAGAGTTCCTCCGCGCAGAAGGCCACGATGACATCTTTGTCGTCGGGGATGTCGGCAACCTCGAGACGCCGCAGGGCATGCACACTGAGGCCCAGATCGTCCATGCTGTCAAGAGCCTTGGGGCGCATCTAAAGGGAGAGCAGGTGCAGGAGTATACGTTTAGCAAAGAAGTCGGTTTTGGCGCGTCTCTCGGTCCAGGAGGCGGTATCGGTCAGATGTTCGGGTGGAAACTTCCAAGCTTCCTTATAAAGTTTGCCAAAGCAAAAACTTTAGCGACGGACAAGGCGGCAGCTTTTACGGCGGGAACAAGAACTATCATGCAGAGCAAATGGGCCTGATGTTGAATTACAGAACTCTTAATAACTACCATACACGAAATGCTTTCACGATGAAGATAGAATAGTAATGATCCAATTTCTATTACCAAATCACCCACGTGCTAACAACGCTTGTCTTGTACGCCTCTCACCTCCTGATATTTTTTTATTTTTATTTTTTAATTGACAGTTCTCTTCCATGCAGCATCAATGAGACTATCTTAAGACGCTGGCCCGACATGAGGTGATCTTGATAGGATGTAAATCAACACATAGCAAGCCGAGGGCCACGTGCGTAGAGTTCAGCCATTATTCTAAAGTTGGCCTCTAATGCACGTCAAGATAGCCAAATCCCCTACGAGATCCCTGGAATCAAAGGATCATCTTGGTCTGTTTATCAGTCATTTTCTGTTTGCTTCCCGTCCTCAGTTTGACATTTCTAAGTCTTGAGGCTATGACTCTAGAGACAAATCTGTTCCTTATCCGTCGGGAAAGACTCTCTCAATCGTAAATAAGTCAGTTGAAGCAAAGCTACATAGCATTGCCATTCATAATTATATGAACTTGTAGATATTTATTAAGATCACCCATGTAAATTCAGGGACCACTCATTTCACCCAATATTAAGTGCCCTGTCCCGTCGCAACAGAAGGCCGGGCCTCTTCAGAAGGCATCAGCAAGGGGTCAACGTCAGCATCCGAGACAGCAGCTTTCCTCCTCTTCAATTCGAATCCCGAGGTCGGCGCAGACTGGGGATTCGGCCCCCCCACGATAGCAAAACAAGTCCAGTCTCGATCATCGGCCTCGGCACCAGCATCGCTGCCACTGCCGTGTCCAGCCACGGGTCTCGCCATCTTCAGGAGCCGTAGCTTTGTGCCAGCCAGCTGCTTGGACAGCGGCTGGGCGCCACTCGTGTCCTCCGCAGAGACGAGCTCGTCTAGCTCAGGGTTCCGAGTGGTGCGCAAGAGGGTGGAGAAGGAGGTGCTGAACGATGCCGACGAAGCTTTGGACATGCACACGAAGCCTATTATGACTGCGATAGCTGTGGTGACCACGCCGGTGATGTATGATATCAAGAGATTGCGAGGGCTGTAAACGTAGGCGTTCTGGGGTGTCAATACTGTCACGGGTCTCATGGCTGCCGAGGTTTCGTTTTGCCTGGGGAGAAAAAAGGTATTGATTAGCATTTATGTAGAAAGAGGGCTCTTGGGAATAGTTGGCCTGCCTGGGCCCAATACCCAAGCATGCGAAGCGACGTACAAGAAGGAGCCGTCACTGAATAGGCTCAAGGTAGCATTGATGAAGATTTGCTCCAGGGCCTGCGTCATATCCAACACGTCTGAGCCTGGTGCCGGCGGGTCGTGTGCGAGACTTTCCAGGGTGTTCATTTCGTACTGCAGTGCATACATCTCCTTTGTATCCATCAAGGCGCTTTTGACGACTTGCGTTTGAGTTGCTGTAATAGGACCGTAGTGAGAAGACTCTAGGTATCCTATAAGTTGTTGGCCGATGGCGTCTATCATGGAGAAGTAAGCCACTCCAGATGTCGAGCATACGCCAGTTCCGGAGACGTCTACATAGTTTGGTTCATTCTCGCACATTTTCAAGGCGGTAACGCTGTTCACTTCGTTGAGTTGTGTCATGTCCGTTACTGTCAGGCTTTGCTGCCCATTGTTGAATGAGAAATCCACTTGGTATGAGGAGTTGTATAATCCGCACTCGATCGTTTTATTAGCTGCTCCAACGGTCGTTCCGCCTCCGACGACGACGTAGAGTCTCGCATGATCCGTGGAAACCTCGTCGTAAGTACCCGACTGCTTGTCATTGTAGGTGTTCATTAGGCCATTGATTGCCTGTGCGTTAGTGTCTAGGGAGTCGTTCAGGAGCAATTGTGGGACGAATACGACAAAGACTATATGGTCCTCCGTGTCTTTTTCGTTGATGAGGGACGCGACTTGTAGGCTATTGACAGATGTTGCGGGGCCACAGGATAGCGAAGGGCCGAAGAACTGAAGCGAATAAGAGGAGTTGGGAAATGGTGCCGTAACACTGAGAATCGAGCCTTGCGAGGTTACTGCCGCTATCATTCGGGACATGCCACTTGATGGCGCTGTGTACCAGTAGTCAGCACCACTGCCTATCTGTGCAAACTTAGGAAGTGCGTCGTAGTTGATAGAGGGTATTGCTTGGTAGATAATGGTCTCGTTGGGTTGTTGCGCCACTTCGACGGTGAGTGTGCCGGGAGTAAATATAGCAATAAAAGGTATGGCCCTTCAGGCTGGTCAGCATGTGTATCATATTCCATGTGCGTGGGGCCATTATAGTTATGATAATGGTAAATAGAGAAATGAATGTAATTACCAAACAACGACTGCCATAACCGCCAGAGGGAGGCCAGTCGTCCAGAACTCCAAACAACAAAAACTCCAAAGATCGCCGAGAACCGCAAATATCGCATCGACACCAGCCAAAGTGAAGTTTCTTGACCTCAATATATACCAAAGCAACTGCGTATATGCAAATCCGGCTGCCGCTGTCAGGCAGGTCTTCACCAGAAACGCGAGCCCTGTGCCGATCCGGTTGTACCACTCTTGCTGTTCACTGCTCTGGGCCACTTGTTGGTTCACATGGGAGTAGAAGATGTGGTGAGCTACTGCTGTGACCGTCCCAAGCAATAACCCTCCGGTCATGAGGAATGGGACTGACACGACGATGCGTTTGAAGCCGAGACTCTTCATGGTGTAGATGTGATGATAGTGATAATAATTGCAACGGTAGTCTCATGTTTGTGTTGAAGTGGGAGGTATAGAATACAATGAAGAACACATGATGTGAAGACCTTGTGATCAAGCTAGACAAGTCTATCTACGGCGCAGCAGCCAAGACATTGTTTATGTTGTATCATGGTGAAATCTCCAGCTTCGCCATGTGTGGCACGTACAGACTGTTGAGCTTTCTCATGCAGTCAGCTTCAGCTTGATCCTCTGTGCTACCTCGAGAAGACATCTAGCTATAATTACAGCCTTGTGGCACTTATCACCAACGGGTTTCAGCAGGCTAATCTGCCCAGCTGAAAGCTGAAATGAAGACTGAATGGTATACGCAAGGTGCAACAAAGCCTAATTATTGTGCGTGTGTATGCCTTACCGGCTGCGAATGCGACTGGCTGTATGCCTTGCGTAATGAATATGCACAAATAACAAGACAAGTTCTGAATGATTGAGTGGTTGATACCTTTTCGCCCTCACACATAGTCAGATCCACCCCATAATTACCCCATGATCATTATTGCAGAACATGGACGATGAGCGGCCTGCGACGAAATAATGTATAGACAAGCTGCTCATGATATTTACACAGAAAATGATCCCAACCCGTTGGTTGTCTGGATGCTAGTAGTTAGGTAAAGTACATAAAGAGGCCACAAAAATAGCAAGCCGATAAACGCCTCCCTTATCTTGAGGTATCTCCCAGTCTATATATCCCCTTGTCCGGTCATGGCGATTCGTGACGCATTTTGCTCAGCAAGCACGTTCTTTTGAAGAAGAAAAAAAAGATCAACCTCTCCGATGTAGTCTAGAAAACAAAAGAAAAATGCCCGCATACTGAGCGAGCTTCTTGTCTTCACAGCCCCGTAGCCTTCACACATGTCCACAATACCACCGGCACCACAACATTGTCATTTCCGCCCGTGAGAACTGCCTCTGTCAGGCTGGACAAGGACGCACAGAAGCTTGTCTTGCGGAAAATCGAAGACCACTCCGAATCCTTGAGACCGGCTAGTATTCCATCAAAGCCCTGTGGTGGGACGACCGTCTCGGCTCGGGCAAGCGGGCGATCAAAGCTGGAGACGGGCCATCCGCCAATCCTGAGCCAGATGTTAGCGGCCACAAGGCCTGCGAACACGGCCATTGCGAACGCCACGCTGCCCTCCAGGCTCTTGCCGCCCTTCCAGAACCACTTGTGCTTCCCCCAACGGCGCCCGATCAGCGAGGCCGCAGCATCGCCCAGGCCAACACACACAACTCCCGCAACCATGCTCAGCTCGCGGGATGGCGTCTCCCAACCCATCATGTATCCGGTCCCAGTCCGAGGAAGAGACGCCAGGCTCAGCCAGAGCGGGATGGCGCAGCCGATGAGCAGGAAGATGTGTGAGATGACCACGGGACCCTGATGATCGCGGCCGTCTGTGTACGGCTGTAGAAAGTCTCGTATGGGTTTTGAGAGGGGTGGAAGTTGGCTTGCACGGAGAAGGTCCAGCAGGAGAAAGATGGCCAGGACGATGGAGAGAGCCAGGGCGCACCAGGTCGGATCAATAAACGTCGCAGGGAGGAACATGGACACCATCATGAAATGGAAGATCTTGCGGCGAGTGTCGACTTCGTAGTATGGAGAGAGC
Source organism: Cryphonectria radicalis (assembly GCA_014849355.1). Taxonomy (NCBI): domain Eukaryota; kingdom Fungi; phylum Ascomycota; class Sordariomycetes; order Diaporthales; family Cryphonectriaceae; genus Cryphonectria; species Cryphonectria radicalis. Next base: position 98,093 of record JACWQW010000001.1, read on the forward strand.
CGAAATACCACAGCCAAGCCCAGGATGATGACTGCAACCCACCAGGCAGCTAGGAACAGCCTCGTGTTGGCCTCGCCGATTGAGGCATGACGAAGGTGCTCAACCCAGCCTAGATGGCAGGACTCGTAACCCTCGCCCGAAAGGTCTGGAAGCACAAAGGCCCAGTCCAACCATGTCGACATGATGACCTGCATTCTGAACCAATGTATGTCGCCAAGGACGTAGCCCACAGCCCAGCCGATAGGATAATGACCAGCTGTGGCATAGTGTCGCACGTAGAACCCAATCGGAAGGAGAATGACAGCGACGATGCTCACGTACGCCCATGCCGCATAGAGCAGCTTTCTTCTGTTGGCTTCTTCCGGGGTCAGACCGTAAAAGAACCGTACAGACGATGATGCACGCCTCTTTTGTCGACCTGAAGAGGTATGCGTCCTGGATGACTTCATCATAGTCTCCGCGAAAGGCAAGGTACGCCGTCGAGAGTGCAGTGTAAAACTTTCTGACTCATCCAGACCAGCGTGCAAGTCGCCTACGGGCTTGTCAAAGTCTGTCTGCGTTTTCCGCAAGGAATTGCTCTCGTACAAGCCATCCATCTGGGAGGAGATTGATCTTCGATGGGGCAAATTTGTCCCCTGTGTTTCGCCCTCGTCGGTAGAGAAGCTAGAAACCACAGCGGAGTCCTCCGTCTCGGAGTCGATGCTTTTCTTCGCCCTCTCCCACGGTCTCCATGGGAAAACCTGGAGGCTGGCAAAGAGCCAGCCGAGGGCAGTGTCGAGTATCCACGGTCCCCACGGAATGAACCTCAGAGCAGCAGAAAGCCAGCCCATCGCAGTTCCAGAAATGGACGGTCGGTTTGAAACCGTATTTCGCCTGAGTCGCCATTTTGGGACCCTTGCCAGGCTAATGCTCCATTCAATGACAGGTGCGCAAAAGATGAGCACGCCGAGTCCGCCTAACCACAGAACGGACTGCAAGACCACAGCTTGTGGTGACCTGGAGAGTATGAGAAGATTAATAAGGGATATCGAGAGCAGTTGGAGTTCAGCCGTGAGGAGGCTGCTGGTCGTGAGATGGTAGAGCACCAAAGAGAGGCTCTGATGGAGAGGGTAAAGGAAGACAAGGTCTCGAGGGGAGGTTGGCGACATATCCGACCAGTTCTTCTGCGCTGGAGCGCCTGTCGGGAGAGTTTCATGGTCCAATGCCAAAGGCAGACACGTCAACAACCAGTGGACAGGGTTGATGTCTTCGAACGTATTGCTGGTGGGGACAAGACCCCGGGGAATGGATGCGATGCCGAGCATGAGATTCGGTAGGATGACATCCTTCAAGTTTGCAGCTGTGAGGAAGGCCACAAGTATCGGCAGTAGCTGAGGATATAGCGCAGGCGCCGGATCGAAGGACAGCGGGATCGAGAGTGGTATCTTGTTCTTCAGGGGCTCGCCCCTTTTGTAGGCCCATGCTGCGACTCGGAGCGGGTAGAGCAGCAGCAGCGCCGCGAAGAGTGTGCTCTGGAGTATCAACTCTGTGGCTAGGTCTCAGCATCTATCCACACAAAAAAAAAAAAAAAAAAAAAAAGAAAGATACTTTTGTGTGTAAAACTCACCATTCTTCCATGTCGCGACGAAAGGCTGCACGACCGGGTTACGGACGACAGTTCGTGCTAGAACCCCCAGGATCGCAACCTCGGTGCCTCTCCTGACCAGCTCTCTGTTCCGTCTCAACCTCTTCGCCTGCCGCCTCTTGTTGTTTTCTTCTTTCTTCCCCCTAGGGCTCGACGGAAAGATACCATCGCGATCACCATCACCGACCGTCGGGGTCAGCAGTGGTGTTCCGGAGCCGGACAGCGCTTCATGTCGGCCGCGGAGGCCCTTGTGGAGTTTTGCCTTGGGCGCGGGCAGCTTCTTGACAAAGATCTCATCGTCGGCCTCAGTGCCACTGTCGGTGGCGGGCGTCGAATCCTTTGTGAAGTTGGGCGTGGGCAGAAGCTGGCCGCGAATGTCTTCAGCAGGCCCGTGGGTGGGGATCGTGCTCGCCCTGGCTACGACGCGGTCCGAGGGCTCCAGCAGTTCCCACTTTTGTCTGTGGTACGGGTGCGGCGACCGTGACAGCTCACGCAGGTCCTCTTGATCCCTTTGCTCGTCCGGCCGGGTGTCATCGGCCTCGGTAGGGCCAGGAGGTCGGAGGGTTTCGGGCATGGTGTGATTCACGAGAGCGAGCCGCGGAGCCCATAAGGCCCAGAAAGCTGAGAGCTGAGAGCTGAGAGCTGAGAGCTGAGAGCTACGGCAAGGGGGTCGAGGAGGCGAGAGTGTGTTCGTAAGGGGGTTGTCGCTCTCAGGATGGGTAGTCGAAGATCGCAGGTGTTCCCATGGTTCGAGGCTGGACCGTCCGGGGGCACAGGATGCTGTGGTGTTGAGTTGAACTCCTGGATAATTCCGAAGAGGTGGAACCCTTTTTCACATGCAATCTGGCACAAAGGGATTCAACAAAATGCCTGTTCGAGTTTACGTTGCGCTCGAAGCCACAAGCTATCCCTGTCCATAAGTCCTGGCTTAGCGTGCCCTGAGGCGTATCGATAAGGCCTGAGGGCTGGACAAGGGAGACATTCTCCATGAGGAAAAGAATATTTTGGCTTAGGAGATGCATCATTCATGATTTCCAAAGTCAAGAATTGTGCTCTCAGCTACAGGTAATGACTCTTTCAAGGCCTTTTTTTTTTTTTGTTTTTTTTTTTGGTTGATTCTTGCTTGCTTGGATCTTGTCTCAGGTGTCAGACATTGAAGGAATCACCAAGTTCTTCACAGTTCATCTTGTCTCGGGTCACATCATTGGGTTGTACCATAGAGTGTATACCAACCAGGTGGAAGTCCCACGGACTTACAGACTCCAGAGTCTTGCCAGCTTCGAATTCAGCATTCGGAGAGACAAAACCTTCTTTGAGAAAGGATGAACCGGCATCCACAGCAGAGCCACGTGCAACCCAAGGAAGACTATACTATAGTAGATCTTGTTACCCAAAATAGCCATTATCAATCAGCTTGCCCGCCTTAACCGCCCAGCTTGAGCCAGCAGAGCCTCACACTTTGTGGAATCTCTATACAACATGGCCCTCGGAGGTAGTAGACCGGCGCGACGGAATGAAAAAGGCTCGGCGGAAGGCGTTGGTTATCGCTACCTTTTTTGGTCGTCGACAACAGATCCACAATGAGTCCACAATGCAGCGATATGGGTTCCAGGGGGAATACGAGCCACCAACTGACGACTCTGTAGCGAGGTTGTGACGCTGACCAGCTGTGCAGTAGGTGATGGATCCACCGCGCTGTGACGAACGCTGGCAGGGATGAAACCTCTGGGCAGTGGTCCCAGTGAAAGCTTAGGAAGGGGGTGGTTGCCTGAGTGAGCCCTGTAAAGAATCTCGTCGATTGGGTGAGCTTGCCGTAACCCGTGGCACCGGATACTCCAGAGTCTGTCATACCATCCACGAGTTCTTTCTGGTAGAGCTCCATTTGCATGACGTAGCAGTGGTGACCTTAAAATTTTCTTCTTTTTTCTTTCTCCCCCCCCCCTCTCTCTCTCTCTCATGTCCGGTCTCCTCCCATCGTTGATCTCGATGCGTTGAGAATTCGGGTTGCCTGGCCAGTTGTCCTGATGAAAGACCACTTTCGACAACACCTCGGGATTGGGGCAATTATTTTTGTTCGCCATCTACACTACATAAGAGTTTGGTGCAGTGAGAAGTCGTCCGGCACATGCGGATGCGGATTGATCGGATTGTTTTAGGTCGTGCAGAAGCGTGAAGTGCCAGATCATCCACGGCCACCAGCCTGCAATCAGGATAGGCTGAGGTCGGTGGCGGGGTTTGTGAATACGAGCCACCCTTTTTGAAACGGCCAGCGAGGCTAGTACAGCTCCGTACTGTTGTAAGTGCGATAGATAGCAAAGTAACGCCCCCTCTGTTCGGCCTCGGCTTCTTCCAGGAAGTTTTCCAACAGAGATCGTCGTCAGGCTGAGAGAAGGACATCGGTCGATCGACCTGCCCCTGGTGGTCTCCACACGCCTCAGGATGTTTGTACCGTGTGTAGTTGGGATATGAGCCACATTACGCAAAATATCAGTTAGAGTCTATCGCACAAATAAGACCTATTTGGACAAAAGGGGAGGGAGAGTGGAGGAGCATGTGGCAAAGTTTGAGGGCTCAGGAGAAGAGGGGAGGAAGAAGAAGAGGAGGAGGAGGAGGAGAAGGAGGAGGAGGAGAAGGAGGAGGAGGAGGAGGAGGAGGAGCTGGGATGGTGATCCGTCCAGGGTGGTGTGTCCCCTGCCTGCTTGTAGGTACTATGTACTATATCACCTTGTCTGCAGAGCAACAGGGCAGGGGTGGTATGCAGAGTGCCTTAGCATTTGCAAAAACCTGCATGGAAAAGTACAGAACAGCGCATGCGAAAGGGAAGCGATCCCCCCCCCCTCTCTCCACCCTCGTCATGTTATGGATTACTGTTGAGCACTTTCACATGTGTTAGAGAGTTTGGCGCTGACTGGGCTGCAAGACTCATTTTTTTGTCCCCTCCCCCCGCCCCCCATAATTCTATACAGCAGAGTGAACACCTGCAATCTCGTCTATATCCTGCGCACTTAAACTTTATCAGAATAGGTAGATACGCCTGGTGCAAAGTTTATAGTACTACTTACTCCATAGCACTATGGTATTTTATTCTGGCAAGAGAGTCAAGATCCCAGTTCACGGCTGAATGAAAAGCGGCGAAGGGGAGGAGGACAAGCATTCAGCCAAAGCTTGGCACCCGTGTACTGTGGCGCCAGGGCCAAGGCCCTCCTCCCCTCCTTCCTTGCTATGGTACAAGTGTTGCAGTACGGCAGGTACTCTTTGACAAGTCGTGGTTCGTATTGACCAAGGGCCTTCCAAGTCCCCCCCCCCCTCTTCTCTCTTTCTCTCACCACTGAGTGGTTCACGCCGTCTTATTTTATATGCAAGTCGATCCTCTTGTGAGCCCTTTTTCTTCTAATGGAAAACCTTTTCTCTCTCGTCTCCCCTCATCTGCTGTCCATCTACCCCTTTTTTTTTTTTTTTTTTGCCACTTCTCCGTTGCATTTGTATTTTTACAAAACCTTAGAACGCCGCGTGTCTGCTACCTGATGCAGGTCTAGCACCGGCCTTGTTCTGTCGGTCCATTTTCCTGATAAATCCAGCCTTTGATATATTCCAACGAGCAGGGTTTTGGAATTCTAGTGTGAGTGAGGGGCACCCCAACTCGATCTGTTTACCATTTCTGCCCTGGTTCTCACTCATCGTAACCTGCTACGACCAGAAAACAGGAATAGGAACCCCCCCCCCTCTCTCTCTCTCTCCTCTCTCTCCTCACAACTTTCGTCTCTCTCTGGTCGGCCAACTTTCTTGACCAACATCCCTGCGCTCTGGAGACCGGACCCCAGGCCCCATCGCTCACCACAGTCCACTGCTGTGTCTCTGAAAAGGCAGTCTTACCAGGTTTCACCTGCTTGTCGTCACACTTTTGCACTGCCGTCGTCCCAGCACACGCGAGATCATCCATACACCATCGTAACTTACAGCACGCTACGAAGGGACGGACCCAACATCATGCAGCTCTAGACGCCCGAGATAAGCGGATTTGCTGATCGTAGAGTGGGTGCCCCGTTGAAAGCTTGCGAAGCTCGCCCCATCGCTGGTGTGGCAGAGGCTGCCTCCGGTCCCACTTCACGGCACTCACTCTTCCGCGCGTGTGCACACCGGCGCTTGCTCTGCTGTCCTGTCGATCCGGACACACGGACTCAGGCTCCCTTGTCTCGTCTTCCATTTTGACTTTCTTTCTCTTTCTCTCTCTCCTCTTTCTTTTCGCATACAAAGCGCCACTTTCCCCCGCCCTTCCCCCACGCCAGCCACCATGATGGCTCCCTCGACTCTTTTCTCCACCAAAGATGTCGAGGCTCTCGGGGCAGAACTACCGTCAACAGTCGACCAGGAGAAGCAGCTCTTGAGGGAGAGGGACCAGGACCAGGACCAGGACCAGGACCAGGACCAGGACCAAGCTGTACACCGCACCGACCGGACGAGGCAACGACACAGACGAACCATGGCTTCCGGACGGAAGCTTATGCTGGCAGTGCTGGTGTGCTGCTTCATGACCTTGGCCCTTGCCTCGGCTGGGTTCCACCACTCTCGAGGTTCCTGTCACGAGGAAGGCGGCGATGTCCAGCACGCCGTCGTCGATGCGCAGCCCTCGAGCCTGTCGTCGCTGCTTGGCGCCGGCGAGATCCGCGAGCTCTTGGAGAGATTCACTCCCGGCGCCAAGGGCTATCTCGGTAAGCGTCAGGGTGGAAATGTCACCGCCACCACGACGAGCATCACCACATCCGCCACTACAGTCCTGTCGTCGTCCACGGCGGCCACGGTGACCGTCAGCAGCGCCTCCGTGCCGGCTACGTCGAGCACTGTGCCCGACACTACAACCTCAGCTGCGGTGCAGACCACGCCGACGAGCACGGCTGTTGAGACGACGATGCAGACGGCCACGCAGACCTCGACGGCCCAGGCGACCACCACTACAGCTATCCCTACTACTCCCTCAGAGACAACAACTGCTGCTTCTTCTGGTACGTCTGCGTCCACTGAATCCGCCCCTACTACATCCACTATTGCTGCCGCTGCCACAACGACCGAGACGTCTTCAGTCGTTGTGTCCGGCAGCACAACCTCCTCTTTTTCTGCTTCTTCTGAAAGTCAGTCTTCACTACCTTCATCTTCTTTGACTGCCGCTCTCACTTCCTCTTCCTCCTCCTCCACCACCACCGCCTCCTCCACCGCCTCCTCTTCGTCCAGTGCTGGGACGACCATCACTGTCACAACATCGACTACCACTGGTATGTCGGTGGAATTCTTGCAATATTGATGTTCCCCTTCCTATGCACGTTTCCTTTTGCTTTGAACTGGCTTACTTTGGGTGTTGTCACTATTCCATGAACTGTGTCACCGGAGTTTGCATTGGGGGAACCGCACCAGACGACTCCGGTGTGGCCCTTCTGTGTGGGCAGTCATGATCTCGGGCTGGAGGGAAATACATTTTTAACCTCTTTGCTTGAGAATACTCCTCCCGCCCCCCCTCAAATACTAGTTTGGAAAAGTATGAGAATACCGAACAATGCTGACCATTCTTCACAGCTCTACCACACAGCAGCCAAGGAACAACTCTCGCGACGCAGACCTCGGCTCAGACAACCTCCAGCGCCAGCAGCGAGACCTCAGCCACAAGCACATCACTCTCCTCGACCCTGGTCACCGCCACCTTCACGTCGACCCTCCCGAACGGCAGCCTCTCCGTCGTCACCAGGACCTCTTATTCCTACGTTAGCGCTGCCGCGGTCACAGGCACGTCGACCACGCCAGGTGCCAGCCTGCAGACCGATGGCACTGCTCATGACAGGCTACTCGCGCCAGGCCTCGCCATGGCAGGCGCCGGCTTCTGGCTACTGCAGTACCTGTGATGATGGCGGCGGCTGCAGCACGACGACATGCAACACACGCAAAAACCACACCAACCCCTTTCAACTCCGGCATTTTCCTTTCACGCATTCCTTTGCAGCCCCCCCCCCTCCCCCCCCAAAAAAAAAACCACAATAGCTTTTCCTCAGCATGGCGCACATGGGCAGGACGGGTTTCTCTCTGATTTATTAATGGTTATCAGCATAGAGGGAAACATTTTGCATATACTCGGCATTTAACTTTTGCATAGCGATATTGGAACAGCGGGATACGGCGGCAAACAGTATCGGACCACTCCTTATGATACCCCAAGATAGAACACACGGATATGGAGGAACCCAAAAAGCAATGAGGTAGAGAAACAGGACACATGTCTAACACTTAGACCATAATCAAATCAAATAGGACAACACTGGGAAATTCGCGATTCATCCATTCTTCTTTCTGCCCACCTATGTCAAGTGCTTGCGTGCGTCTGTGTGTCTATGTGTGCATGATCATCTGTCGTTCCGGCCTGAGGAAGAAACTCAGTAAGTGGTCTTTGACAAGCAGTAGACTTCCTAATGAACCCGAGAACGTTTTCCAGTAGTTGATATCGGCCCCGTGCTGAGTCGCATCACTCACTCTTTGACCAGCGAGGTGCAACCTAGTTTTGGCCCTCTTCACCATAGCAGGGCCACAGCACCCTTTCCAAAAAAAAAAAAAAAAAAATCACAGCGACAGAGAGCAGGTACCAGGCATGCTTAGACAGGTGATGCATGATGAGAGAAACATGTGAAAGACAGACTGGGTATATTTGCTGAAAGAAAAACACGTGAGCTGTTGGGGAAGGGCTCGGAGGAACCGGAGGACAGAATGGGCGAGTCAATTCCTCAGACCCTGACTAGAGATGTATAATATCCAGATCATGATCCACTCAAGACCGCACTCCTGCTGCAGAGGATGCGTTGACGCCTATGTCCATGCTCGGAAAACCGTTCCCTTTCATGACGGTCCAATTTGCCGCCGATCTTATTTTCCCCTGCCTCGCCCCTCCTCAGGCCCGACCTTCCCAGGAGGTGGACTGCTTTTAACCAGGTCCGATCTTGGGCATGTCATGATGCTCGCTCAGCCTGGCCAGGTATGTGTTCAGCTCGTTGACCCGCTCCTTATGGGTCTTGAGCAGCTCGGGTCTCGTTTTCGACTTCTCGGCGAGGTCCAACATCTTCTTCTTCTTGGCCTCCTCAAACCTCCGTTCTGTCTCCGTCTGTTGCCTCCGGAACGGGCCCTCATCGACAGCCGCCTTCTCCTCCACATTCTCCTCCACATTCTCCTCCTCCTCCCCTTCGTCGTCCCTCGGAAGCTCTGGCTCCCTGCGCTTGGAAGAGGAGGAGGACGAAGGCTCGTCGCCGGTCGACAGGTTCTTCTCGAGATCGCTCTTGCCAGTCTTCTTCTTCTTGTGCTTCTTCACCTTGGCGCCTTTTATGCGGAGGGCGCCGCCTGCAACTGCGGAGGTGTAGTCATCGGAAGGCATTTTTGAGGGAAAGGGCCGCGCGGTTGCTCGTGGACGACTTGAGCGGTGTCGCAGCTTCAAGAAAGGGCGGAGTCGCCTGGGTATCTCCTGGTGAGGAGGGTTGATAGTGCAAGCAGTAGATGGAAGACGGGAACGTCGATGTTGACTAGTAGGGCGAGAGAGGGTCGATGAACAGAGAGGCCCAGCAGCCATGTATCGATAGCAGGTGTCCGGGCCGAGCCACCCCGGCTCAGCTTATGTAATTAAGACCCCACCCAGGCTCCCGGGCCCACTCGACCTCGTACTACAAAACTGCGCGCGCCTGAAAATTTTCTTTCTTCCTTTCTCTCTTCTTCTCTTCTTCAGATCAAAAAGTATTCACGGAGAAGCCACGACCGTCACCTCGATATCTACAGTGCCGTGTTGCCATGTTTTCTTCGGGAAACCCTCCGAAGATAAAATTTTCATTTAACTCCTCGATTAGGAAGTCTCGCACTCTGCACTCTGTGGGTGTGAGATGCCAATGACGGGAGACATACATACACATACAAATACGTATCTTGAAAAGGGCTCAGAAAGGGATCCTCCTCCCTAGGCGAAGGGATCTCTTGCGACTCGGTGCTGGAGGGAAAACAAGGGCGCACCATTGGTCTGTGCCAGGTGTGCGCTCGTCTGCTCGCCAGGAGCAACGTTTTGGGATTCTCTCTTCATGCGTGGTTGCCTTGGATGCCTTGATTCCATTTAGACCTGACACGCTTTCCCTCGTAGAGCTCTTGACGCCGAACCTTTTGCTCCGCTGCATTCCAGTGCTTGGGCCCTTTCGGTCGGGAGGAGAGTGTCTCACTGGGGGAGCCTACGACAGGTGGTCAGGCGCTGCATGCGTGCACACCGATGATTGCCGTGCGGGGGGGGGGACCCTTGATGCCGATATTGGCCCCCAATAAACGTCCATCTGTCTTTGATGATTTGCTCCCTTGAGGCTGGCCTGGTAACTTAGTTTCCCGCAGTTGGTCTCTTACCGCCATGATGAGTCTAAAAAAAGAAAAGAAAAATAAGGGAAAGTGAGAGGGAAAAAGAAGCCCACAGGGCGCGAAGGGTTCTGGACCAGTCTTGTGTTGCACTTTTACCTGCTGCCATCTAGGCAGGGAGGGAGGCGATGACAGCCTCGTGACCCTGAACAGGACGCGTGTTCATGGCTACTACATTCCTCGCCTAACCAGCACACATGGGCGACGTCCAGTCGGGGGACGTATGAGACTGGTAGGAAAACCTACTATATGTGGCTTTTCTTTCTTCTTTTTTGTCCTCCTTTTCTTTTGCGTTGTTTTTTTATTTTTTTATTTTAAAAAAAAACCTCCCTTGTGTTCCTGTTCTCTATCCGCTTCTTCAACATCTTCTACGGGGCCATCTCATCTGTTCAGTCAGTATCGTCATGTCCTCGGTCTTTTGATAGCACTCGTGGCGCTTCGACCCGCCGGTCTTTTTTCTTCTTGCTTATACGATATTGTTTTGTTGGGGTTTTCCTGTTATCGCACCTCACACGATTATGAACACGATGTTGTGAGTATCTTCCCTCGCCCCGTCAAGAACAGGTTGGGCTTTTCCTCCCCCACCAACATCACCTTGCCCGCCATCAGGTACGAGTCTACAACACTACAACAACAACTTGCAGACCCCGTCCTCACTGGCGGTATCCAACCTGCTGCCGCGACACCGATACCAACCGTATCGGTTTTCACGACAGAGTACTGCTTCACCGCCCAAGCCGCCGACTCAGCCTCGCAATGGCCCGCGACCTACACGGTGCAGGAAGTCTGCACCGGCGACTAGGCAACCTGGACTACCCTAGAACTACTGCCTAACTTTGTCACTACCGTCGTCACCTGTAATACCTGCGAGACGCCTACGCAGACCATCACCTGCCCACTGGACACGGCGGGCCGGACCGGCGCCGTGAGCATCTGGGGCAACGGCGTCACTGCCACCGCCGCTGCCACAGCCACGCCAGTATTGAACGCCTCCGAGGGGGCCGGCACGAGGACTGTGTGGTGGGCGGGCGCGCTGCTGACGCAAAGCGGGTCGCCGACGGACCACTACACGATGTCCTCGCCGTCGGAGTATGTCACCGGTGCTGCCGCTGCGGTGGTTGACTGGGGAAATCTGGGGCTGGTTTCGGGGATGCTTATACTTGCGATGGGATGGCTGGTATGGCAATGATCTTGTTTCTGTAAAGAAAGTATTAGTCTTGAGGTTGTTGTTGTTGTTGTTGTCCTTTTATTTTTATTTTTCCCTTTGGTTTTCCCCTTCCTTCCCGATATCGAGCATCTGTTGTTTTCTCCCGTCACACAATGAGTGCCCTTTCCTAGCGATCCAACCTGATGACCAGAGCATCCAAGTATGCATTTCTATTGCTGCTGTCAAGTGGTTCATGACTTTAAGTGTACCATCCACCATACACCGAATGCAATGTTCATGGATAGAAAGCTCCAAAATAAAAAAAGGCACGCTCTGGTAATCCCTTGTTGTCGGTAATGGGTCTTTAGTCCACAGGCATCCCATCTCCTTTCTTGCTGCAGTGCTGATCCCTCACAAACTCCTCGATCTGCGTATCATGAGCAGGCCGTTCTGGTGGGCCGGGGGGTTTCGTCTCAGCCTCCGACGTGGCAGAGCCGCCTTCTTGTTTGCCCAAAATCTTGCCTGCTGCTGGGACATATTGCGAAACTTTTTACAAAATCCAGTGTAAGTCCCCCTTGACCTGAACCGGACTTGGGATAGGCCTCCCTTTGAGGATGGAGTGTTTGCTTAGGAGAAACGACTTACCTTTCTCGACAACCTGGTCCACCACGCCGCCGCCTTCACTTCTGTTTCCCTGGTCGGGAAACTTGACCTTGTGGGCGGCTTCGTCCAGCTGGTCCTTGTAGGTTGGGTTGGCGTTGTCCTCACTCTGGACTTCGCCCGCTGGCTTGGTTGAAGACATGTTGAGAGAGTTTTGTCCTGGGCGTTGTTGTCTGCTTACGTAGGGAGGAGACTTCGGATGGAAAATCTGAGAACTGCTCAAAGTGTTTGATGGTAGGAAGGGTTTGGGAAGTGGTAGTCTGTCAAGATTGTTCATGGGCTGACTTTTGAAGTTGTTTACTGAAAGGCACACATACAGCTTTATGGCCTACGATGGTACTAGAACGTGACGTCACTCGACCGGCGTCTCAGCCAGCCTCGTTCTTGATTGAGCCTCGTCTGGCTCTACTAATCGTCCGCTTGTCAACTGCCCTACACATGAGCTTGAGGCATACTGTTGAAGAAGATCAATTGAAACTCCCGGTGGTCTTCCTTCTCTACCCTGCTCCCCCCCCATTTTTATTCAGAAGAGAACAATACAAGATTCGAATTGTTCCCTGCGAAAAATAAACCCCGAGTGATACCCATGTACATTATCTGCAAGGGATACCCCCTGCCAAAGCGATAAGCGATAAGCTTAATTTTCATAGCCGATCCGGTCGCCGAGAACGGGTCTCGTCTGAGGTCATGGAGGTATTTTCCAGAAAGTTGATGAGCTGAGCATCAGACGACATTTCCTCCAGACCTCCCACCTCCCACTTCCGACTCCTCTCTCTGTCCTCTCCCGTGCAGCTTCCAGGCTGCCTTCTCCTCCTCCTCCTCCTCCCGTCTTCCTCCTCCTTGTCGCACCATAAGAAACCCACCTCTCTAAAGATGGCGGCGCCTATACCGATCACGATCATCACGGGCTTCCTCGGGTCCGGCAAGACGACGCTCATCCTCAACCTGATCCCACAGCTGCACGCAGCCAACCCGAACTACCGACTCGCCCTCCTCAAGAATGAGTTCGGCGACCTGGCCGTCGACTCGCAGCTCGCCTCGTCCAGCGCCATCTCGGGCGTGCGCGAGATGCTCAACGGGTGCATCTGCTGCAACCTGGTCGGCCAGCTGGGCGAGGCCCTCAAGGAGCTGCGAGCCGGCGTGACCCCGGATCGTGTCGTCGTCGAGACCTCTGGGTCTGCGTTTCCCGCTACCCTGGCCATGGAGATCAACCGCCTCGCGCGGCGGACGGGTGCCTACGTGCTTGACGGCGTGGTGAGCGTCATTGATGTCGAGAACTGGCAGGGCTACGAGGATACGAGTGTCACGGCGAGGCTGCAGGCGAAATATACGGATCTGATTGTCTTCAACAAGTGAGTGTCGAGTCCTACTGCTGATTATCACTGGTCCAAGGATTTTTCCTGCTTGGGGAAAGGGAAAGAGAAAAGAATAAAGCCTGACCCTGAGTGTAGGTGGGAGAACTGTGACGAGCGCAGGTTCGATGAATGTCTAGACCGTGTAGGCGATCTGGAAGTCGACACGGCCTGGGTCAAGAGTGACAAGGGCAGGGTGCCCATGGGTGTCGTCTTCGGCATCGATGGCGGTCTCGCACAGTCCCTGGCGGAAGGATCGGACGGTCATGCTCATGACCACGAACATGACCACGACCACGAAAAAGGCCACCAGTCGGAGGTGGAAGTCCTGTCCATCGAGCTCAGTGGACCCAAAGGCTCGACAGTCAACGCAGAAAAACTCCAAAAGCTCCTAAAGGCGGCACCAAAGGACGAGGTCTACCGGATCAAAGCCGTGTTATCGACATCAACGACAGTTAGAGGCTCGGACGAGGACATGTCCATCCCCACACCACCACATCCTCAGAGCAGGTTTATCCTGAACTGGGCCTTTGGCCGGTGGACCTTCACACCAGTACCAGACGATGTCACCGAGCACGACTCAAGCAACCATAAGATACTGAGGATGACTATGATCCTGGCGCGGTATGAGAGCACCAAGTGGAAGAAGAAGCTCGAGGGCGGCGGCCTCCTCGAGCTAGACGGCGGGGATATAGGTGAGTTGGTCGTCACAAAGATCTCCTAGAGATGAAGATTGATAGAGAAGTTCGCCTTCGAACGGTCAATCATGCACATAGACAAGAAAGAGATGGCTACATTGTCGTCCATTTACAATAGACGGTATATACACAGAGACAAGACAGAGACTCGCGGCGAATTTTGGTTTGGGGAAAAAAGATGCCCTATTTTGCAACCCTTCAACCTTGGCTTCAATTAACTCGCCTTCAGCATTGAGCTTATCAAAACATTTCAACATGCTCGTACTCCTCAGGCAAGTCGGCGTACATGCCATAGATCGATACGATCCGGTCATAGACATTCGAGTCCATCGACGTCCTTTGTTCAAGACTGCAGTATCAATCAGTTGATCAGTCGGTTCACACTCACACACAACAATAGACCAGAGCGCAACACATCGGACAACTTACCTAGCAGTATCTTTTCCCTCCTTCTCGGCATAATAGCTGAACCAATCTCCATAGCTTCCGCCGGCCTCATGCTTCCTCTCCCCCACCCGCGTCTCGGAGCCCTCACTCTCGTTGGCCAGCATCTTCATCGTGTCGCCATTTTCATGATCATCATCATCATCCGGACAGAGGACAACCTGGCCCTCGCCAGAATGCACGTTGCCAACACGAATGACCTCATTGCCTCCCTCGCTTAGCACACGCCGCCCAAAATGGTACAGAGCAGACTCGGACGCCTCGACTTGCGAAGCCGGCGACGAGATGGACACCCTGCGCAGGGGTGGTGACGAGATCACCTCGAGCTGTTGTGCGACGTATGGTGTGGGCGAGATGCTGAGCGACCGCGAGCTGAACCTGTATGGTCCCTGGACAGGTGTCTGCGGGGTTGAGCTACCTCTTGTCGGGGAGGGAGCTGCTTTCGGCCATGAGATGGTCCCAGGGGACGACGTGACATGACCGCGCTGAGGCGACCTCGTTGGGGTGTTGTCGTCGATGGCAAATGGCTTGTTCTTCCGTGGTGAGAGGGTCGGCGGGGAGAGACTCGGTGTTCTGACTTGGATGTCTTCATAGTCTGAGTCCGAGTCCTCCATGTCGGAGTTCTTTTGCTCATATTTCATCCGGCATCTGTCGCACAGTCTGGCATTCGGCCTACAGGGCCCTGGGCACATCAGACACCTCTTGTTCGGTGGCGTCCTTGGCGCCTGAGGGCTTGTGTCTTTGTCACTCTTCGTCTCATGAGCCTCGCCAAATTCCCTCAGCGACAGGGCCGCTGTTCCGGCTCCCTCCTCGTCACTGTTGGTACTCGCCCAATCGTCAACCCTCCCGCTACCCCTTCCCGTCTTCCAAGCCCACACATCTGTATCATCCCGCCGCGGCCGAGGCGGCGGCGTCTTCAACGGTTCCCTCGCCGCAGCGGTATCCTTCCACCATAGCGGCCTGCTGCTCCGAGCCGGAGCCGTCGAAACTGGCGACCACGACAGCGGACTGAGCGTGCTGTGCATGTTCGTCCCCTGCTTGCCCCTGGCCTTCGAGTCCAGCGCGATCAGCGCCCTCTGCGACAGCGGACGTGGGGCTCGTGCCGACTCCCCGCTGATGACACTCTGCACGCCGTGGCTGTTGGTCGACCGGGGCGTGCTGGGCGTCATGGGCGTCATGGGGCGCTGAGCAGACCCGTCGACTATCGTCGTCGTCGTCGTCGACATGAAAACCGCGGTCACGGGCGTCATAGGACTGCCTAGGATAGACTCGAGCTGCGCCGCTTCTGGTCTTCTGGGGACAAGAGGGGCCTGTAGGCCTGGTTGTTCGGAGTGAGAGGAGGTGACCTTGGGAATGGCAATGGACGGCGGCCGACGGTGCTTCTTGCTCAGGGGAACACCGCCACGATCTTGTGGAGAATCGCTTTTTGGTTCTTGACGGTCGACCAACTCATCATACCTCGGACCAGGGATAGTCAGGCTCACCATCCTCGCCTCCTCCTTTTCCTCCTCCTCGCTCACACCCCGCCTCTCCACCGTCCCCGCCTCCCTCGCTTGAGCAAACATCTCCTTGAGCGCCTCCTCGCACTCACGCTCCGTGCGCGGGTTTATCGGCGTCGGCGGCGAGTACAGCGGCATTCTGTCCGGTTCGTGCACAATCCTAAACGAATCCGTCGTCAAACTGCCCGACGTACGGGTTGTCGTAGTCGTCGTGCTCCGGGGCGACCTGAGGCCGAAGATACTACCGTTGTTATTGTTGCTTTCCGACGGCCGCACAAGCTTGTTAATCCTGGACAAGAGTTTCGCCTTTTTGCTGCTGCTGCTTGGGCTGCTGAGGGTGGATGTGGAGGGATTCTGGTGGACGTCGTGGTTCATGATGGGCAATAGAAGGAGGGCACCAATTACGTAGTAGGCGCGAGCAGCGCGCGTCTCGACTGGAATGTTTACACGAAAATTCGCGATTCTAGAATGACATCCCTTTTTTTCCTTTTAATGGAAAGCGATTTTCCAGACGGACGAGGCTGAGGGCCAATACCTGCCGTGGCGCAGCTGGTTCATAAAAACTTGCGAAAAAGAAGAAGAAAAAGGAAGTGAGTAACAAAGAATCACCGTGAGTATGAGCCTCTGTTTGCCCTCCTCCGAGTCCTCCTCGCCAAGTTAAAACTTGCGTCACGATTGCTTTGTCCTTGTTATGCAGTATGCCGAGTCCTTCTGAGCAACCTTTCTTCGATGTTCGTTGGGTTGGAAGGTTAAGAGGGACCGGACAAAGGATCGATCAATTGCTAGTACAAACTCGCTCCCTTGACTTGGCTTGAGACACACACACACACACCACACGATATGTGACGAGGGATGCACAAAATACACCCAGAACCATCATGCTGTCATTGTCTACCTCTCCTCTTATGCTGTTTCTAAGAATGCCACGACGCCTGAGTGCTATGCCTCTTTGAACAATCAGATGAAATCCGCGAACTATGCAAACTGGTGAAAGTTGACTGAAATGCGACAAGTTGATTGCATTAAATGGGATCTTTTCCTAAGATTATCCCTTTCGACTGACTTGAAAAAAAAGCTGCAGGCACGGGAAGGGAACTTCACTTTTCCAATCTGTCGAGATGGGATGCGACATGTCGGGGTTGATGGGTGATACCTAGGTACACTTCTCCTCTCACTCAGAGACTGACGGTCACTCTGTTCGACAAAGAAATTAGCATAAAAGGCGTAATAGATGGACAAACTCAAATACGTACGTCATATTGTTGCTCAATACCAGTAACACAGGAGGCAGGTCGCTGCAGAGGACCTCGATATCCGACAGGTACTGCACGCTCGCCTCTTCGCTCCTGCAGGTCCCCTCGGCCGGTATAGGCAGCGTCGTGAACAAGACGGCAGAGTCGCTCGAGTTCTGACGCAGTAGTTCGTTGAGGATCAAGTACTGGGCCCGGCTGGGTAGGTCATTAAAAGAGAGCTGTAGGCTGGGGTTATGACCATCAGGGTCATTCTCTGTCTCTTCGTCCACGCTGTTCAGCTGGTACGAGGCGAGCAGGTCCGGGATATGGATCGAGACATCCTTCGGGCTCTCTCCAGGAGACGGAGGCTCCGTCCGCGGTTTGCTCTCGGGCTCCAGCGCAAATGAGACCGTCGGCCCGATCTCTTCTTGGTCGTGGACCTTTGCTTCGGGGGGAGTAGCGTGGCTCGAGAAACGAGCTTGCGAAGTTGTCCTGGGGATCCCTGGGCGCTCTTGAGGAGTTTCTGATTCTGCGAACCGGAGCACTGGGCCCAACCCGCCTTCTGACTCCGTGATTTCGGTGTGTGGTAGGACTTGGCTGGAGAACCTTACAGCCTGACTGCCCTGCCTCGAGAAGGCAGGCCTCACCGGCTTAGGTGTGTGAATCCTCGTGTACACCTGGTCCCGCGACGCATTCCGACTCAGCCCTCTCTGTGGGCTGACCGGTCGGTCAATCTCGAGCAGGGCACTCGATACTGCTGCCAGGTTCGGGCGGTACGGAGCTTCTGAAGAAGCAGTGCCTGATGCCTCCGCCTCGTCACTCATGTCTGCTCGAAATGGCGACATTGTGCCGTATGACGTTGTCGCTGTCGCCGTGGCCCCTGGCGATCTCGAGATCCTATCGACCTGAACTTGTCTCCCGCGCACCAAAGGCTCCCTGAGCTGAACGGGCTGGAAGTCGTTGTAGCTCCTCCGACGACCTGGCGAGGAGAGCAGTGGCCGGCGGACAGGCTCGATATGTCCCAGGTCTCCCTCGCTTGCTGCGCTGGCATCATCGTTGAAGTCCACATTTCCCTCGTCATCAGACGTGTCGGTGTCATTTTCGCTCGTCGAGCCGCTGTAGTTTTCGGAGTCGCTGTCGAACACGTTCGGCTGAAGATTCGCTGTGTGGATGCCCATGTTGACCCCGAGCCTGGCCAGGGTAGAGACCGTAGGCTTCTTGGGGAGCTCAGCCATTCTTGCTATACTGTGACGTCTGCGCTCACCGTAAGACTCTAGATCGTTGTGTGGGTTGAAAACTCCCGGCCTCCCAGCGGTCGACTCTACAATGTTTGCTAGGGAGTCGAGCTCCTGTGACGCGCTCATATGGTTCCGTCGGCCTCTCAAGGTCTGCAGCTCGTCCCACCACTGCTCATTCTTCAGGCAGTCGTTGACCATGGCATCTGTGATCGGATCAACAGTCTGACCAGAGACGATTGTCTCATAAGTCGCAAGGTCGCCGCTTGCTAGATGGAACACGAGCACCTCTGCCTCGATTCTCAGCTTCTCGAGCAGGGCCTTGACTCTTCCCCTCTCAGAGTTGACTTCTTCCTCGTATTCAACAAAGACAAGCACGCGGAGCTGGTAGACTTTGTTCCACGCCTGTACGGAGTGCAGGATGCAGCCCAATTGCAGGATGAGCGTGTCTGTTGCAGGAAATTAGCACCCAGGAAGAAGAAGAAAAAAAGAGGAGAGAAAAAAGGTCCGGAGATGTTTGACCTACAAGTGTCAAAGTTTGTTGTGAGAACGCTTTTGCCTTCCGACTGCAATTCAGCAGACATCTGCACTGGCCATAGATCAACATACTTCTTTCGGTTCGCGCCATCATGGCGAGGAGTTTCGAGTTTATGAAAGTCCTTGCCAATCGCAACATTCATTCTGAACCTCAGGGCTAGATCCTCAAGGATAGTGAGATAGTCACTCGCGCTCATGAGTCCTTCCGTACGAATGATGTCCGTGGGAAGATGGCCCTCCAAAAGACGCGCGGACGTGTCGCCGCGCCGCCGCCTCGAGATTTTCCCCTCCATGATGGACGACGCACGACTGAGTTTGGGTGAGACGAGAGGTGTCGGGACTGATAGGCGTGGGTTTGCCTGACGCAGCTCAGACAAATTGTAAAACCCAATGACGGCGATATTTGGGCGCATGCCGCCCAGCCCTGCGGACAAGATGAGATTGCGAACGCCCCATGTGATGGAGGGACTCATGTTCAACTGCACAAAGGCCTTGATTCTTGAGGCGTCCGAGATGTATTTGGTCCACGCCTGCTGTTGAGATTTGGCCTCTTGCACTCCAGATGCGAAGTCCGAGGTGACAATGACGTGGCCCAGGATGTACAACGCCCCTTTCTTCATCGAGTTACAGAACTGGATGAGGCGTGTTTGATGGCGGGGATCGTTCACGAGCAGGATAATCTGCGGTCTCCAGAACTTGATGTGTTCCGGCTTCATCCTCAGGAGGTACTTCCGAACCTGGTGGTAGATCAAGCTCTGGCTGATATCTCCCCAGTGCTTCGGAGGAGACAGGTAGTGCAGAAGCAGAAAGAGAAAGATCAGGAGACAGACGGCCGTGGCAGCAGAAGTCTCGTCGATGAAGAACATGGCGGCAGCTGACATGATGGCGCCAGCAAAGGCGCTCTGCCAGCTGAAGAACTTGAAGCCGGGTCTGAAGTTTGGTGCGGAGCCGATCCTGAGAAGGAAACACGCCAGATTCATGGTAAAGAATGTCAGCTGTGAATTGTTAGCCTTGATATCTCAAATAAAATAGTGTTCCGGCATGACTTCAGCCGTAGGACTTGGTTGAGTTAGTCCGATGACTGGTCACAAGTAACTTGAACCTTGTACCTACTGCAGAGCGTAACGCCCCAGTGGAGACTGTCCTATCTACCTCTTCTCCTCAGGAAGTGCTTCGCGGGAAAAGAAGCTACAAAGAAGTGGCTGGAGAAATATTTATGTTCTTTCGTGGATCATCGGGTAGAGAGGGAGAAAGAAGGGGAACTCAAGGAGATAGCCCTCCACGGGCATTTTCCAACCTACCATGTAGAAAATGGCTATCAATGATGCAAGCTGGTCAAGATACGCAAGAAGAGCCAGCTGGGCAATCGCGTACGTCAACAGCACTGCTGCAAAGGGCTCGTCGCTCTTCTTCAGACCTCTGCCAAAGAGCGACGACCCAGGGAACAGCTTGTCTCGCGCAAGTGCTTGCATCAACTTTGCCGCACCTAAGATGCCCATCAACGCCGAAAAGAAGGTGACGGCCAATTCACCGGCGAAAATCGTGGGCGCATAGAGGCTGGTGTCCTGAAGGATATGAGGGTTCCGAAGGAGAGAGCCATGTGAGGTGCTCGCTGCCATTGACAGGATGACCACCAGGTAGGCGGTAAAAGTGGTCAGGATAGCCCAAAGGGTGCCCGCTGGAATGGATCTGCTTGGAGATTTCAGGTCTCCTGACATCGAAGCTCCGGCAAAGATACCTAGTGGACTATTAGCACTTGTTTATCCGTGGCCACGGCCAGGAGACACGAACCTGATGTTGCAGGGAACAGAATCCCAAAGAGGTCCCGAAAGACCTTGATCCCATCATAGTGCTTGCCTCCGGTGTGCGGCCAAAGGTTGGACCTGAGCGTAGTCAAACTCAGGCCAGTGAAATCGACGTCAAGGCTTGGGTCGACAAAGGGCTTCCTGAAGATGGCTGTGATGGGTATGCTCAGAATGGCAGCTCCCAGGATGATGAGCAATGCGTTGCTGGCCTTGGAGAACATTCCACTCCCCGCAAGAGACAGAGCAGTGACCACGACCAAAGCGATGGTCTGGAGGAGATAGGTCCACCAGTACCCCTGCGGTAAGATCTGCTCAAAGTTGGAGTTGAGCACGGCGATCAGACCGACAATGTTCATGGCCGTGTTCAGCGCCTGGGCCAGATAGAAGAGAAGCCCGATTGAACCACCGAACTCCGGGCCCAATGAGCGGGATATCAAGTAGTAGGTGCCGCCGGATTTGACCTCTCCATTTGAGCTGACGGCAGACAATGAGAGCGTCGTGATGACATCTATCAAGTAAGAAGCCACCAAAAGACCTAATAGACCCGGGTTTAGCCACGACCAAGATCTATGGTGGTTTATATATATATATATATATATGGAAAGGGACGACGGTTCTTACCCATCATGCCCATCAGGCCAACTTGACCGAGAATCAAGCCAAAGCGCAGGAAGAGAAGGATGCTCAAGATGTTCAGGCATACTGGAATGTAGACGCCAGAGATAAGCCCCAGCTTGTTATGCTTTTTGCCGCCATTTGAATGATCCATATTGTCCATCACGAAGAGATCTGCCGGCTTAGAGACATGGGAGATTGTCCACAAACGTCCCTGGTGATGACCTCCACACAACTGCAGAAGAGAATCTTTTATGGTTGCGAGGCAAGCGAGACGAGTCCCTGCAGCACACGAAAACCACGTTCCAGATCTCTCAGCCCCAATGTTGATTGAAGCCCCACGCTAAGTCGTCTTCTGGGGCGGGAAAAACATGGGTTGAGTGAAGGACGAGCGGTGTGGTTGCACAACACCAGAAACAATCCCCAAGTCGTATAACCCGTCGTGCATTAGGAGGACCAACGGTGTCACTGCATCGCAAAGCCTTGAGGGGAGGAGGGGTTCGTGTGGAGGGTTGCATACCAGATCGGCAACACGCACGAGCTGGGTGAACGTCATTTCCGTCTTGTGGCTGCCCTGCCACTTCCCAAAATGCAGGCACCATAGCACGCACCCCTGCACGATTGCATGCCCCACGCCCGCTTGCCGCGGTGAGCTCGAGTACCTGTCTCCATTTTCCTTTTCTTTTTTTTGTCTATCGTTACATCTAGTGTGATTGTCGTATAAACTTTTGTGCGAGGATCTGGACGTCGTCTTCAAATTTTGGAGATTTGTACAAGGTTAGTTGTGCTTCTCTGTGCACTGCCTGGGACGCTGATGGAGCGATAATATCATAAGCCTCTGTGATTGTTAAGCGCTCCAGCCACGATGGCAAACTCTGAAGGCTTCTGAAGTAACTAACCTAGAGAGCACCCATGTAGCAAGTCACTGGATGTGGTCGTGGCAGGCATCTCTCTCTCTCTCTCTTTTTCTCTCTGCCTAGAAAAGGAAGACATGTCGTTGTCTCGGGCGGATCAAGACGGATGGACGAGGCGCTGTCCGCCGCCTGCAGGGTGATGTCAAGGGTCCCGTGTCTGAATGCACACGATAAGCTATCAGAGCTGGATAGTACATGACCCTAGCAGTTTTCTTCGTAGTCTGCGCCTGATACTGTTAACAATACTTCAGGCCCCCACGAAGATGATAGGGTCAGCTGGACCTTGCCGGCTGAGGCAGGTCCTATCACGAGCTGTGATCTTTCTTACTATGGCTGTTAGGGTAAACTCCTCCCAGAAAGACGCAAAGAGAATATGCCGAGTCGTTTTCTCGTGAGCTGTCCTTCTTTCCAGCCAACAAGAACGCTTCAGGGTGCTGGTGAGCCCTGAGAGGTCCCTTGTACAATACCCATTGCCGTCTTGGCTGTCGTCAGGCAGAACACCCATGATCCACAACAAAAACAGCCACCAGCCTCCTCACAGCAGTCCTTGATAAGCACAGCGCTCAGCAGCACCACCACCACCACCACACGGCACCCCGAGCCCAGCACTGGGCCAGCCATTCATGCTGTACTGACCTGCTGTTCGATCCCGCAACAGATCAGTCTCTCTATACAATGTCGAGCAGCGGAAAAGATCCAGCGGGCCAGCCGCCTGTAGAGATCCCACGCTCTGCCTCGCCAGGCTCGTTTCGCAGCCGGTCCTATGGCACCTCAGTTCCACGAGCAGACGCGACCGCCCGCCTTGCATCTCCCATCCCACAGGCCGGCACATCCCCCAGCTCCCGCGTTCGAGATGCCCAGCGCAGCACCGAGACAGATGCCAGCAGTATATCAGGCTCGATAGCGCCTCTTCCCGGTGCCACCGGGTCCTCAGCAGCACCCGGGCCTGGCATCTCAGCCCTCGCGGCCGCCCTGTCCAACTCTCTCGGCGCCTCTCCTCCACGCTTTGGCACGCCTCCCGTACGAGCTCAGTCGCCCAGCGCGTCCAGTGCCCAGAACCTACACTCTGCAACACCGACAAACTATGGCTCCTTCCACCCGCAAGAACGAGCCGTCAGCGGCGCATACGAGGATCCCGAGATTGTGCGACGCCACCTTGTCCAGCCGTCCGATGCTGCCTACCAGTCCGACGACTCGAGCAGCCGCAGACCGGGCGAGGCCAGCGGCAAGGGCAAGCAGCCGGACACAGGAGCGGACGACGAGGAGTTTTCGAGTCTGCGCCTGCAAGGCGGCGACATTACGCGCCCGATCTACAAGTGGACCGAGGAGGCTACAAACAAGGTCCAGCGCAGCAAGAGCTTCAGCATGCCGCGCCCCGAGCCAGAGGAGGAGGTTTTGGATATCAACACCATCAAGGTGCCTGGCGGGTTCCGCCGAAATTTCCTTCGCCGCAGCGCTGGAAGCCCTGCGCCCGGGCCCGGGGGGCGTGGTGGGGATCTTGAGTACGGGGAATCGTCGAGTCGGCAGCCCCAGGTGTTCACGTCCAGCTTCCTCGAGTTCCTGAGCATCTATGGTCACTTCGCCGGCGAGGAGCTCGAGGAGGACGACGAGGCGCTGAAGCCCGGCGAGTACTTCTCCTCGGGAGAGGAGGAATGGGACAGCGACGAGGATTCGGACGAGGACCGCGAGCCGATGGAGGATAGTGCCCTGCTCACGCCTTCGCGTCGAAAACGGAGGAGAAAGCATCGTACCAGTGGGAAGGCCAGCCCGACGGGCGCCGCTCTGGTGCTGCTGAAATCCTTTGTCGGCACCGGCGTTCTGTTCCTGCCCCGTGCTTATCTGAACGGCGGCATGGTCTTCAGCAACCTGGTCTTGCTCTTCGTCGCGGCGCTCAGCTACTACTGCTTCGTGCTCCTCGTCACATCGCGCCTCAGGGTGGAGGGCTCGTTCGGCGACATGGGTGGCATATTATACGGGAAATGGCTCCGGTCTCTCATCCTGGGTTCCATCGTCATCAGCCAAATCGGATTCGTGGCGGCCTATATCGTCTTCGTGTCGGAAAACCTCCAGGCCTTCATCCTCGCGGTATCCGACTGCCAGACGCACATCCAGGTCAAGTGGTTGATCCTGATGCAGATGGTCATCTTCCTGCCGTTCTCGCTCTTCCGCGACATCAACAAGCTCAGCTTCACGGCCTTTGTCGCGGATGCCTTCATCATCCTGGGCCTGGGCTACCTCTTCTACTACGACGTGTTGACGCTCGACAAGTTCGGCCTGGCGGACATCATCCTGTTTAACCAAAAAGACTGGACACTGTTCATCGGCACCGCCATCTTCACCTTCGAGGGCATCGGCCTCATTATTCCCATCCAGGAGTCCATGGCCAACCCCAAAAAATTCCCCAAGGTCTTGTTCGTGGTCATGATCATCATCACGGCGCTTTTCACCGTCATGGGCGCCGTCTCTTACGCGGCCTACGGCTCCAAGACCGAGACGGTGGTCCTGCTCAACCTGCCGCAGGACAACAAGCTGGTCAATGGCGTGCAGTTCCTGTACTCGATGGCCATCATGCTCTCAACACCGCTGCAGATCTTCCCTGCGATCAAGATTCTGGAGAATGGGCTGTTTGCGCGAAGTGGGAAGTACAACCCGTATATCAAGTGGCAAAAGAACATCTTCCGGTTCTTGTTTGTAATCTTGTGTGCCATCATCGCCTGGGGTGGTGCGGATGATCTTGACAAGTTTGTTGCATTGGTGGGCAATTTTGCCTGCATTCCCCTAGTCTATATCTATCCTGTGGGTGTTCCCCCTTTTCTTTCTGCTCAACTGAATATGTGTGTATGCTAACACCATCTCTAGCCCATGCTGCACTACCGTGCTGTGGCAAGAACCACCCTTTGGAAGGTCTCCGATATTATTCTCTGCATCTTTGGCTTCGTCGCCATGGCATATACCACTATCCTGACTGTGACCAGCTGGGCCGGAGGTGAGAGTGGCCCTTCCCTGCCAGGATACTGTGACAAGAAGGGTCTGTAAATTCAAAATCGTGGGTTGTAAGATTTCGGCGGAAAACGGGGGAGGAGGGTGTGGAGATAAGGTGGATGGCAACATGTTTATGGCTGGATCTTCTTTTGTGTGCAAGAATCATAGCATAGCATCATCATAAAGGGAGTTCAAGGCCGATGTGACTATTCCGAGGCTGAGATAGAATAGATTGACAAGGCACAGCTGAGGCATTGTATCATGGCAATTATTTTAAATAAATAAAAATATCATAGCCTGCAACTATTGTGATCAATATGCCCCATTGCTGTCACATGTAGATTTATAGTGGCCAAGTCATGATGAATCAGAGATGCAGGTGATTGCTGAGGGCCCTCGGCGAACCAAAACCCCACCAAATGTTAGTGGCCCCTAGCCAACTGACAGCGGCAAACCAGCACTAGCGTGCACCTGAAGAGCCTCAACCCTTTCTTTCAGCCTCGATTGAAAAGCATCTTTTCCTTTCTCTTGGCCTTCCTGACAACGACAAACCCCCATCCCGACGTCTACCATTGCTCTGTTCCTACCAGCTCCACCTTTCTCCAACACATTATCTAATTATATTCCTACCATCTCGTCCATATACCTCCTCATAGCTCTTTTTTTTTTCTTTCTTTTTTTTCTTTTTTGGTTGCAATACTGGCAGTCTTGTGTGAAGATGAACGCCCCTGACAGGTGAGTCTGACTACTTTTCACTTCTTTCAAAGACATCCTAAGTTGGTTATGGTGGAGAGAACATCATCGTCTTTCAAGTGGAATATGATTGCACAGCTTCCAGTTGATCTGGCATGCTAGGGAGAAGGGGATGGACATGAAGTGTGCTTAGGTCGAGGCTCTCTCTCTCTCTCTCGCCGAGGGTCCAGTGACATGGTCGAGGCAGGTCACAAGTCGGGATTGCGGTGGCCGTGGGTGGGCTCTTTTGTGTGTGTCGCATGCTACTTCCACTACCTGAGCATTCATCTGGCAGCCATGGTGGTAGCTTTATCCCAGCTGGGATAGCAAGAGCAGCCTGCAAAGGGCAGCTGCACAGTTGACAACCGGCCCCAACCGTACCTCTGCTGCTGCACTCACCAGAACCTCTCGTCCGCGCAACCCTGACTCTGCATCATCCCCAACTGTTCTCTGCTATACTGTATCACATCAAACGTTTATAAGCAAGGATCTCCCTACGATCATCATCAAGATGAGGAACCCCAAACACGACAACGTCGCTGAGTGGTACCTCTTGTCCCTCCCGCCGTTCACACGCCCCACTCAGGTTCGATATTGGGTTGCGGTTTTGCTGACAGTACACACAGGTTCGAGCTCTTCTTGCTCAGCGATGGCGAGAAGAAGATCACCGAGACGCCCTTCCCTCGTAAGCTACTACTATCCGACGGCATCGCACAGCGACTCTGGACTATGTTCTCGAGAGCAGCGAGAGACTGACGATGTCGTGACCAGGCATGTCCAACTGTTCTGATTTCTTGCTCAAAAAGGAGGACCATACCATCGGCAACCTCATGTCAGAGCACCTCAAGCAGCACCCTCACGTGCTGATGGCTGGGTACAAGGGTAAAATCCATTCCTCCCCCCCCCCCCTCTTCCCTTCCCCCTAAAAATTGTCAGGACAAGGAGGGTCCAGCAGCTGACAACGACACCCTCCAGTTGCTCACCCTAACGTGCCTGAGTTGTTCATCCGTGTCCAGACCGACGGCACCATCACGCCCAAGGACGCCTTTGTCGAGGTCGCCCGCAACCTGATCGCCAAGTTCGCTCAGCTGGGCCGCGAGTTCACCCGCGAGTACGAGCTGCGCCGCATGGCCACCACAGGTCCCAGCGACGGCGACGGCAATGCCAACGGCGGGTTTTAGGATAGCTATGGTAGCATCGATGGCGTCAGTATCACCTGCTCCTGTGCTCTCTTGATTAGGAAGGGGGTCTTCATGGGAATGGGCCTTGGGCTCGCCTGGATCGGGGGTTCGGTATGCTTCCCGATGGTCAAAGCAGTGGTCATCTGCTCGGTGTTTACGGCGTTGGTGGTCAGGCCATGGTTCATGAATGAAAAGTATCAATATCCCTCGAGAGAACTCTACGTTATGCGAATGGCACGCCTATGATGAAGGTGGGAAAGTGCCCAGTTGTAGCAAGACTGTAGAGGACGGATATGCAGGCAGTCATGATGGGTCGAAAGAAGATCAACAATATGTTTGATTCTCAGCTTTTGAAGTCCGGCAGGCCTGAAGGGGGCTATTCCGACTCCCCAATTTTTCCTGTAGTATCTTCATGGAAGGCCTCGTGAGTTCGGCGTGTGCTGCTGCATCTTCTGCCTTCCCATCACCGTGAGGATCTCTTCCATCTAACTCGAGTTTTTTCTTCTTCTTCTCAACGTAAACATCAGGCCTGCCGCATTCCCCAGAGATTCTAATCAAAGCAGTATGTATATGTTGCTTAGGAGAATCTACACTTCACGTTGTCAAAATCATGATGGCGCCACCGGTCCCTCGCCTCCCGGGATGAGCTAGAACAAGATCAGTCAGTAAACAAGCAGACCATGGTGCCTAGACGCCGGGAGCAGTCGTACCATGCATATATTGTTGCCATTCAGCAAGATCTTGTTCAGTTTTGTAGCGTTTCCGGCGTAGTCACTGGCACCAGAGCCAACAGTCAGCATCCTCCCAACTCCATCAACACCCCAAGACTCTCTCTCTGTGTGTGTGCAGTGATGCCTTACAACTCAGTCACATCCTCCAGCACAATGTCTGTAGTGGCGGTCAGCTTCCGAACCCGATGCGCCCGTTGATTCAGAGGGGAAGGAAGGTGGTGAGACTTACTGACGTAGTCGTCAAAGCCGAGCAGCGTGCCGCTGAACTCTGTGGATGCAAGGTTAAGAGACGACTCCACGTTGTTAGAGAGAGAGAAACTTAGGGCATTTACCCCTGTCGCCCTTCATAATCACCCATATTCTGGATCCGACGCACTTGTCGACGAGCTCTGTCGACCCTTGGTCAGTGTGAAGATTCTCGCTTAGAGGGGGGTGCGAGCAGAGGATTTTTCTCACCGAGCGGTTGCACCTGAGACGCCATCTTGGTCAGATTCGTGATCGGGAACGTACGGAGTGGGTTGAGGCGAAGGTGGTGCTTTCGAGGTATAGGATTCTTTGGTTGTGCTGGGCTTGGTGCGGCCCTTTCGCAGTCGGATGTCCGAGTTATGGCAAACGCACCTGTGAGGGAATCGCTCTAGCGGGTTTATTGGGTTAACTGGGCGAGCTAAGGCACCCTGACAACACAAGGCTAACTAAACTCCAGCACCAAAGCAGATCCACCAATCTCCCCCACCCCCCCTCCAGCGCGTTCAACAGCAGCGCGTCTCTGGCGGCTCAACCACTGAACGAACGAACCCCCTGCGTTTCTGCCTGCGCGGCCCTCCTCCCGCACCCTCCACCCAAACATAATTCGAGCAGCCTGATCATCAATGCTGCGATTATTATGATCACTGGGCAACATGGCGCTTTGGTCTTGTCGTCCGGTAGTGGCAGAGCGCGTGTCATGATTCTCACGTATCGCCCACTGGATCTCCTTGCTCCTCCTACCTCTCTTCGACGGGCCGTGATTCGGCGTCTCTTGTGCGTCCACTTCTCGATACAGGAGACAAGACCGTCGTGCTTTGCTAACAGTTTTTTAACAACTTAAACAGGCGCACGAGTGCTAGAATGGCCGGCTCCTCGAGACACCCTCCTAATTGGAGGCTCTGGCACCCGAACCAGGGAATCGTCTTCCAGCAGCCTCTTTATCCTGCCCTCGATGCCGCGAGATTCTTCACGGAGGCCTCAGTTACGAGGGAGGCAGATACGAAAGAAGTAGGAGTCGCAGGTGCGCCGCCTGTGCAGGTACACGAGTCGAAGGTCGGCGTGGAGACCACCGTTATAGCGCGCAGGCAAGGCGAGGATAATGTAGTTCTCAAGGAGGAGACAGTCTTCCGCGAGGACAAAGAGGAGGTCGTATCCGAGCAGTCGGTGCGCAAGGATCAAGCACTACAATTCCAGGCTCGAGCTGGAGCACAACTGAATGAGGCGGGAGACAATGCACCTTCGACGACACCAGAGGCACAGCCTGCACCCGGAGAGCGGCCGCCAGAAAGCATGCCTACCCCATTTACTCCTCTGGATTACAAAATGTCTGATGAGGTCTTCCAAGCTGCCAGGGAGGCAGCCGAGGGGACTAACGAGTCCTTCTGGTCTTACTCTTTCTACCGGGGTCCTAATAAGGAGGACGGCGTCAAGGGTAAAGTTCGCGTCCATTATTGCAAGAACGCCCATGTTGCCGAACGGGAGTTGCAGCATCTCGTGGGCGAGAAATTCGTTGGCTTGGACCTGGAATGGGTCGCTCTGGCGAACAAGTTTTCAGGCGCCCGCAAGAACGTCTCGTTGATACAACTGGCAAGCCAGAGCCGGGTTGTGCTCCTACATCTGGCTGTGTACCCGGCAAAGGATGAGCTTGCCACGCCGACACTACGGAAGATCATCGAGGATCCCAACATCACCAAGCTTGGTGTCTGGATTAGGGGCGACTGCACGAGACTGCAGAAGTACCTCGGCATCAACGCTCGCAGCATCTTCGAGCTGAGCCACTTGTTTAAGCAGGTCAAATATTCAGCCAGCCGACCCGCGCTGGTTGACAAGAGGCTGGTCTCCCTCGCTACTCAGTGCCAGGAGGTCTTTGGCCTGCCCATGCGGAAGGACCGAAATGTCAGAACGAGCGACTGGTCGCAGCCTCTAGACATAGGGCAGATCGGATACTCGGCGTCTGATGCGTATGCGGCCATTCACTTGTTCGCGATGCTGAATCACCAACGGGAGAAACTGGACCCGGCGCCTGCTCTTCCATTCCACTTGGAAGCAGGCCGGCCGATTCCTCTTCCGCCTGGCGTGGAAAGTCCAAGCTCGGAGGAGTCTGATCTCGACGAAGGAATCACGGATGAGGCGCTTCTTGAAGCGGAGGGCGAGGACGATGAGCAGACTTCACTGCGCTCGGAGATCATCCAAGTAATTGAGGACATCCAAGGGACCGTTCTCTGTCTTGACGACGAGATCAAAAAAGACCTCGGAGACCTGGTCGCAAGCAACCCCAACACCAAGACGCCGGTTACGAAGAGCAGGGCCACAAGGGCAACGAAAGCTATGCAGGCACCCGAGCCACCGAAAGACCCCAAAGTTGAGGCCGCAGAGGTTTGTGTTGCAGAACACAAAGAGGCACGAGGTGGAAAGATCAAAGTCACCCCCGCCGCCTTGAAGGCCTATTTTATCTGGCACGCGAACAAGGGCCTGAGCTGCGAAGACGTTGCGCGCATGCTAAGGGATCCTCCGCTGCAGACTTCAACTGTGGCTAACTACATCCTGTCAAGCGTGCAGTCCGAGAAGCTACCATACGACAGCGATCGATTGAAGGCTGAAGTGGCTGACTATTTCCCCGACGATGTGATGAAGAAGAGATACTTTGGCATATGGAAAGTGATTCATCACACCGTTGCATCGCCGAAGGAGTGAAGCAGAGAACAAAAGGCGATAAACAAGCATATACAAGACATTCCGGCGAGAGATAGAAAGACTCAGACTACGCGAGCATCTTGCATAGACGGGGCGGGGCGTTGATGATTTCACACGATACCATTGACAGGCAGTTTGTATTTTACTACACTCATTTTCCCTCCCAGATCGTGTGTTCAGATATTATCTCTATTGGGGTATAATCTCTGCAGATAGCATCTAAACACCACTACCTTTTTTTTTCCCCGTTAGTTCTGCCTCATGATGCAATAATATCCCTTCCTCTGTTGATCTGCACTCTCTTGTCTTCGCCACCGCTCACGATACCCCACGTCTGATCCCACACGACACTGAAGACCTTGCAGCCCTCGCCCGCCAGCGGTCGTTTCCTGCCCCCCTTGGTCTCCCGCTCAACCACATACACGGCCTCGCTGACGCCACCGCCAGCGGCGCCATCCTCGTTCTTCGCGGCAGGCCGGACGCTCCTCAGGTCCCAGATGCGACAAGTCCCGTCGTGGGAGCCCGAGACGAGGGAGTGCTCGTTCTCTGGACACCTGGCCAGCGACACGACCTTGTTCACATGGCCCCGCAACGTCATAACCGACGTCCTGGCCTGGGACTCCCTCGGGTCCACGAGCACCACGTTCCTCGAGGACGTACCGGCGGCCAGCAGCGGGCTCCCGCCCGGGCCTGGCACGGCGCACAGCGACAGCAGCGCGCTGGACGCCGGTATCGTGTTCACCTTGACCATGGTCGTCAGATCAATGGTGTGCAGGTCGTGGTCCTGGCCCGCACTGTACGCGACGGTGCGGTCCCGCGGGTCGAACACAGCCGCCGTGGCCGGCGCCTTGTGGAACGGCGCGAGGTGCAGCGCGCCCCTCTGCGGTGCAGACGTGCTGCTCGCCAGCTTCCGCCGCTTGCTCGCGTGTGTGCTGCCCGGCAACAGCTCGACAGGCGCCTGGGGCGCGGAGGCCTTGGAGGTGGACCACAGGCCGATGGAGCCGTCCGCGGACGCGGTCAGGACACGCCGCGAGGCGCCGTCCACCTCGAGCGAGTCGATGGTCGACCTGTGCCCGTAGAGCTCGAGGGCGGGCTTGAGCTCGCCGGAGGACTGGTCGCCGGCCTCGGCGTACTTCCATACCCTCACCGTGCGGTCGAGGCCTGCGGAGGCGATCTGGCTGTTGGAGAGGAACCGGGCTGCCTTGATGCTCGCGCTGTGCCCGCCGTGGCTTCCCGCCGGCGAGGTGGCGATGATGTCTCCCGAGCCGTTCCATATCCTCAGGAGTCCGTCGTACGAGGCGGACAGGATCCTGTCGCGGCCCGCCGTGAAGCTGTCGCCGGACCACACGCCCGCGGGCGAGGTGCTGGACAGGACGTCGACGGCGCTGACCCAGTCGTCATGCTCGAAGGAGGCCTCGTACTGGGGAGGTATCAAGCTGCGGACGTACTGGAGGGTGACGTTGGTCTCAAAGGACAGGCCGTTCTTCTCGAGGTACTCTTCGAGGGTGGAGGTCAGGAAGGTTCCGTTGATGAGGAAGTCGAAGGGGACGGGCTGGGGCGTGTCGAGCATGGATTCGGAGTTGAGGATGCGGGAGAGGCCGAGACGTCTTATGTCTAGTGGGATGTTGTCAGTAAGAAGGCTTTCCATCTGGGCCAGCCACCAATCATTCTTGCGACCAGAGAAGGGACGCGCATCGAGACAGGGCGAAGGGGGGGAAGCATACCGGCTGGGACAAGCAGTTGTCTCCTGCTCTCGGGCAATTCGAAGCCATCTTCGGTCGTAGTGAATGTCACCTTGATCTGGGCCATTTCTGGCTCAAAGCTCGTTGCGCCTACCATATTTGAGTCCATTCTGTCCAAATGTGGTGGTGTTGTTGTCACAACAAGAATCGTCCCCGTTCTACCGCAAGAGAAGTTTACAAGCCCAATCAGTACTATGGTACAGAAACTTTTTTTTCTTCCCCTCCTACTGAGTCTTGCGGGACCCCTGTCGTTGCGGGTAGCCTTGTCCCACACTGTAATCCCTGCAACTTCTTTAGGTGGGGGGTGCCTGCCTAGGCGCCACAGGGGATTGAGGGCACTGTAGCGGCCCATTTAAATCTATACGCGTCCAGGGTTCTCGACGACGCGTCAAAGCCGACATCCAACCAAGCTTGAACCTCCAGACAAATATTCACCCACCACGCTTCAATCTGGAAAAAGAAAAGTGAAGATGGTCAGCCTTGACGAGATAGAAGCGAAGCTTCTTCAAAAGCCCTCGTATGTCCAAAATAACCACCTTCTTTGCTTCTGTTGGCTAATTCTTTGTCCAGCGGAGGTGCGCCGGAGGAATCTCTCGAGCGACTACAGTCAAACTATAAGCCTCTCGATACCTTCAAGCTCGAGAAGGGGCGGAGCTACCAGCAACAGTATGCAGATACCTACTTCCTACGACTCACGCAGATCAAGCCGGCAGTTGAGGAGGTGGCCGGGGCTGCATGGGACGGCACTGTCATCGGAGGCGAGACGGCAAAGAAAGTCAGTCGAGTGCTGGACGTGAGGCAGGGCGAGCTGTGCTGGGTCGCCGGAACGGTCTATGTGGACATGCCCATGAAGCCGAACATTCTGGAGGACGTATCCAAAGATGTGGGTCACACCCTTACGTTCCCGGGGAGCTGGGGACCATTGCGATTTACATCTGCGCTGACACGACCGACAGCGCTGGATCTCTGCGCCGAACTCCATAGCAAAGTATTTCTCCGATGATGGGCGTGACGCCGTTATGCTCGAAGACGACTCGGGTCGGCTCCGGCTGACTGGCGATTTTCTCAAGTCTCACGTGCTGGTGACGGGCTGTATCGCTGCTGTCATGGGAACCGAGAACGAAGGTGGAGATTTCGAGGTCATCGATGTCAAGTTCGCCGACTTGCCTCCTCAGCCAGACCGATGGGCCGTGGCAAATCCGACCGACACCAATGGCTCGGCGAAGGGCAAGGCAGCCACGAAGGGAGGGGATGTTGACATGACTGATGCCCCTTCATCAGGGACAGGCGGCAAGATTGCCATTGTCTCGGGGCTCAACTTCTCTGGCGACGACACATCATACGCTATGGAGCTGAACCTTCTGCTGGAATATCTACTTGGGGAGGCTTTGGACCCCAGCGCCCAGGCAGAACTCTCACAGATCAGCAGGCTCATCATCGCCGGCAACTCTATAGCTGCTGCTGGCCCGCACGCCGATGTCTCTGCTGCCGCAGACAAGGTAGCTCCGTCCAAGAAGTACGGCTACGACTCAAGTGCGTACAACGCACTCCCCTCGCAGGTATTGGACGACTTCCTCTCCGAGCTCCTCCCCAGCCTACCCGTCACTCTCCTACCAGGCCAACATGATCCGGCCAACGCGAGTTTTCCCCAACAACCCATACATATGGCCGTGTTTCCAAAGTCACGAACTTTTGCTGCGGCACCTGATTCCGATGAAAAGGGCTGGCTCGATGCCGTAACCAACCCGTGGGAAGGGGAGGTGGATGGCTGGCGACTGCTCGGGACGGGAGGTCAGAACGTGGATGACGTCTTCAAGTATGTGGACAGCGAGGACAGACTGGGCATGATGGAAGCAATGTGCCGGTGGCGATGCAGTGCGCCGACTGCACCAGACACATTGTGGAGTTATCCTTTTCAGGACGACGACCCTTTTGTCATGAAGGAGTGCCCGCATGTCTACTTTGTTGGCTGTCAGCCCGAGTTTGGGTCCAGGGTCATATCAGGCCCCGATGGTCAGATGGTTCGACTGATTGCGGTGCCATCCTTCTCGGTGTCCAAGGAGATTGTTCTCCTCGACTCAGAAACATTGGATGTAACGCGAGTCAAGATTTCGGCGTCATGAAGAGTTTTTTTGGCTGCCAGGGAGATCGAGAGAGAGCACATCGCATCAATGGGATGAGAAAGAGATGGTCATAAATCTTGGTAGTTCTCCTCAGTGCTATGATGCCACGCAATGGAAAACGTGCACAGTTTTGCAGGTACGACACTTTTCTCATATTCATCACTGCGCTCCAAAAAAAAAAGCAACCAGCCACCCAGCATAGGGCAACATCTTTTTGCACACAATATTTGCGCAAAGACCATTTTTGCGAACAGCACACCTACTTGACTGTCCATTCTAAAAGCATTCCTCTTCGTTTCATGTTTGAATCAGTATTACCTATAGCCTAGAGCTCGGATATCTCTTATTCGACGTCTCAGGCAACAAACAATTTTGTGTTTTTCTTTTCCGGATACTAAAACCTCAGTAGGTCCCAGGCAATATTTTGACAGCATGCGAATTTAAGGAATTTTTCTGTAAAAGTGAAAATACTGGTCAATTGGTTGGTTGGTGGGCGGGGAATTCTCTCGAATGCCACCTAGTCAGTGCCTTTGAATCAAGGCTGAAGAAGTCAAACTTCAGATATCATAAGTACAGGAACCCCTCCCGAAAATAAAACCCACCAACGCACATGAGACCACCTCGATTTCGACGGTTCATTGTCGATTTGTCACAAAGCTCATGTCTCGCTCTCCGGCCGTCCATCCCTGGTCCATCCGAATCACCTTCACTTGCCATAGTCCCCGTCGCCCTCGTCGTCGCCCTCGTTTTCGGCGCCGCACATTCCAGCCAAAGATATCGTGCGAGGTCTGACACCAGCGTCGAACTCCTCGAACCAACCACGATGCACAACCCAGGCGGCTCCCTTGTTGACGGCGTGCTCCAGGCGCCAGGGCAGCCTGTCCAGCTTCCGGTTGACCTCAGCCTCGGCCTTCTCTCTCAGCTCCTGCTCGGCGCGGCGGCGACGGTCCTCGGGGCTTAGCATCTTCTGCGTGGCCTCGTCCTGGCGGCACATCTGATTGAAGACGTCCTGATCGTCAATGTCGGGGCGCTTGTCAATAACCATGCGAAGACTCTTGGCGACCTCTGCGTTGGTCTGTGGGAGGAAGACGTTAATGTGGACATACTTTGTATTCAAGCGCTTCAGCACGCCCAGGGCGCTGTACCTCGAGAAAAAAGACTCGGCTTCGGACACGTCGTCTTCGATCTCGCGGGGCGAGACCTCGATCGTGAGCTTGTGCAGGCTGACACCCGACCAGATCAGCTCGCAGATGGCCCTGTTCATGTCGAGGGCATACTGCCCACCCATCCGGTTGCCCTCGAGGACCAGCTGCAGACGCTGGAGGTCGGTGAAGTGCTTGTCCAGGTTCAAGGTCGGCTGGTAGTACGAGTGGCCTGCAAATTTGACCATCTTGCCATTGTCGCGAAGGATGTACCGGTAGGTGTTCCAGCCATACAAGACCCTGACTGCCTCTTGGCAGATCTGACGGTTAGCTTGCAGGATCTCAGGATAGATATTCAGCCGCTGTGGCTGGAGGGGAAACACCTGCGACCAGCCTGACTTGACGCTGATGGGGCCGTCCGCGACCAGCAGCTCACGATAGATGCGCTCTCGCACCTCGAGGGGCACGATGATATACCGCTGCGACTGGTTGACGCCATCCCAGTCCTTGCGCTCGACAGCCTGTCCGCACAAGTAGTTCTTGTCGGCAATGGGCATCGAGGGGTCTCCAGGCTCCGCAAAGAACCGCATAGCCTTGGCTGGAATGCGCAGGGTGACAATCTTGGTGGGCTTGGGGCTGTGGGCCTTGTTAGGGCGCTTGTAGCCCTTGCTCGTGGGCCTCACAGACGGACCTGGCCAACGAGTGACGCCGTATGTGCCGCTGTCATCTTTCGCGTCCCAGTTCATCATATCGGCAACGCTGACCTCCAGCTCCTCACCACCCACCGAAGCACCCTGACCAAGGATCGCCTCGTTGTAACTCTTGTTGCTACGCTTGCGCAGACGCTCCTGGTACGTGCTGGCCCGGCTCTGGTTCT
This sequence comes from Cryphonectria radicalis, assembly GCA_014849355.1. NCBI lineage: Eukaryota > Fungi > Ascomycota > Sordariomycetes > Diaporthales > Cryphonectriaceae > Cryphonectria > Cryphonectria radicalis. The sequence continues at coordinate 134,711 of JACWQW010000001.1, forward strand.
CCTCGGCATTCTCTCCTCCCCTGCAGACCTCGGCAATTCGCATCATCATCACATCGGCATCCTCCAGGATCTCGATCTCGTCGGCGTCGTCTTTCTGTGCTCCTCCCAAGGGGGCTGAGACATCCTCGACGCGCTCATGAACCTCGTTCTTCTTTCCCCCGTCCTTTTGGTCAAGCTCCACGGTGGTGCTGAGCAGAGCACCGATGCTCTGGTGAACAGCACGAACGCCATCAGTGAGGCTGGTGGCACGGTTGTCAGGGGCGCCGCGCTGGGTCTGACCCGCTTTCTTGCGTGAGTTCGAGGCACCAGTAGGACGGCTGTCGGTCTTGTCGTTGTTCTTGCCTGTCATCTGCGTGCTCTGGCCCCTCTTGCGCTTTCTGATGGCGTTGAGGAAGGTTAGAAAATCGGAATCGTCGGATGAAGGGTCATCGTCGTCATCGCGGTCTCTCTTCCCGTCTGTCTCGTCTCTGCAGGATCCAAAACGACGCTTCAGGGGGGGTTTGCCCTTGAGGTCGGCGTTTGCCCGAGACTGGTCCGATGTATCAACACGAGAAGCGGCTGGAGTACCGTCAGAGGTCGTAGTAGATGGGCGTGGGGTTGCGACGTTCCCACTACAGGCAGTCAACCCGCCGGCCTTGCTGCTCCTCGTTGAGAGAATGATTGAGTCACCGCTGTCCGGTCGAGACAGGGCCAAGCCCTCATCACGACGAGCCATACCAAAGCCACCACGACCAGCCTGGGGGGAAGGTGCGAGGATTCGGGCAGCACGACGGCGGGCGTCCATGGCGACAAAGTAAAGCTCAAAATCCTCATCAGTGGCCTGGTTGTAGGGGTAAGGAGGGGGTCGAGTAGGAGGCGGCAATCGGCTGACGTCGACGGCGCGCATGTCTTCGTGGAGCTGAGCCATGTCTTCCTGCGAGAGTCGGGACCCCGCAGGGACTCGAGGTCCAGGTGGATGTCGGTCGACCTGACTCTGCTGGGTCTCGGTCGGGGGCGCCGGTCGCTGGTGCGACGGGCCCGTTGTACCGTCGCGACGTGTCTGCGCTGGACCAGGCTGTGCCTGAGCAGGCTGTGCCTGAGCAGGCTGTGCCTGGGCGGGTCGGACCTGAGTGGGCTGGACCTGGGAAGGCTGGGCCTGAGTGGATTGGCGCTCAGACTCCTTGGTCTGAGCAGCCACAGTCTGAGAAGAACTGGTACCTTCTGTGAGCATGTGACTGTGGTGAGAAAACACCTGGGAGGGTCGAGGTCGCCGGGCTCCAGCCTGGTCGGGACGACGCCCAAACTCGTGGGCCTGACGGCGGGCAGCGTCTGCTGCGAGTGTGCAAGACCGCTCAGCAGATCCCTGGGAGGGCTGGAGCTGGGCCATTGGAGGCTGAGCGGATGGATGTTGGGGCGTTTGAGCTTGGTTGGATTGAAGCTCAGGCTTACGAGTCTGAGGGGGTGGAGTCCGAGGCTCACGGGTCTGAGAGGACGCGGTCTGAGGCGGGCGAACATCTGCTGTGGGCCCAAGAAACCGCTCAAGGTACGTCAGGGGTCGAGCTTCTGAAGGGTAAGGGGGAAAGGGCTGGTAAGCAGGTGTGGCCAGCAGCGAGAGGGGAAGCTGAGGGCTCATGCCGAAAGAGGGCGGGGCTGAATGGGTGGGCTGCTCGCCATCGTCATCGTCGCTACTCGGCTCGAAGCCCCTGCTGGGCCCCGAGGGGTTGGCCTCCCACTCTGGGACGACGAGGTGGGCGTTGTCCTCGTTGGTGCTTGGGGGCATGCTGGAAATGTTTTGGGGCTGGTCGCCCTCGTCTTCGTCCTTGTCGCCGCGGTCGTCCTCTTGGTCACAGTCGGCCGAGACGTCGTCGTACTCGTCGTCGACGGGGGGGTCGTCGAGCGAGAAGGGCGCGAAACGGACCGTGAGCGTGCCCTCTCTGGCCCTGGCTCTGGCTTGGGCAGCCCTGCTGGTGGCCGGGTCGATTGGCACGATCCGGGAAAAGGAGATGTTCGTTACCATCCTGCCTGGACTTCTGGCTCCGCGAGAGTCTGGTGCCCTCAAATAGCTTGTGTCACGCGCGGAAGAAGGGGAGGAGGAAGGGTGATTCCTTCCAGATCTGCGAGGTAGCATCTTGAAAAGGTTGGGAGGCTCCTGAGCTGTCACCAACAAAGGTTTTGAGGGAGGGCAAAAAATCCTTTTTGTAGCCCTTGGTTTAGTCGTGGGTGTGTTTAATCGCGATGTGCTTAGTCGTCAAGGGGAGCTGTGGAAGGCATCAACAGGTTCGGCCGGTTGCTTTGGAACTGTGATGATGATGAGGTGGGGTTAGTGATGAGAATGATTCACTGGTGGTTAACCAAACATTGGCTGAATTTTATGTAGACAATCACTTACCAAGACTCAAGAGGTGTTCTCTTACCAAGACTTGCTACAGCACTTCTTCTGAAGACAGAAATGGAAGAAGAAAGGTTGTGAGATACTTGTGTAAGAATGATGAGGCCAAGTCTTGCAATAGAATTCACCTTCTGGTGGGACTGGGAGGTGAGTTGGTTCTGTGATCAGAAAGTGCCCTGGTATTGCTGTAGGGAAACTAGATTGAGATTTCCAGCAGCATAAATTGAAATAAGAAGATCAAAGGTATATATATTTATGTCTTTAAATAGCGGCAGGCAAAAAGCTTAGGCATGTGAAGTTCATAATAGAAGAAGCTTGGGTCTACTTGGTGAAGAGCTCCAGTGAAATTGCTAAACTTGGGGGGAGAGATTGTCTGGAAGAATTTGATAGAGTGAACAATGGTGTTGTTATCTTGGTGTTAAAATGTTTCGAGAAAGTTGTTGAATGCCTTCACTCCTGACATCGTCATCTTCTTGAAATGTTATGCTGACAAGCAAAATTCACGTAGAAGTAATGGAAGTGTATCTAATCAAGCATAGTGAATCTTCAGACGAGACATTGTTGGAAAGGGCCTCCTCCTTTATTGGACTAGCAATTTCAAGACAGAAGCGTTTTGGTATTGTTCGCCATGGTTCATCTCAGTATCAGTTGACAAGTGTTCTGTCTATCATTTCAACGTTACAAAGCAACTCCTCTCCCTGCCTTTATGTATTATGCAGTTCTATAATTATGGAAATGATATCCACTGGATAACACTCTGCTATAAAACTTCCACAATTCTTTTAATATTAAGTACTTGGTACTTATTTTTTTTTTTACTTGAGAACCATGAAAACATTTAACATTGCTATGTGTTGGATACTTGAGCTGGAAGTCTAACAGACAATTAGTTTGCTCAAGGAGCAATCGATTGGCAATAAAGAACATGTAAGTAGTTCCATGAAGGTTCCCAGTAAGAATCCAAGTGCATGACTTGTTGTCATTCACAACATTTTGCCAGTCACCGAGGCAGGCTGCTAGGTTGAGCATCTCTTCACATGATATGACAATTTCACACAATTAATTTATTATCAGAAATATTTCGTCACTATAATTCTACAATGTAGGAATCAATTGGTTTCCTTGTGGAGCGATCTCGGAGCGGGTACCGGAGGCCGGCCTGGGAGCGCCGGCTCTCCTTGCTTTGTTTCGGGACCAGCGAAAACAACAGTGCGCACCGCTCAAATGCGCATTCGCCAAGTCTCATCCAAAGGGAGCAAACAAAAGCCCTGCTCTGTGTTGTCCTGATTTTTATATTGCACTCGAACTTGTGACTTGGACTCAACGCGCATGTTGGCATGACGAGATTGAAGACTTGGATTTTTTTTGGATCTTTTCCATCTTTATTTTTTTTTAATAAAAAAAAACATTATAAGGTCGCCCAACCTCTCACGGCCTCGTCTTTGTTCTAGTTAGAATCTAACTGTTCAGACAATTTGCTATTGAAAGAGAAAATCAGCAGAACTCAACCAGTTTTTTCTGGCAGGAACAGAAGAGAAGTCAAGGGAAAAAAGGGCTACACGGACTGACTTCGGGCCAAGATGGGATCTGCACCGAAAAGACCTCCAAAGCCCTGGATCGAGACGCCATGTATCTTCTCGGCGCCCCTGTCGAGGGCAGCAGGATGGTAAATATGATCATCAATCCACTACATGTTTCGGTACCTGAAGTAAGCTGACGAGAAGGGGGCCGCCCAGCAACATCTACCTCAAGCTCGAGAATCTCCAGCCCTCGGGCTCCTTCAAGTCCCGCGGCATAGGAAACCTCATGTTCCGAGCCGTCAAGTCCACCACATTCTCCTCCTCTGAGGGCGATGACGGCGACGACGACGAGGAGGCTGTCCACTTCTACTCCTCCTCAGGCGGCAACGCAGGCCTGGCGTGCATCACAGCCGCCAACACGCTCGGCCGCCCGGCCACCGTCGTCGTGCCCCTGACCACGCTCCCGCACATGATCGCCAAGCTGCGCGACCTGGGCGCCGACGTCGTGCAGGCCGGGGCGAGCTGGGCCGCGGCCGACAGGCACCTGCGCGAGGTCGTCATCCCCGCCTTCGAGAGGGACCACCCGGGGGCGCGGGCGGTGTATGTTCCGCCCTTTGACCACCAGGACATCTGGGACGGCGTGGAGACCATGGTGGACGAGCTGCGGGCGCAGATGGGCGGGGAGGGGGAGGGCATGATGACGACGACGACGATCGACGGCATCGTCTGCAATGTCGGCGGAGGGGGTTTGCTGTGCGGGACGATGCAGGGCGTGCGGAAGCTGGCCGAGTCCGGGTATGGTACGCCCAAGGTGGTTGCTGTCGAGACGCTCGGCGGGGACAGCCTCAACGCGAGCGTCAGGGCGGGCGAGCTGGTGACGCTTCCGGGGATCACGACGATTGCCACGTCGCTGGGAGCCACGAGGGTGGCAGAGGAGGCATTTGCCTGGACGAGGCGGGCGGGAGGTGATCTCATCAGTGCGGTGGTGACGGACAAGGCGTCCGTGGAGGGCATGTCGAGGTTCCTTGATGACGCGCGCATCCTGGTGGAGAGTGCATGTGGTGCGACCATCGCCACTGTGTACAATGGAGACCTGAGGAGATATCTCGGCAAGGAGCTGTCGGACGAGGAGTGGGCTGCGAAGAATGTTGTTGTGATTGTCTGTGGTGGCTCCAACATCAGCCTAGGGATGCTCGAAAAGTACAAGGAGCAGTTTGGTGTCGAAGCATGATACCATGGGAATAGTTAACACCACCCAAAAGAAGCACGTTGGGGCAGTACATCGTCTGGTGGTTGTTCTAGATCTGACACGAATTAATCCATCGATCTGCTATACTCCAGCACCTTGTATCCCTCGACCGCCCTCGCGATGCCCTCAAAATCCTTCAGCACCATCTTGACCTCCCCAAAGTAATTCACCTCGCCCTCCTGCTCAAACCCCAGGCGCCTGAAGAGCGCGATGCTCCCCGCATTCGTTGCTTTGATCTTCGCCATGAGTAGCTTGAGCCTCATTGGCCTCGACTCTCCCGTGGCCTGGCTGTACTCTCCCAGGATCTCGTCCAGGTTTGTCCAGATGTAGTACAGAAGCGCCGAGACGGCCGCCTTGCCCAGGCCTTTGCCTCTGTCGCCTCGGCCAGCGATCATGATGTCCACCTCGCCGATACAAGAGGTGGTCTCGGCGGCACGGCTTTCTGCTGCTGCTGCTTCTTCTCCTTCTCCTTCGTCCTCCTCGTCGTCTGGGTACAGGAAAAAGTTGATGTCACCTAGCATCTTGTCCGAGCTATCGACATCACCAGCATTGACGGACGCGAGGGACTCAGAGCAGCCGGCAAGAAGGGGCTGGCAGAGGATGAAAGTGAGCTTGTCATGCGAGGCGCGCCATGACTTCTGGTTCTCGTACTCCTCCTCCAGAGTCAGCGGCTCCGAGGCGGTGGCTTCTTGAATTTCCTTTGGAGGGGGCAAAGAGAGGTTAGACTCCTTTTTCTCTGTGGTTTGGTAGTGATGAGTGGTTTGTTTTGAGGGCTCAACTTACCGGGTCGCTCATCCACTCGTGGTAATGCGGGACATGGCGGCGGTCGTAAGGCACCAAGAGCACCGCTGGAGTTAATATTGCTGTGTGGGGCAGATACTCAGGTCAATATATCGCGAGAAATTATAACAGGAAAAAAGAAGAAGGGAAGGAAGAAAAAAAATGAAAAGAATTCTCACCAGTGTTTTTGTTGAGTATCATGGCTGTGGAGAAAAAAGATGGTGGTCGTTAAAGGGCAGAATGGCAAAAGAATGTGAGTGGGTGAGGAAAATCGCATATGAGAGCGGGCTTGAGTATTTAAGTTAATTTTTGCCGGGGCCTTTTCATGGAGCAGGTAACGTGGGACACCACCTCCTCCTTTACGTGCGACCAATTCATCTCGAGCAAAATGATCGAAAAATATGGATTGATGTGGCATTTGGTGTATTGATTTAATATACAAATATGGCGACCATTCTGGCGAGTGCCATCACGTCCACTCAAACCATAGTAGCCCCCTTTCTCTCTCTCTCTCTATTCGAGTATCATCATGACTGCCGCTTAATAGGTTCAAACTCGAGCGGAGGGAATAGGCTCTGGTGCCCGCCGGTCCCAACGGGCTTCATGGGCTCTCCATAGCTAAAGTCCTTGCCCAGGCCAACGTATTTGAGCTGTCTTTTGTCTTCAGAGACACCCAGAATGTCCAACATCTCCTTGGCCTTCCCTGGCATAAAGGGCTGCAGAAGAATGCCTACATTGCGCAGGGTATCGGCCAGGATGTAGATGGTCTTTGCGCGCAATGACTTGATGTCTAGTGCCTCCGCAGAATGCTGCGCCCTGCCTTCTTCGTCCAGTATCTCATAGAATCGTTTCGTCATGTCCCAGGGTGCCATCTCGGTGATGAATCTATTGGCCTGTTTTCGTGTGAGCAAGCCGGTCACGCCGTATGTGCGCGCGCGCGCAGTAGGTCATATGAATTACACGAGTACGACTTACCTCGGAAGCTACCTGCATGAGGAACCGGAGAGCCAGGCGGGGATTAGGCTTCTCCATAAGGGCCTGCATCTGGTCGTGGAGCTCGGAGAGCATTGCCTCTTGCGCCTTGAACAGCTCCGCATGACGAGCATCCAGCCGAGACATGTGTATATCAGCAGTGAGGATGGGTCCCGCCAGGACGCTCTCCCTCACACTCCAGGCCTTGGCCCGTGTGACTCTGCTCAGCAGGTTCCCGATCGTGCCCTGCAGCAATTTTTTGTATCTCTCCACGATAAAGTCATTACTGTAGTCGGCATCATTCTCGATGCCACCGTCATGGACCATAAAGAACCGCATCACATCCACCCCAAACCGGTCCAGAGCATGAAACGGGTTGACGACATTTCCCAGAGATTTGGACATTTTCTTGCCGCTCATTGTCCAGTGCGCATGGCTGAAGAGCTTCTTGGGAGGCGGGATGTCGACGGCCAGCAAGAGGGCAGGCCAGTATACGCCATGGAAGCGGAGGATGTCTTTGCCAATGACGTGCACGTCTGCAGGCCACCCGCCCTCCGACTGCTTGCCCGGCGCCCAGTTCGGGAAGCCAGCCTTGGTCAGGTAGTTGATGAGGGCGTCCACCCAGACATAGATGGTCTGGCTCTCGTCACCGGGAACACGGATCCCCCAGTCCAGGCGGTTCGACGGCCGGGAGATGGAGAGGTCCTCGAGGTTGTTCGTGACCCAGTCCACCACCTCTCGCATTCTCTGTCGGGGGACGATCCAATCGGGATTCTCCTCGTAGAAAGCCAGCAGCTGGTCCTTCAAGGCGGTCATCCGGAAGTGGTAGTTCTTCTCCTCTGTCCACTCCACCGAGTTGCCAGTCTCGATGGACGCCATCGACACCTGACCCGTGAGCGGGTCGACCTTCCTCGTGAGCATGGACTCGGGGTAGAAAGCCTCATCACTGATGCAGTACCAGCCCTCATGTTTTGACTCGTACACCAGACCCCTCTCCTTGAGCAGATACCAGAAATGCCTAACCGCCTCCTTGTGATCCTCGTCTGTGGTCCGGATAAAGAAGTCGTTGGCGAGGTTCGCCGACGCCGCCAGCGAGCGGAACTTGTTGGCCTGCACATCGCACCACTGCTTGGGAAGGGTGTCGTTGGCAGCAGCGGCTTGTTGGATCTTCATGCCGTGCTCGTCGGTACCGGTGAGGAGGAGAGATCGCTGTCCGTCGAGGGCATGCCATCTTTTCAGGACGTCGGCGAGGATCATACTATACATGTGACCAACATGAGGTGCTGCCAGGACGGTAGGATGGGTCAGCCCTCTTGAGAGCAGGTGCGCCATGTCGTGGCAGTGAAGAGCAGGCAGCACTCACCTGCATTGACGTAAAAGATTGGCGTCGTCACGTAGTAGGGCTTGGAGGGGGTGGACGAGACCTCTGCCGCCGGCTCAGGTGGTGTCGAAACCGCCGCTTGCTTTGCATATTGGCGACCGCTGCTAAAGGGCCTGGTGGTTACATTGTGACGACAGCACAAGGCACAATTCCAGCCAGGCCTTGAGGATACAGTCGGTCGAAGGCTCCTTAGCCTACCTGGCCGCAGGAGAAGTCGGTCCATCTGGTGGTGGTGGCGGCATCCGGCCAAGAAAAGGTATGCCTCGCAGCTTCGCGATGCGCGTCTCGCCTGACTTTCTTGCATCAAAAAAGTTACGGGAGAGCTCTTATCGGCAAGGACCGTGCGGACACCCAGCTTGGATAACTGTGCCGCTGCTAGCCACCCCCACAGCCTTAGTACTCATAGGCAGCCTTCCCCAATGCGCCGCACTGTCCAGGTCTCAAACCCAAAACAATCCGCACATCTCACTGCGTAACCTGCACAAACTCTCTCCCCACTCGAGGCGAAACCCTTCATACAACTAGCAGTGGCTGGCTACCCTCTTGCTACCATCCTCTCAAGCTCGCGAAAAACAGCCACGCTCTAGACACCATCCCTTCCCAGCACCGACAAGATCAACATCAAACCATCAACAACAACATCAACCAACCAACCAGTCGCCCACAAGATGTCCTATCCGACCGAAGACACTGAAGTCAAGGTGTCCAGCGACGGTGCCCAGCTGTTTGTCGACTGGTACTACCGCGACCTGAACGAAGCCCGCCCCCTCTCCCCCTACTACATCAACTCCAACACCAAATACGCCAACGCAGGCGCCACGGCCGACATCACCATCAACGGCGCGAACCTGGCCAGCCCGACCCAGTACGAGGCCCTCCTCGAAGAGCAGCGCGGTGCCACCGCCGCCGCCGCCGCCAACGGCGCCACAACCGACATCCACCGGCAGCCACGGGCGGGCAAGCAGCGCGTGCGCTACGAGGTCGACAGCTTCGACGCCCAGGTCATCAACGACGACTACCTGGTGGCAGCCCCCGAGCACGTCCGCGCCAAGGGCCCAGACAAGAGCGGCGGGCGCATCAGCATGGTGGTCAGCGTCATGGGCACCCTGCACCTCGACACCGAGCCCGAGCCGACCCGCAAGACGTTCAGCGACGTCTTCGTGCTGGTACCCAATTGGGATGCACGCGGCCGCAACGCACCCCGGAACGCAAAGAGGTTCCTGATCGCCTCGCAGAACTACAGGACGCTCTAGGATCGCGCTCTGTGTACTGCTGGCGTCGGCATCGGCATCGGCGGCGGCGGCGGCTACGGTTACGGTTACGGTCACGGTTACGGTTACGACATGCCGAACAAGAATCATATTCTCGTTACCACCATCAACAACAATAACAACATCATGGACACCAACGGCAGCGACTGGGACGAGGGCTGGACGACGGTTACACGCCGAAGGAGGCCGGGAAATCGATACGGCAGGCTGGGTGGGCTGCAGGGTACGTCGGATGACGTCTTTCCTCTGCAGCCTCGTCGGGACCTGAGCAGGGATATGCGCTGGCAGCTGTTTTAGGAGGCGATGCAGTCCGGCCGTTTGTCTCGCCTGGTGGCATCAAGAGTCGCCTCGAACCGTGTCCGTAGGAGGGGACATCTGGGTTAGAGGGAGGGGAGGACATATACATGTCAAGATCGCAATACAGCAGGACCAAGGGACCCCAAAGTTCTGCACATACTCAGGGCGGCCATGAACATTATCTGGCAGAGCGCCAATGCGGCAGTGCTGAGGGTCCAGGTTCAGTCAGGTTTGGTGGGGAATCAGCCATTGCGAGAGAGTCGAGATGACGTGGGGGCTTCATATCACCATTGATATTCGCAAACTTGCCGAGGCCATGGATTGAGTTAGAGGACAACATTAGTTGTTAGGCCCGGGTTTTTTGACATGAGACAGCATCCGGATACGTTCAATGAACTCATGAAGACAAGACATTATTCGACTGGTAATTGACACGGAATCCTGTTTAGTAATATGAACGATGAAATGCATGAAATTGAGAACTTATTGGGCCCTACGTATTGAAGGCAGCATCTATTGAGAAGAAACATATTTTCCGTGCCTGGAACCTATGTATCCCGTACCATCTAACCACACAGGACAAACTCACCGCATGTCTACAGTAATCCCCATCACCTATAGCCTAAAACGATTGTCATCTAAGCGCTCACATTCTCCTCCTTGAGCATCTGCCTCTTCCACTGCCAGTAGCCAAGCCTTATACGATCCCACTTCTCCCCGAGACGCCGCAGACAGAAATCGGCCTTGTCCGCCTCGCCCTTCTCCGCGTAGATCTCTGCCAGCATCTCGAGGCCGTGCGTGCTCGTGACCTTCTCCTCCCCCTGCCCCCCTTCCTCTGCACCTACACCGCTCACAAACTGGCCCACAAACGCCTCCACGCTGCCCATCTTCCTCCCGCCCTTGACCAGCACGCCGCGCAGGTAGTTCCAGGGGCTCTGATTCTGGGGCGCCAGCAGGATCTTGTCCTGTGCGTACTGGACCTCCCGGTCGATGATGTCGGCCGGCACCGCCGGGTCATGGTCCGTGGGCAGGCTTCCTGGCGTGGTGTGCGCTGGGTCCGAGAAGACCACGAAGAAGCGGTGCGACCAGGCAGAGTTGTTGCGGACGTCGTCGTCGATCAGGTCCTCGGCGGCCTTGACCTCGCTCGCCCCGAAGATGCCCAGCTTCGGCACCATGTACTGCCTGTACGACCAGACGTGGTAATTCTTGGTGTCCTCTGCCAGGATCTGCGTGAGGAACGCCTGCTCGGAGCGTGCCAGCTCGGCGGCCTTGTCCGGGGACGACTGGATGGTCGGGAAGTAGTGGTCCAGGAGGAGGCGGCGGTGGTGCCAGATCTGGTAGTTTTTGAGGTTATCAAGAGATACCTGGTTGAGCCACTCGATCTCCTCCGAGAGCGGGAGGTGGAGGGCCTCCACGGTGGAGAAGCGGTACAGCCACACTGTGTAGTGCGCAGGGTTCATGGAGATGATGTGTTGGGTAAGGCGGAGGCAGCGGGGCGAATACTCCTTCTTGGCCATGACGGCACGGAGGTAAGAAATGGCTGCACATTTTGGTGTCAATATATACACCTATACACATACTAGTGATTTCTTGCGAAAGTATGGGCGCTTGGGAAGAGTAAAACTATTGGGAGGGGGGGGAAGAAGGGGGAAGGAAGACATACCCTCAGCATAATCGTCCGCATACGCAATAGCAGCCAGCGTCCCCTCGCCATCCTCCACGGGCATAGGTATCACATCGTCCCAGTCCGGGTCGGTGCCGTACGCACCCGACCTCTTGCCGTAGAGCTCCATCCGCAGCGTGGCAATCTCGCTGCGCCGCAGCCTCTCCTCCTCGACCTCCTCGTGGCTCACGGCGACGACCTCCTTCGTGTCCGGGTCGACCCACCCCGCACGCTCGCGCTCTCGCCTGGCCAGGAACGCGCGCCGCTGCACCTCGAGCGCGGCCAGCTGCAGGCTCCTCTCGCTCCTCTTGGCCGACTGCTCGGGCGGGTACTCGCCCAGATCCGCGCCGAAGCGGTCCCTGCCCCAGCTGTGGGTGGTCCTGAGGGCTCGCAGGGGCAGACCGCCGGTCTCGTTGACGGCCTTCCAGACCTCACGCTGGGACTTGTTGCCCAGCTGCTTGAGAAGGGCGGGCGATCGGGCGTAGTGCGCGTTGGCCCAGACACTGCGTTCTGCTTGAGAGAGGCCGCTTGGTCCGCTGGTGGCGAGGGCGACAGAGTACGGGTGGCCCTGGGCGTAGACGCGAGCAGAGCGCTCGTTGATTGTCTTGGGAGGGGTTTCGTCTTGAGGTTTGGCTATATAAGTTCAGTTTGCGTGTGAAGAATGCAGGTTTGCTGTTTGGTGGAGCGTGGAGCGTGGAGCGTGGAGCGTGTGTTCGTGTGTTCATGTGTGTGGGGGGAGAGGGTTTACATCATGTCTACTTACTTTCCAGATCTCTTTGTTTGGACACTGTCTTTGTCTTGGGTGGCATGGCTGCTTTTGGAAAGTGGTTGAGACTGTTGTTGTTTCGTCTCTGAAGCCAACAGCAGATGGATGATGGCCTTGCTAAGTGCCCGTGATCTGCAGGACATCTGGAGCTCCCCCACATAGGCCTGACGCCTGTGGAAGCTCACCCCTGTCATGACGCGGGGCACTTTGGAGAACAATCACAGTGAACAATCAGTCCCTTTTGCAAGGGGCTACAACCTCAAGCGCAGGTGTACTGAAAGAAAGAAAAAGGTAAATCGAGGCAGAATGTCCTCCTGGTTCAATAGGTTCTTTTGTCATTATTATCGTATTATCGTATACGAAACGGTAAAGGCTGCGTACCAAAATGCAGCCGCTCCAAAAGTTGTACAGGTGAAGAAGGTCACGAAGCACGTTAAAAGCCGTACTTTTTTTGAGGACGCGAAAGAGTACTACCAGGCTGGCCTGTCGAAAAGCCAGGCTCTTTTTGGAGCACACCAGGAGGATTTGGGGGGGGGGGGGTGGTCTCTAATGTGACTCGACCCTCCAGAACTTCCAGCCCTCTCTTTCACCACCGCCCCCGTGAACCCCCACCAGTCTTTCCACAGCTTCATTATCCTCGGCGTCTAGGAAGCACTCCAGGTCGATCTCCATCCCGCCCTCCTCGTCCTCGTCCAAGCCATTCTTGATCACGGCGGGGTAGAGGACGCCGACACCGTCACCGCCCAGCGTCGTCTCGAACTTCTCGTAGCCTTCTTCGTCCAACCGCTCCTCGAGCCGATGCAGCTTTTCTTTTGCATCCGGTCGCAACAGTGTAATAGAGCAGCCGCCGCCGCCGGCACCTGTGAGTTTCGTCCAGCCGATGCCTTCGTGATCCACCAGCGCCCGTATCCTCTCCAGCCGTGGGTGTGAGACGCCCAGGGACATGAGCTGCCCGTGGTTCAGGGTCATCAGCTCGCCTACCTTCTGCAGGCTCTCCTGCTCCTCACTGTCGAAATCTTCCTCGTCCATCAGGGACTCTGCTTTCCTCGTGATCTTGTCAATCGTGTCAAGGATGCCGCCCACGAGCTTGGGGTACTTCTCCTTCAGCGCGCCCACCTTGGCCACCTCGTGCGCCGTAGACTTGGGCTGCTTCGTGTCCACCAGCAGCAGGGGCAGCTCCGGGAAGTCCCAGAGCGGGCGGACAGATGGCGGCTTGCCGTAGTCGGTCCGCTGGAACACGACGGCCTTGCCCTGTGTAGCTACCGTGTTGTCGACGCCAGACGGGTTCCCGTGCATGGCCATCTCACCCACAAATGCCCACCTGTTGATCCGCTCGAGCTGCAGCCTCGCCTCCTCCTCTGGCTGGTCGGGGTGCGGCCCAGACAGCGCCCGCAGCTGCAGCAGCAGGGCCCCCGCGAGACAGACCGCAATGGACGCACTGCTCCCCAGCCCTTGGCCGATCGGTATTGTGGAACGTAGAGTGTATGAACAGCCAGGAAATGACTGGTTTCCTAGTGATAGAAAGATGTACAGGAATGATAGCGCAGAATTCCTGTGGATCTTCTGGACGGCTTCTGGCTTGTCCTTGGAGATATCGACCAGGTGAGGCTGGATGGCATCGAGGAGCTCCGGGTCGAGGGTGGTGACAAGGTCGTAGTAGTACTTCTTCTTGGACGGATGCGAGAAGGCCGCCCACGGTAGGGCGTCAATATTCCACGTGTGTGACATGTCGACATCGGGGAAGATCAGGGACACGGTGCGTTTCGATTTCGACAGTGTGGTGACGAGGAGATATGATCGGAGGGATAACGCAGCGGCAATGGCAGGCTGGTGGGGAGTTTAAAGATTTTAGAGAGAGAATGACAAGCTGAGGAGGACGAGGGCGCGAGGGCGCGTCAGGGGAGGAAGTTCCAGCTCACCTTGCCATGGACGACGGCGTGCTCTCCGAACAGGATGACCTTGGCGGGTGCAGATACCATGAATGCTGGCATCATCGGGCTCGACAGCTTCCGGGAGAGCGCCTTGGAGTGAGTCTTCCTGCCATTGGAGCTGCTGCCGTTGGTGCCATTCGCACCGTTGAGCTCTGTAGCCATGATTTGGTGGTCTGTCTGCTCTCTGGAGTCGTCGAGGTCTGCTCTGCGCTGCTGTGTTATCTTCGATTTCACCCCACTCTTGTCTGGATTGGAAATCCAATAGACCTGGGGTGGTTTCGGCGGATCAATTGGGGGGGGGGGCCGGTCAAAGATATAGTAAGACGGCAAATCGGCAAAGAGTAAGCGTCGTTGCTGCGGGAGGGATCGATAGGAACAATAAGGAAGAAGAAAGGCAAGCACCGTCCAGAGGGAAATTAAACACGATCTAGCGGTAAGAGAGGGGTTGCGCGTAGCACAGCGGACGAAACCAGCCAGGCACGATTGAGTCAAGAGTATCACCAACAACGGAAGGGAGAGGAGGAGAAGATGCCACGCCGTCCTGGGCCCATTGCATAGGGCGTATGGTGCGGGAGAAGGAGGAGGAGCGAGCACCGCCAACTGGCAATCCCCAGGGTTCCTTCGTCCGGTATGATTATATGGGGAAGACAAAGTATGGAGGATTAGCTCAAGCCGTTCTTGTTGGGGTCTGGGATCGAGAGCTCAGGCTTGGGACTAACCACTCACTCCACTAAACCACTACAGGAGCAAAGGGGGGGGGGGGCCAACTAAGACAACGCACTAAAGGGTCCTTGCAGGGGGGGTGTTCTGCACAAGGCTTTGGTCATCGAGGTCACCATTCATCTCATTGGACCCTCTGGCCCAGCCTTGTCATCGCTTGGATTGATCAGGACTGCACCATACAAGGCTCTAATGCGACATGAACCTCGCGTAGTTTTCCTTTGTTGCCTTTCTTTTCTTCCTTCCCCTCTTTTACCCCCTTCTGCTCTCGCTTGGCTCGGTACAAATAGGGTATGGTGGGACGTAGTACTCATGTAAGCACCTGACTGTGGGGGCGGGGACTGCACCCTTATCCACTAGGGTAAGTAGAGGCAAGTACCTGCTGCACCTGCTAGTACCGGGTAAGTATGTACGCGATCAGTCACTGTGGCGTATAAACGGTTCGTCCCGATTGACAGTTCCATACGACCAGACCTGCAGCCACCACCGTCATCTCCACCAACTGTATTTGTCAGTGTTGCATGCAGGCTGCAATCAGTCATACTACATATCTTACACACTCTGGAAACACGACAGTAGTTCTGGTGGGCTCGGCGTCTTGGGATGGCGAAAAGTAAACCAATGGTATTTGTTTGGACAAGAAGTGAACATCAGACGCTGACCACCCATATATACACTCATATATACAAGTCCCTCTCAAGCCCCTCCCTCCCTCCCTCCGTCTCCAACATGAGCTACCTAGAACCAGCATACATCCCTCTCCGGTCTTCGCCGCCACCCCCCCCCCCCCCAATCAGCTCCTTTAGCACGAGATACCGCTTGGCACATTCAGACAGTCGCTGTACGTCGATCCACCCGTCACGTCAACGTCAGTCCAGGTCCAGTCTGAGCAGGCACCATCACCGCAGGCGATGACAATGTTGTATCCGCCGCTCTCGACGCCGTCCTCACCCGAGATGTTGTCGAGTGTCAGGTCGGTGATCGGAATGCCAGTGCTGGGGGTACCGCCGTCGAGGTCGCCACCGTCGTAGTTCTGCTCGATCAGGATTCCGTACCTGCGTTATACCCAGTCAGTAAACCACTTCTCTCTCTCTCTCTCTCTCTCTCTATTGCATGGTGTTCCCCTCTTTTTGAATGGAAACATACTTAGAGATGTCTGTGAGGGTGATCTCCTGGTAGGTGACACCGCTAATGCTGCCGGTGTCTCCCTCAGACGCCTTGATGCGGATGCCTGTGGTAAGATGTTAGCTAGTCTTCTCACGCATAAGATATGGGACAAGGTCTCTTTACCATTCACAGAGCTCTTCACCTCGTTGTTGTAGAAAGTGATAGTCTCCACAGTGTTGTCATCACGGCCGCCGACAGAGCCGATCGACAGACCGTGACCACCAGAGCAGATGCTGTTCTCGACCGTGATGTCCGTGCCCGAGTTGATAGCAACACAGTCATCCTGGTTGTACACCTCGGCCCCGGTGATGACAACGTTGGTCGAATCGCCAATGTCAAAGCCATCCGTATTGGCGCCGAGGCTGTCACCGGCCTCGTTGTTGATCGTCATGTCCGTGATCGTGAGGCCGTCTGCGTTGTCGATGCTCACAGCCTGGACGGGCGTGTTGTAGATGTACAGGTCGGT
Source organism: Cryphonectria radicalis (assembly GCA_014849355.1). Lineage (NCBI taxonomy): Eukaryota > Fungi > Ascomycota > Sordariomycetes > Diaporthales > Cryphonectriaceae > Cryphonectria > Cryphonectria radicalis. Next base: position 151,262 of record JACWQW010000001.1, read on the forward strand.
GATGGTAGAGTCGGTGAGGTCGTGCGCGTAGAAGAACTTGGGCTTGGTGACACCGCCGTCGCTGCCTTCACCATCCCACCAGTCCGCACCGTTGCCGTTCAGGTAGGCCCCCGAGGCCCCCTCGATGGTGATACTCGTACCCTCGATCTGCAGCAAGGGTCCGTCCCACTCGGCGTACGCCCACGACGTCTCGCCCTCAAAGATGATCTGTAGAAGATGTCAGTTCGTACAGTGGAACAGAGGCGAAGAAAAAGAGAGAGGATAGCGCCCCAAGAAGGCTGGCGCACCGTGGTGTCGTCCTCGAGGTCAGATAAGTCCAATGTGACCCCAGACGGAACCGACAAAGCAGACAGGACGATGGTAGCACAATCCTTCTGGGACACGCTGGCTAGGGAGTAACCATCGGATCCTGAAAAGGTACAGCTGGTTGCCCTCTTGGCAGCCTTGGCCTTGTTCAGGTCGGGCGCCGGGGTGGGCGCGGGCATAGGCACCGCCATGGCGGAAGCCGCGAGAGCGACCACAGCAAGAGAGAGCATGTTGACGGCAGCAGGGAGATGGGGCGCAGTTCGTGGTACCTTGAGGGGGAAAAAAAGAGGCGAGGCCTACTTCGCCAGGATGGATGGTGACTTTTTCGGCCGGACTGCCCAGTCATCTTTATATCTTTACCTACGATTCACTGTTGCCGTACCCATCGTCGCATGTCGATATGTCCCTCCGCCCCCCGCCCCCCCAAACACAGAGTCTGAGGATCCGCTTGCTACTCGTGGGGGATAAAGAAGAAAAGAGGGGAGAGGGAATTCCATTATCGCTCCCAATATGCCCAAGCTGCCTCTTCCGGCGTGATTCTCCGTGGCTGGACCCAAAGTCCTCCAATGGCAGAGGGAAGATGAAGCTTTCGCAAGACACCTTGTGATGCTCAAGAGACAACATCGGATGCGGCAGTAGAAAATCCGCAAAAATAAGCCCCCAATCAGAAGACGGTGCGGTTTCGTTTCGCGCGTGTCCTCTTGTGGCAGGTCAACTTTTGACAGGCTGGAGCCGTGCCGTTGGGTTCTTGACAGGCACAGGCGAGGTCTGTCACCATATCTTGACAGCAGGGATGCCTGCATAATTTGGGGGATCAGCAGTGCCGAAGAAAATGACATAAGGGCATCGGCAGTGCGCGAAGGAGCCAGTTTCTGGGGAAAGGATGGCTGCTTGATTGGTGGCTTTTCCATTCCCCCAACAATCCCCCATGTCCAAGGCCGGAAATACTCTAGACAATGAAGAGCACCGGAGAACTCGAGGAACTGAGGGATCGACATCGACATCCCAGGAGTGGGGAGAAGATGCACATCGCTAACCGATGGTGACTCTGCGTCGCTCACTACACACTCTGGGCGACTCCGTAGTGTTTACATAGGGGCAGTGATCAGCATCACGACCGTCTGGATCGGGGAGGATATGGAAGTCATACAGAACGGTTCAAGGCTAGAGAGCCCTGGAGGTGCATCGACGTGCTGGCACTAGATTTAGCGGATGCGAGCTGGCGAGTCCCAGCGCCTGCTTGCGCAAGCACGCACCCACCCACCTGGGAAAGGATGGGATACTTCAATTTATGCGCCGTCCATGAGGACATGAATTTTCCTCAAAGGAGCAGGCAGGACGCTATGCTGGGACCGGTTGGCCGGCACAAGATCCAAGCCCAACACTCCGCCCTTCATTTGCACCCTCAGCGCTCTGCGCTACTCATGAGCAGCTTCGCGAGATATCGTCTTCGGGTCCTTCTCCACAGACTGGTACAATCAGGTGAGCCATCACGGCTCAGGGTTTTGTGAGGCAGCCCGCCCTCGCGGCCGAGCTTGTCCCGAGATCTTCCTTGACCCGCCATAAGTCTGGACAGATGTCCATGGACCTGAATGCTTATCTTGAAACACGCAATCCGTTCTTATCCTTGATACATTTGTTCTAGGGGCATCGGACACTCGGGTGGCTATTAGATCGGCACCTGAGGGGGCTCAATGGGAAGCTCTTGAACAGCTTTGTGCTGCTATGTGTGCTGCTATGTTATTGACCGGAAATGGCTTGCAAAGTTGGCGTTCGTTTAATAAATTATCATCAAGAGCCACTGACGCTTCGCCCAAGATCCCAAGAGCAGGTAGGCTGTTTTTACCACATTTTCGTGCCAAACACGAAGCATGCTGTCGTACATACCGGATGCGGCTCAACTTCCTGCGGGCGTGGCATCTTGGCGGCCTTCTTTGGCGGCTTGCTTGGCGTGGGGGGATCGTGACCTATCCAACCTAGACGAACGACCCCCGAATGTGCATTAACCGATTGGGGTGTTCAAAGCTGATGGGCACAGAACAAAAGAACATGGCGTGCCGACCTGTCAATGCTTCGTGCGCCTTCTCTTAGAGAGCTACGTTGACAGATAAGGAGAATGTCTGTCTCCGAACCCGAGAGCTTAGTTTTTTCTATGACCAGTGGTCGACTTGTTGACGAGTCCTCAAAGTAGATCGGCCACTTCAGCGCCTTGGCCATTGGCTGAGCCATCACTCAGGATGAAACCATCAATGCATGTAGTGTCCAGTCTTGGTCGCCTACAGTCTCTCTCTAGACCTTCGAGAAGCCTCCGCGATAGAAATTAGCTATGGCTGAGGGGCATAGCTCTTCGAGCAGACCAAGAGCCACTCGACCCTCGTGATGAGCGTCAACTAGGAAGACGTCCCAGCTTCTAGACAGTGAAGTGCTGCTGGAGGGCATGATTGGGTGTTCTCTCATATGATACAGTCGCGCTGCTGTTGATGCGTAAGAGTGCTAAATATCATGTGGTATCTGGAGGTTGCCGTGTCTAAATCGCCAAGGGGTGAACGATTGCTCAAATAGTCCCTGAAATAATGTCAGATGCCGTCTTATGATAGACGATTGGAAACATTCAAGGTTGCTCAGCGGGATCTGAGAATGTTTGCAAATGTTTTGCGAAGTCCTCGCTATCAGAAGGTCGCGCAGGAGGGCTGAGCAGGTCGAAAATACAAATTCCGCCCTTGAACCTGGAGTGGCTGGGTGGCCAGACCAAGATGCAATTTGCGAAGCGTGGTACCTTGGCCAAGTCTTGGGGTTTGACAACATTCATCGTAGGTCTCGAAAGGCGACACTGTCGGTGGGATGCATTCGTTGTTAGATCGATGAACCCATGCTCGGTTCCACCTCCATTCCTGTTGCTCTTTTCGCACATGTACCACGTCACAGGCCTCTCAAACAATGGGGTTCATCAAAAATCTTTTGAGACAGCCGTTTCTGGCTTCCGTGAGCTTCAATTGCAAGGTATCCCTAGACGCCCAATACTGAGTCCCCTCCGTCCGAACCGCGGACGTGATGGCCCTTGCCTTTTGACAGTGTTGCTATCGTGTATTGCTTGCTCAAACATCTCGCCAGAAAATGTCATCAACCGTTGAATCCACACCTAGCCGCGCGCAACTGACTTAAGCGGTCTTGGGCTTGCGTTCACGCTTGGACACCTCCTTGATCTGCAGGTCTGTTTATTTTGGTGGTTGCTTAGCTGGATGCCACCTCAGAGGGGTTTCGAGTGTAATCAGGGGGCCATACTGGGGGGGAGAGACTGCTTGAGCTTCTCGGCCTTCTCGGTGTCCTTCAGGGCCAGGGTGTAGAGGTGCTTCGAGCATCGGACCTTGAACTTGATCAGGGAGGCCTTCTTGTTCTTCTTGATCCGGGCGGCTGTAGAGGCGTGTAACGTTAGACTGGCAATTTTCTAACAATGTTCGTGGTGTTCGATCGTCCTCGCTCGGGAAACGTACAGGAAGCGTCCTTGCGCCGGCAGATCTCGATGAACTGGTTTTGCCTTCGTCAGTCGATTGCACTATGCAGGAGAAAATAAAGAAGCAAGCCCTATGCTATGGTCCCAAATCATACCTTCTTGATGTCGCTGACTTCCTTGGCCATTTTGACGGATTGGTTGTGTGGATTATTGGGACAGGGTGGGTGTGCAATGGCCGGTACTTTGTCGTCGTCTTCGAATTGGTTCGAATTTTGGTGGTTGTGAGTTTTTTGTGTGGGAGTCAATCTTACCTGCCATTCCCCGCAGAAACTGACTTGAGGTGCAGGGGTCCTGTCGGTACGTGGGTACCAGCTCCACGATCTGCGTGGCTGGTGCCATTTTGATTGTGGCTGTGTAGAATTACCTAAGCTTTGGGCCATGGGTGTGCATCAACCTCAGGAGACGTCACCGTCAAGTCCACACGAGACGCGTTCTCTGTTGCCCGAGTGGATTCATCCGTCTTATCATCTCTGATCCATACGCAAGCAGTGAGGACAGGTGGCTATTCTACACAGCAATCTTCTCGTATATCTGGGCTTTGTTTGACGACTTTACGAAGGGGGAAATGCTCCTCCTTAGCCCATCTATCACCGCTCAAATTGGCCCCCCTCACTGAGCCTAACACGTTTCGTTGTCTTCCTTCGCCCAAGCCACGCGGGTAGTCCTGCTAAGATCATCAACATGCCAACTCCCTTAGATAATGCGATGAAGTCCAAGGTAGACTCATTCTACCATTCAATCCTGTACCCTAAGTAGAACTACTGTGGCTGACGCTTGTTCTGCTGTCTTAGAATCTGTTCTTGGGTACGTCTGTCCGGAGTCCTTTTTAATACATAGCCTGCGCTCATCTAACATCAACTTTAGCCTTCGGGGGCCTGGTCACAGCCGTCGGCGTCTGGTCCATCTGGGGCGGAGACTTGTTTCCCTCGCAGGATGACCCAACTGGAGACCCAGAATCATGGTCACGCGAGGATATGCGGAGATGGCTTGCCGCTGTATGTGATTTTTTTATCTTTCTTTCCTTTCCCTCCGTCAGTATCTCAAGCGGTATTCCTGACCTCAGATTTAGCGAGACTTGCATCCACAAGACAGTGATACAAAGGAGCAACTTCTCGAACGGATCAAGGCCAATCTTCGGATTCCACGGAAGACCAGCCCATAGAGCAGAGGGCTTAAGCTGAGTGTCTGACTGGGACATGGGGACGAGGGAGAAAGTGGAGGGTTCACCCATTTCCTTCCTATTATTTCCATTTTGCAGACTATGATACCCTAGGAACTCGTCTGTTTCTTTGTTAGTTACTTTATCCACTCAAACCAAAGGTCTGGCCATAGGTGACTGCGCAAGTTAGTTTCAAAATATCTATTCATGCCTGGTCGGGAACTGAGATCGTGACAAGATGAGGAGCAAGAGTCATACATAGGTGTATCTTGACCAACTTTTCTACGCAGTCAGACAAATTGATGGCCAACAGTATTTCATGATCATCTAAGGGCCTGGAGGAAGAAAGTCATATAATGAATGTCAAATAGCGAAAAAGCACAACAAATAGACAATACCTGGCAGCTCCTGCTATTTTCTCCAAAAGACATGGTCCCACTTTATATATAGCCTGGTCCAATCATATGCAGCAAATCTGGTACCCAACAATGCTGACGGAGCGCAGGGTCCATGCCAGCTGCCGAGGTGTGCCATCAGTCAGCTCCCATAGTACTACAAACCATAATAGTACATGTTAACAGTAAGCTGTGGAGCAGACACCTTGTCCTCCGTCCGCGGCTTTCAAACATCAGAACCCTTTTGCTCTCTTTCCACACGTTTCATTTTCCTCCTGCCATGTGGGCGTGGTAACATACCCTTTTCTCTTTCATTCCTCAGACCACCACGACACGTGCGTAGTGGTTCGCAATGGATTTCCTACAGGTGAGCCTCCCGGATTCGACTCCCCCCCCCCACACCCGCAGCATCTTGCTAATGCGACTATTCCACAGCGCCTTGCCAGTTTCCTCGACCGGCCTCTCTTCCCGTGGAAGAAGCTCATCATTGGTTTCTCAGTCGCGCAATACCTGTTCGAAGGTTTCCTGTCCCTGCGCCAGTACCAGGTCCTGAAGAAGAACAAGCCACCAAAGGTTTTGGAGCAGCAAGTCTCGCAAGAAGTATACGACAAGAGCCAGGCGTACGGTCGCGCCAAGGCCAAATACGAACTCGTCAGCGGTCTCTACAGCCAGATTCAGAACATTGCCTTCATCCACTTCGACATCCTCCCTAAGCTGTGGTCATGGAGTGGCGACCTCCTCCTCCGCTTCGCGCCCGCCCGCTTCACCGGTGAAATCTCGCACTCGATCGTCTTTGTCCTGGCCTTTACACTCGTTTCGCAGGTCCTGTCCCTGCCGACTTCTGTCTACCACACATTCGTCCTGGAGGAAGAGTTCGGCTTCAACAAGCAGACGCCCCAGCTCTTCATCTCGGACAAGCTCAAGTCCCTGGGCCTGACTGTCGTCCTGACTCCGCCGATCCTCGCCGCCTTCCTCGCCATCATCCAGAAGACCGGCAAGCAGTTCTTCTACTACCTCTGGCTGTTCGGTGCCGGTCTCCAGGTCTTTATGATTACCATCTGGCCGATTGTGATCACGCCCCTGTTCAACAAGCTCACGCCCCTGGAACCCGGTACTCTGAAGGACAATGTCGAGGCTCTCTCCGCAAAGCTCAAGTTCCCCCTGACCGAGCTGTATGTCATTGACGGCAGCAAGCGGAGCGCGCACAGCAACGCCTATTTCTTCGGCATGCCCTGGAAGAAGCACATTGTCATTTATGACACCCTGATCGAGAAGAGTGATACCCAAGAGGTTACTGCTGTGCTTGCCCACGAATTGGGTCACTGGAGTTTGGGTCACACCACGAGACTCTTTGGTATCTCTCAGGTATGGATTATGTGTCCCCTCATCATCTTCGTCCTGTCAGTCGCAAAACTAACGACATTTAGTTCCACTTCTTCTATATCTTCTCTCTGTTCTCCGTCTTCATCAACAACCAGTCTTTGTATGCCGACTTCGGCTTCACGGCCACACGGCCCATCATCATCGGCTTCATCTTGTTCTCTGATGTCCTCGCGCCCATGGACGTGCTCATTAAGCTGGGCATGAACATTCTCAGCCGCCGTTACGAGTTCCAGGCTGATGCCTTTGCACGCAACCTGGGATACTCGGCGGATCTGGCCAAATCGCTCATCAAGCTTCAGGTGCAGAACCTCAGCACGATGGATGCCGACTGGATGTTTGCTAGCTACCACTTTTCGCACCCCATCCTGACTGAGAGGCTCAAGGCGCTTGACTGGCAGCCCACCGAGAAGGTGGCTGTCGAGGAGAAGGATGGTGTCGCGAAGGCAACGGGGAGAGATGAGTTGTGAGTCGCATGTCTAGATGACTAGTCGCAAGAGGGCTATGAGGTCCTTTAGGACAAATCCAACCAGAAAGATTGAATGATGGAACTGTTTCAATACCAAGATGCATCATTGTAAAGTGATTTCAAATCGATGTTCCGTCTCGGCTTCAGGGCCAACCATAATCCAGAGGCTACCCGTGCTATTGCTCAATACTTGACAAACGATCTCTTTTCTATTCTTTCTTCTTTTCTTTTTTCTTCACCTTTCTAATAACTATTGAAGAAGGGAAAAGAATGGGAAAAGAAAAGAAACGAGGTTTTTCAGACCCTCTCTATATATTCTCTACAAGAAGTGAAAAGAAATGCTTCTGATCCAGGTTGAAGCTCTTTTGGTTGTCGGGGGGGGGGGCTTTAAGGGTTAGGGTCTTGATCCTGCAGAATTTCGCGGGTCATCGCAAACCACCAAGCTCCAACGACGGAAATGCACCATCCCAACCCCACGACGAGAAAAGCAGGCCTCCTAAGTGTTCCCGCAAAACGACAGTCGAAAGCACACAATCCCTTCTCACCCAAATACACCAATTCCCTCCACTCGACTCCTAAGCAAGGTCCACGCGCACACACAGCGACAATGTCGCGTCTCCTCCTTGCGCGGTCCGCCGTCCGCGCAGTCCTCCACGACGCCACGACGCAGCCCGCAGGCCTCACAAGGTTCGTACAACCCGATTGTTTCTATGAAGGGCACCACCACTAACACCCCCCCCCCCTCTCCAATCCTCCCTGCAGGTCCTTCTCCTCCCTCCCGGCCCTGCGCCCATCCACCTCCCAGCCCGCCCCGGCCTTCGGCAGCAGGCGACCAACGGTCCTCTCGTCCCTCCTCCAGGGCGCCTTCACACCAACCGCCGCACCTACAGCGACGACCACAGCGGCAGACGTGGTGCCGACGTCGGCGATCACGGCACACCCGGCCCTCCTGCAGACCCAAATCCGGTGCGGACCGCGGCGGTACATGAACATGAACCGGCCGTCGCGGCTCATCAGGCAGCGGCGGCACGGGTTCCTGAGCCGCGTGCGGACCAAGAATGGCCGCAAGATGCTGCAGAGGAGGTCGAGCAAGGGGCGGAAGATGCTGAGCGCCTAAAGGAAGAGAAGGGGGGGAAAGGGGGGGAGGGGGGCCGGCTTTTCTTGGCTTCCCTAGGTTTGGGGATCTTGTTGCTGTTCAAAAGTGTGTAGTCTGTTGGCGGGTCTGGTTCAGGGCAGGTCTGGGGGACAGCAGAGATTCATGCCAAATTACGCTTGAGCATCAGATGCTTGAGAGGATGGGAAGGCTTGGGGGGGCTGGAGAATTGAAGGCGTTCGTCTGGATCATGCGGACATGTATTCATGTTCACGCCTACGGGATGGTGTTTCCCGAGGGGAATATCGGGCAAAGACGGGTTGGGTAGGACTGTCGAGTCCCGGAGGACCATAGACGGCGGCAGCAGGGCAAAATTACCCTGCTTCATGTACCAAATTTTACAGCACAAAAAGCTAAATATGCCATGATCCATGTCACTTTCCATGTGCGGTCTGTCCTTCGTCAACGTCACGGATTACGGTCCATTCGACACCAAACACATAAAAAAATTATTTGAAAGTGAGCGGAGGATCAATGCCCAAGAGAAATTCTCACTGCTCAGGAGGAGTGTACGATATCATCGACTGTCAACTACTAGATCGAGGGTTTGGTATTCTGAATCGTTGTAATAATAAATATTAGACAATAAGCCCTATCATAAAGAATATGCTACACGAAAGATGAAAAAGCGACGAGCAGATAGACACGCTTCACTCTGCCTGCTTTACACAGGCGGCGTCTGATCCTCCTCGCAGGTGAGAGTATCGGCACCACATGCCAGATAAAGCGCATCGCTGGCCTCTCCGATCCAGAACTTGTAGGCGCCATCCACGACAGGAACCACCCAGTTCTGCTCGACGACGTCCCACACCGAGACATCCTTCCTCGTGAAGGTCAGCTCCAGCGTCTGGCTCTCGCCCACGGCGAGGGTGTCGGTCTTTTCGAAGTCGCGCAGCTGGATGATGGGTGTGTCGTAGTCGCTGTCGGGGTACTGCACGTAGGCCTGCGCCACAGCCTTGCCACTGTAGCCGGTCGTTGCTCGCTTGGTCGAGTTGGAGAGCGGCGACTCTGTGGTCGAGCCGGAGCCGATGTTGGTGACGACCACGCTAATAGTGTAGGCCGTCTCGAACAGCGCCGGGTTGCCACCCAGACCGCCTCCTGCGGCGGGTCCGGCCGTCTGCGTGGTGTTGTAACCCTCCGGATAGTCATATCCGGAGTTCGTGCCAGCAGCAACGGCTTCGCCGGTCGCCGCCGCGGCTGCAGCGTCGTCGTCGGACAGCCAAGGGTACAGGTAGCGGTCGACGTAAATCTCATCGTAGTCCGCAGGCTTGTATGCCTCGGACGCGGCAGGAATGGTGGTGTTATAGGATGGCTGGCCGGACTTGGCAGTGCGGCTGGCCGGGAGGGTGGTGAGTTGGGTCACCTTTGTGATGGTGGCATTGGTGTAGGTGAAGTTGGTGTAAGAGAGGCCGTGGCCGAAGGCGTAGCGAGGCTTGGTGCCGACCTTGTTGAGGTAACGGTAGTCGATGTAGCTAATAAGAACGGTCAGTGATTCGTCATAGGCTTTGCCAGTCCTGGTCAGATAAACTCACAGTCCTTCTGTGTACGTGTCCTGGACCTGTCCAAACTCAAACCCTGTCAAGCTGACCGTGGATGGGTAGTCATCCTCCGCAGCAGGGATGGTATAGGGCAGATGGCCGCTGGGAGACACGGCGCCGAACAGGACATCCGTCAGTGAGTACCCAGCCTCCTGGCCGGGCAGGTGCGCAAAGAGGATCGCCTTGACGGAATCCAGATCGTACCACGGCTCGACGATGATGGGGGCGACAGTGTGGACCACAACGATAACGTTGCTGAACTTGGCCGCGGCAGCTTCGACGAGCTCATCGCCGTCGTGCCACGCGACCAGACCAGAGCTGGACCGATCGCCGGCGTTTCCCTCCACCGTGTACGAATTCTCGCCAGAGTCGGATGTGATGAAGACGATAGCAACGTCGTCATCGGTCACGGTGCCGACGTCGCTCGGGAAGGAGTCGGTGTTGAAAGAGGTGACATTCGTGGCATTGGCCTGGATCGCAGTGAGTGGGTCGTTGAAGGTAGCATAACGGGCAGTGCCGCTGCCCCAGCCCATGCCAAGGGTGCCAGTGTTGCAGGACCGGTCAACGCAGGCATTGGCACCGTCTGGATTCACCGCTTGATCCGTACCGAAGAGGTACAGGGGAGTATCGGTCGAGAGCGGGAGGAGACTGTCGTCGTTCTTCAGCAGGGTAATACCGTCTCGGGCGACCTCTCGGGCAACGACAGCGTGGTCTCCTTGTACGTCCACGAACTGGTTGATCACACCAGTGGGTCCAATCAGCGCACCAGGGTGGAGAAGGCCAACGGCATCTGTTGAGTAGGATGAGAAGTTTGGCTCGGGATAATCGTTGCTATAACAACACCTATTAGATCGGGGCTGACGTTTAAACATTAAAAAAAGTTGAGAAGTGAGAACTGACTCCTGTCCCATTTGGTACCAAGCGGCGACGATCCGGACTGCTGCATCGTCCAGACGATCGACGGGTGTGGAGCCATTCAAGATGGCAGTTGTCATCTCGTACATCCAGTATGAGTATCCGAGCAGAGGGATGATAGTATCGCCGGGCATGCCCATGTCCAGGCCTGCCAGGGCGGAGGCGACGCCGGACATCTGCGCCAGCCAGTCGGACATGATGAATCCTTGGAAGCCAAGTTCGTCCTTGAAGAGGTTGTTGATCAAATAGCTGTTCTGGCTGCAGGCGGAGCCGTTCACAGCATTGTAGGCCGCCATGGCCGAGACGACTCCAGCGCGGACTGCTTCCGCAAAGGGCCACAGGTACAGCTCATGCATTGTCCGGTCGTCTTTTTACCACAGCTTGTGTTAGATCCTCGAGAAGAGACACACAAACATTTGCTCAGTGGGAGACGCAAACTTACCGATGTTGGCCGAGTAGCCCGGCTGGATGATGTTGTACTCCCGCCACATCTCCTGCTCATATCCGATCAGGTGCTTGATCGTCGCCATCACACCTTGCTCCTGGACACTGTGAGGTGAGTGAAGTCAGCCTCTAACTCTTCTGCCGGGCACGTGTGATCAAAGTCAGGGCCAGCGTCATGGCTACTGGAGGAACGCACCCTTGGATCGTCAAGGCGGCGCTTTTGCCTGACAGAACGGGATCCGCTCCGAAGCCTTCCCAGCTACGACCATCACGTGGTTTCCGGCCCAGAGGAGAAACAACAGGGCCCAGATAGACATTGGCGCCCTTGCCACGGAACTCCTCGCCAATAGCCACGGCTCGTTGGTAGATCAGGTCCTTATCCCAGGTCGCGCCTGCCGTGACGCCTGCGGGAAAGGCTGTGATGTTGTCGGTATCGCGGACGCCGAGGGCGGAGTCCTGGAGGCAGAGTTGCGGGAAGCCGACTCGGGTGGCACTTCCGGTCATGCCCACGCAGACACTAGATACTATGGTTTAGTCCTCGGGCATGTGTCACAAGGTACAGCTGTGGGACATGCTTACTCTGCAACCTGGTCAGCAGGCGATCCGGAAAAGGACCCTATGAGGAATTTAGATGAACAAGCTTACCCATATAGATACCAGTACCGGCCGTGATGTTTGCCTTCTCAGCCAAGGTCATAGTATCTACCAAGGCCTTGGCCTTTTCCACGCTCTCGGTCCAGTTGGCGATCCATCCCGTATAGGGTGCCGGGTAGTAAGGGGCAGCGACGTAGCCCGACGGGAGGGCATTTCGAGGACCAACACTGTCGGCCAACGAGGCCGTAGTGAGCAGGCCCGCCGCAGCCAGAAGGCCGTGTAGACCAGCACTCATGGATGGTGCCATCGTGATCGGCAACGAAGACGGGGTAGGGGGGTCGTAGAGAGAGGACTGCCTGCCCGATTACCTCGCGACTCGATCACCACTTGCTTGATGGTCCTCAGATGTCTGTCGACAGGACTTCAGGAGACATCAGGGCAGACGCGGCGGCCCGGAGGCAGCAGTATTGCTTCGGCCGAATATACTTATACATAAGAGACCTGAGAGAACGGTGGGTACCCGGGTCCCGAGGAGGAATCGAGGGTGGCCTGCTCTGCTGCCCATGACATGTGCTCGCCAGGCCCCTTGGGAGGTCTGTGTATCCTGAGATCGCCGGGCTCCATTCCCCTGTGGCCCGCCCCTTCTTCTAGCGGCACCTCATACCGGAAGGATTCCGTGCTGTAAAGTCTGTATAATAGCATAATTTACTTGGGTGAGCCCTGATGGAGGCCGGCCGGGCCAAAAGGCCAAACCCGGTAGCTCTCGTCAACCTCTTGACTGACACCGGCAGGTCATATGAGCTGCCGCTGGGCAAGATGGACGTGCCTTGGGACCTCGGAACCAAATAGTAAGGTGGGAATGCATATCCCACTCTGCCGCATCGCCAGTGGAGTCGAGAGTGGTGCCGTGATTCAGCCACACGTGGATTGGTCTGCAATGCAATGCGCATGTACCACAGTAGGCGTGACGGTGAGGAAGAGCGATAAGCAAAGCATACCAGCTTGGGAGTAGCGGATGCTTCCCAAGGCAGAAGAGGAGGGGTGGACAACTGGACGCCTGGCGCCAAGAGAACCTGAGCGGTGTCCTTCAGGGCTAGAGCGACAAGAACCATGGGTCCTGTGCGCAGCTTGCATGGAGAGAATACCAAGAGGTTGTCAGCCTAAGCAGCTGACACTCTCTTTCGGGGTACTGCGCGTAGATCACTCCGTAGTATTCTGGTGCTGATGCTCAGCCGTCCGTCCCACTTGCCATGGTAAAGCAATGAGCCATAACCTGGGGTACGGCCTTGCTAAAACAGTGCCATAGTACCTCATCAAGGTTCAATAAATCGCACAGCTGTCCAGGATGGGGTTTCAGGTAGATCCTCTTGCATGTTCAAAAATTTCAGGTGATCGACAATTCCGTGATGCACTTGGCGACCTCAAGAGTCAATGGTGAGCCATGTGAGTATGATGCTGTCGAAGGAGCCCCACAAGCAGGCCGGAGATTGATGATGGAGATCGTACGGGTGTTGAGAAGATAGGACCTGACCAGGGTTAAATGAGAGACCCCAGAGGATCACGGGGAGAGAGGCAACTCTCTCTCTCTGCCTCTGTCTTTGCCTTTCAGTTTTCCCCCTCCCCCCCCTCTCGACCATCATGGGTAGAAAATAAAAAACCCCAGCATGCCCCGACTTGCTCCCACCAACGGCCCCCTTCTTGCATGTGATGGATAAATAAATATCTCGGCCCATTAATACCACCTTGGGGCGGATTGAGAGATGCCGTGATAGCCATGTTGACGACAAATGCGTGAAGGAGCGGGCAGGGACACCGAAATATTGGCCTTCCAGAAGCAGATGGCCCGGTCGGGTGTCGTGTGTACGGAGTTGTAGTAGGCTCGGGTTTTCAAAGAATGGAGTCGTCGTGGACGACCACTACCGGGTGACGTTATCGTGCAGGGTTCCCACCTAAAAATTCCACTGAGATCTTTATTGATTTTCAATCAGAGATCCCGTTCGGCCGAATATTCTCCTTTGAGAAAACTGGTAGCAGCTGACAGAGTGATAAAAATATTAGGCGAAATTGGACAAGCGTGGGAAGAGGAACGACTATTCATCCTATCAGTGCCGTCAGCCAATGCCAGCCAGGGTGGAAGGCTTTTGAGGGAGGGGGGAGGGGGGCGGGTGACGAAAATGTTGGGGCGACCGACTTCCAAGATGACGAGATTCGCAAGATGATGGGCTGCACATGGGATCATGGAAGGTGCTGAAGGTGCTGAAGCTGGAAGGGCTAGGCCAGGGTTGTGGTGGCTTGCGCCTGCCCCCCTGCTGTATTTGGGGTTCCTTCCAAATGCCATTGTTGTAGACCCCAAGGTCACACTAATCTCCACAAGAGAAAAAAAAAACTAAAATAAAAAATCATCAATTGGCTATCAACTGGCCGTGATCCCTCAATGACGGCCTTTCTCTTGCCGAGAGAACCACAATACCATGAGGACACACCTAACCACCTTGATCACCCCCATCTCATTCTCCTGCCAAGTTCAGACAGCTCCCCCCCCCCCAATCTGCACTGCAGCTCCGTTCAGCTAAGCTGCAGTGCAACACACACACACCTGCAAAGACCTGGGCACAACTTCATCCTCGTCCTTGACCAGGGCTGCCCCTTGGACCACCGCTCAATCCCTCGACTCAAGCCGAGACTATACACTGGCCAGCCCGATCTGACAAAGACCATATCCTAATCCGGCCTTGGACATGTTGGAAAACTTGGTTCCAGCAACCTCATGACAGCTGGGTTCAAGAGGAGGAAGATGAGGAGAAGGGCGTTGAACGACGTCGACGGCTACACTAGTACCTCCTCCGTCCCTCTCTCGGTCATGGTCTGGGGAGGTAGCATTGGTTTTTTTCCCCGTTGCGTCTCTTGGACCAGCGGGAGAAATGCCGCAGGGCCCCCTGAATATGGATAACGGCCCGAGGCTATGCATCTGCACCCGCACAGCTCCCCCGGCTCCTGAGGTGTGGCGATCACAACGGTTCCCCTGCGTCCCACGCACCCACGAGTTCTTGGTGGGTCTGCCGCTTGTCTGAACAGCAAGAGTGCAAGCCTGACTCAATTGACAAGCCTCAGCACAGATGGCAACCCGCGACAAGATGCACCGAGCATGATTGTCCGGCGTCTGAGGTGGGGGGGTTGCTTTTGTCCATCTTTCTTTGTGACAGAGAAACTGGAGGAACCGCCAACGCGATCGCGATCACAATCCCGGCCACAAAGACAGCCAGCCAGCCAGGACTGCCGACCAGCCGCTGCCAAGGCACCCATCCAACCCCCCCCTCCCCCCCTCCCCCCTCTTCTTCGCGTCTGGAATCGCCAGGCTGGTTGGCTAAATTCTTTTTATTTTTGCCCGCCATGCTGCATGTGCTCTCCGCCCGCGCATATGACTGGCTGGACAGGCTATAATGTATCACCACCAATCTGGGCTGCCCTTTACCGCTGGCCATGTTGCTGGGAGGGCCCGGGGATGTTGCTGCCGAATAGGATACCACAACCGGGCATCAACCCCGGTCCACCAGCTCCAGAACTATGGCTCCCCCGCCATGGAGACGTCAGCGGACATGGTGATGTGTGCCCAGGCAAAAATCACATTAAAATGAGGTCCCGACTCGGACAGATTTTTGACCATGTCCAGAAGGCTCCGTGATGGGGTGCATTCACCTCGTGGGATTGTGGCCGCGCTCTCATCCTTCAACAGAGAAGCCTGAAACGGGGAGCTGCGCGCAGTCCCTGTGCGAGCCCCCCATCAGCCGCATCTTGCCAGGCAGGATCCTCCCACTCAGCGTATGACTGAGTAGGGCGAGGCTACTACTGCGTAGCTCATGCTTACTACAGTTGTACTACGGCAATTTGTATAGCAGATCCTGGGGAAAGTCGACCGGGGATCGACTTCGGGATGGAACCGCATCAACTCCCCCTGTCAAGACCTGCCTACCCTCCCTTGCCACGACACCTCCTTCTCGGGCCCGTCTTCCTACTTTTTGGTCGACCCCCGTCGTGGCTCATCCGTTCTGGAGTGAACAACGATGTTGGGAGGGTGTGGGGGCGCGGATGGCCACCAAGGTGGATCATCGTGGTCACACATTATTCCTTGTAGAAGTAACGGCTTCCCAACAACTTCGTGATCCACCCGGTATAAAACTGGCCATTCCCCGAGGGGTTCGTTCTTATATCAAGCCTCGCCTCACGGTCATGTCTCGCGCCAGTTGAGCCTGCAAGTGTTTGGCCTTCATCCGCTCCCCTCCTGCACACGGTCTTCAGCCCAGCCAGCCAGCCAGCCAGCCAGACAGCTCGCCAGACAGACAGACAAGATGAGACTGTCGGTTGCCTCCTCGCTTTCCCTGGCCTCTGGCCTGGTGGCAGCCTCGCGTCTCGAGGCTCGTGGTAAGTAGAAGAGCATGGACTCGTCCTCCCCCAAATCGCTGAGGTCTGGTCTGAGCCTAATTGTGGTTCTACACAGACTCCGCCGTCCTGGACGAGACGAGTTACGAAAACATGCAGTACTACGTGCAGTATTCTGCGTCTGCGTACTGCAATAGCGAAGATGCTGTGGGCACAACGGTGACCTGCGGTGACTCTGGGTGTCCCAATGTCACGGCGAATGGTGCCACCATCGTCGGTACCATGCCGTGAGTCTTTTCCTCCGCCCCGGAGGGCTTTGTGCTCCTTGACGTCAGAGAGCTGAGATGCTGAAATCTGCGGCACCAGCACCACCACCACCTTCGACCTGGAGGGCTATGTGGCCGTCGACCCCACCCGCGAAGAGATTGTGGTCGCGTTCCGTGGCTCATCTGGCCTGCGCAACTGGATTGCAGACTTCGACTTCATCGAGGTCGCGTACTCGGATTGCACTGGCTGCTATGTTCACGACGGATTCTACGATTCCTGGAAGGAGATCGAGTCCTATGCCGTCGGATACGTCGAGGCGGCGTACGAGACGTACCCAAACTATACGCTCGTCATGACAGGTCACTCCCTGGGCGCTGCCGTAGCCACCCTCGCGGGTGTGCAGTTCAGGATCGACGGGTGAGTAAAACCCAACACACACAAAAGGACCAATGTCACACCCCCTCACAAAGTACTGTGCTGACGGAACTACCAAAAAGCTACCCTTGTGATATCTACACCGTCGGCTCCCCACGCATCGGCAACCTGGCATGGGCCGAGTTTGTGACCGCCCAGGATGGTGCTGAATACCGGGCTACCCATTACGATGACCCGGTCCCGCGCCTGCCACCCATCGTGATTGGCTACTACCACACCAGCCCCGAATTCTGGCTGGCCGCTGGTCCCGCAACCAACATCGACTACACCATTGACGAAATTGATGTCTGCGTGGGCAACGCGAACACCAGCTGCAACGCCGGCACGACTGGCTTTGACACCGATGCGCACTCATACTACTTCCAATACATGGGCTGTGGCGATGATGACAACGGCATTGACCTGCGCAAGCGGTCCCCCAACACCCTCTTTGGTCGTGACGGCAGCAGCAACATGACCGACGCGGAGCTGGCCCAGAAGCTCACCAACTACACCATGCAGGATATCGCCTTTTCAGAGAAGCTCGCCGCTAGCAGCTAAGCCCCGGTATCCTCGGACCAGAGGCGCGCGCGGTATGAGGACACTTGATGAGGTCACTGGTAGGGCGATCGCCCTTGTCCAACGTCAAAACGTGTGGGAAAGGGCTACATATCTACTCGGGTCTTCTTGACATGAATGGCCTAATGATGATGACGACGACGACGACGATGACGGGGACAGAAAGACCGAGGATATGTCACTGGGATGGACTCACACTGAAAATCTCGAGATCGCTTTAAATTACAGCATGGAGTTACGGGGTATGAAACTTGCCAATAAAATAATGGGCTTGATGATCCAACACAACAAAACCCCCCACGCTCTCCCTCGCACCTATCGTATCCCGCCCCCGCCATATGTGTTCTGCTTATGTCAGACATTGCCATGGATCTCGTAGTGTAGCTCTGATCTATAAGGTGCCCCAAAGTCAGCTCATCGTTCGCCCGACACGCATCTCCTGTTTTCAACCTACAGCCATGATTAGAAGGCTCTTTCTTCGCGGCAGATCCGACTTCTACTCGCAGCTTTTCCAAGGCGACCGCGGAAATGATTAATCCAGACTCCTTCTTCAAGTTGTCGGACAAGGACACCCTCCTTCTTATACACAATGAGTTTTCGGAGGAGTTGGAACGCCTAAAGCATGCCTATTCTGTCCGTGATCGCAGCTTCACAAACCCTCCCACGCCGTCACCTTCTCAGATTCTCTTTGGCCAAGACTTCGATGAAGTCAATCGTACTCTCGTTAGCATTCTTGCTATGAGATGGCTCGTCAGTGGACAATATGAGACGTTCGTGGGGACTCAGCCTCAGCCAGACAGGCTGACGCGAGAGTCATTTGACTGGATGCGGAATCACTTCGTCCACTTGTCCCGGGATCCAGATGACCTGTACACTCTCATCAGCGCTATCGTGATAAACGACCTCGGCAAAGATGAGAGGCTTGCTTCGGGTTACCATGATTTCACGGGCCAGGATATCTCATACCTCAACCACGACTCGATCTTGCTCAAAGCAGTGGATGCGGGCCTCGTCCGCTGCTTGGATAGACTCTCTGGAAGCCAGAAGGAGGACGTTGTTCGTGGCTTGCGTCTCGGTGCTAAGTTCAACTTTGGACAGCTCGCTCAGGCCGAGAATGTCCCGGCCTGTCTGTCAAGTCTGATAGACATGAGAGGCCACCCGCATGCCTTCCAAATTCACTTCCTCGAACAGCTCCTGGACATCGCGGGTGCGGCCGGACACATGGATTGGACCTGCGCCAAGAAGCTCGTTGAGCCCATCATGCAAGCATACCGCAACGTCTACGACGCCACTACGGGTATCATAGCCAATGATCTCGGGCTCCGTGATGGCTACGACCTGATTCTCGTTCGCAGGGCTCGGCTGCTGCAGGGGGAAGGGTTTCGGGAGCTCAATGTTCGTGATCCAGAGGATCGCGCGCTCATGCGTCTGCTGTGCATGGCAGGCGTCGCCGACGTGGAGGCTGCGAAGCTGTTCGATGAGACCTGGGCCACTCTTGAGAATGCCACAAAGAAGGACCTCGTCAGCTCGCTCAATATGGACGGCTCAACCGCTGAGCCAGCTGTGCAGCCGACGTACGCCCCTGCCCTCCTGACCCAGGCGGTCGACGTTGGGGGCCCAGGGTCCAAGGAAGCAAAGCAAGCGTGTTTACGAAGTGCATTGCGCTATCTGGTCCGCGTCATGACTATCGGAATCAAACATGACGGCCCCGTAACCGTCATTGAACGAAATGTTCTTGAGGCCCTGAAAGACGTTGTTCAGAGCCCGGAGTTCCGAGCTGACCCTACGTTCCTAGAGCAAGCACCGGTCTCCGAAGGTACGGTGGCGATGAGAGAGTGAAACAGATTCGAGCCGACTTAATTTATTGTTTGGTGGTCCTCTATCTCTCTTTCTGAAGCTATAAAAATATGGCCAACCCAGTTAGAAAGCGGCAACACGTGACTGTCCTCCCGAATTTTCCACACTGCTCATTTACATCTCTTGGGTCTTGTTTTTTTGTTTGCCTTATGAGTTCTTGAGGTTTTCATTCCCTCCGTATTCTTTCTGCTTCCGCTTGAATTCGTCGTACCACTGGTCATTTCGAGGAATCAGACTCCACGCCTTCATATGTCTCTCTTCCTCCTCTGTCAACCTCAACCAAACAAACAGGTCTTGCCGGCGACCACCTGGCTTGTTTGACTTTTGGTTCTCTTCGTCAACCCCTCCTTGTGCTTGGCCCTCCTGGACCCCTGCTTGTTGCCTCTGAGTAGGCGGCGACGTCGCATTGCCCGCACCTGTTGGCAGAGATTTCTCCAGCTTCCAAACAGCATCATTTGAATCAATGGCTGAGCAGGAAGCTTGCAGTGTTGAGCTCACCCAACACGGCTTCTTGCTTGGCCCGTCCTCCCTGCCCCAAGTTCTCAGTGTCCTCCACATAAGTGAGTCATCACATCCGACTTTGAATATGTTTAAAATAGTCGCAGCGGTGAGTAAAACGACGGTGTAGATCTGAGTAGGGAGGCTAGCCATTCCAATGCTGACAATATGGACGCCAAACGCAAAAAAGCCCACCCATCGCATGGTGTCATAGAAAAATGGATTGGGAAGATCAGGACTTATGGCGAAGACCCGAATTAGGTACTCTGGAGCTTCGATCTTCACAACCTTCGAGTTGTCCATCACAACAATGACTTTGGAGGTTGCCTCCTTGTCCTGTGGTGGCTGTGGCTTCTCCAAATTGGAAAACAGTTTGATGTTGGCCTCGTCGTGCTCGGGTTCCTCGCTGTGCTCGGGTTCCTCATTGCATATCTTCATCAGACCAGAAAGCAGCCTGACGTTGGCCTGGTACTTCTCGAGGGCCTCCTCGTATATACGCTTTTCTTCGTCGTAATCCCTGGACATGTAATTTTCGGCATTCTTCTTTGCTTTCGTAATGTTCCTATCAATACCTTTTCGATTCTGAGTGACCACAATACGACGGACGAGTACGGAGACAATCATTGCCATGACGTTGGCAAACCCCCACCAGTCTTCAGACATCACTGTCATGGCCACCAGCATCCCATTGATCGGCAGACCAACCAAGAGGAAGCCAACCCAGAAAGGAGTCCGCCTCATATGTTGCTCATCTGTGGTCCATGTGACGATGCTGCACACCTGATATAGGCTTTGCAGCTTTAGCCATCGCGAGAACCATGGTGCTAGCTCAGTTGTCATGATGCCTGTCGAAATATTGTACATGGCGAACCCTGTTTGCTTCTCGGCGAACTTGTTACCGGCTATTGCGTATGCTCCCAGCAGTGGTAAGAAATCAAAGTAAAAACTCTGGACGAGCCTGCCAACACTATTGTTGATCTCGTCAGCTCCAAGGATGGTGACAAGACCGAGTGCCTGGATATGGAGCTGGGTGTTCCCGGACCAAACAGACAGGCTCTTATGCCAGGGGTACATTGTCGTGGGGTGTGGTAACAGGATATAAGATGTTTCTGTTTTTGCTTTACTTATAGGGTTCAGGGGGGAAAACACTGCAGAATGGAGTGTCGTCTGTTGTAGGATCCGATTGACTTGCCTGATATGCAATCTCTCCTGAGATATTCGGCATGGGCAAAAGCACCGTCATATGGGTTGGGCTATGCTTGCGACAGCTCCTCGTATGTTGTAACAATATCCCCACTCCACAACAACAGCCTGATTTCCTATATTTTCATCATCACATGAATATTAGATACTAACCCTATTCTGGCGACTGAGTTGCAATGTGAGGCGCATAACATGCGTAAAGGCTGAGTAAGCTCATGAAAATGTCCAATTATAGGGAAGGAGTTATAAGCCACTGCAACACCAGACGATATTCTGATTTCATAATACCAGCCTGATTTACTTTCATTTTCGTCCATCACATGAATATTAGATTCTAACCCTATTCTGGCAACTGAGTTGCAATATGAGGCACACAACATGCATAAAAGCTGAGTGAGCTCATAAAGATATCCAATTATGGTGAAGGAGTTATAAGCCACTGCAACACCAGAGGAATTGTGTTGTCATTGATACTACAATAACTCGCCATGTGTAATATGATGATTTGTAGGAGATAAGCTGTGCATTTTCATACCTGAAGTTTCAGCCTATTCCATTTTCTACACAATTGGGCTTATCATTGAGGAAAATGTTCTCATGCTTATAGGCTGGCTATCCAAGTCTGTATCAAGTTTGTTATCTCTGGAGGTAATAGGTAATAGTGAATAATATTTGCACCTGCGTTTGACCAAGGCTGCCTTTCAAACTTTTGGGCTATAAAGCCAGCTGATTCTTCCAGATCATACCTAAAGCCTGAACTAGCAATGGAATCTTAAGGGCAATTCATCTTATTTTTTTTGCTAGCATAAAACAGACTCTTCACACCTGAGCGAGCATTCTCAATCCTTAACAAAAACTTTTTCCAGGCCAAGAGCCTCGACTACTATCAGAAGGCTGTATCAAGAAGACATAATCCGGCCAGAGAATTCTTGGATTCTGACATCAGCCAACTGCCTCCTGTTTGGCCAGAGACCCCATACATCTACTATATTGTCAAGTACTTACTGTCCATCGCCTCCTAGACAGTTCAATCGCAAGCTCTGAGCTCAGTCATTCCATTAACTGCCGGATCACTCAATTCACATACTACCTAGAAGCCATGACGACCATCACTGATGCCTACTATGATGTATGTTTCATGTTCATTTCGGAATCGTGCCGATAGAAGTATATTATTGTAATTAACATTCAAGCGTAGCGATTCGATTCATACCAGAGCCGGGCCACAAGAACTAAAGGCCGGTATGGCAGGATCATGGAGGCAGAACAAGGACGCCTACAGCGACTTCTTGAGGAAAGAGAAAATCAGGACAGAGAAACCATTAGGCGTATGGCTGTTGAGAGGTCCGAGCGCCTAACGGAGCGGGATAGGAGGGCGAATACGCATCTAGGAAACCTCGGATTCGAGTGGACAACAGCCCCAAACACTATCGGCGACATGGCGGAACTTTTCAACCGCGAAAATCTGTGTCAACGTTGTAGGTCGATTCCCATAGTAGCTTCGGCCACCGCCGAGAGGGCGCAAGGGAGTAGCACCAGCGACTGTGACCTATGCAGGATTATAGGCCCCCCGAACAACAATCAAACACGTAAGCCTCGGTCTCCTGATAACTACTTCGCATCCAATATATGTATCATCTAACTCGAATAATTAATCTAGTCGTGCCCCAAGTCGGAAGTTGGCACTACTTCCAGTTGCTCAACTGGTGGCTGCGCAATTGCCATCAAGAACACGAGCACGCAATGCCTCAGATAGAGTCACGCGAGCCTGTGAGAGTCGTAAAGACCAGGAACGCTCCAGACGAGAACAGAATGCCGCCTGTTCCGCTACGCCTCATCGACGTCGACGAAATGGTAATTTGGAACAACAATGGTAATACCACCGTCTACATCGCTCTCTCACATCGATGGAGCGAGGGTGAACGAGAAATGATATCAGAGTCTCTCGGGATCAACATGCACAACGTGCCACAAAACCATCCTCTCAACTTCTCGGCCTTGCCCGCCAAGTTCCGGGACGCCATCACTGTCACACGGAGACTCGGGGAGAGATACCTCTGGATTGACGGCCTGTGCATTGACCAGTCAAACCAACAAGAGCTTCAAAAGGAATGTAGTCGGATGGAACTGATCTTTGCAAACGCTTTGTGTCTCCTCGCCGTCACCGTAAGCATTGACAGAAACGTGGGATTTCTTTCTCGGAACAGGACCGACGGAAGACCCTTGCGGTTGAAGGACGAATCCGATGAGGTTTCCCTTCAAGTCGTTCCCGTCGACCATGACTTCTCTCGCGACGTACTCAGGTCGGAATGGAACACGAGAGGATGGACGTTTCAGGAGCGTGTCTTGGCGCGCCATACCATTTACTTTACCGGGAATCACACATATTGGGAGTGTTCATCTTGTTGCCTTAGCGAGAGTGGGGTCCTCCGCAGCAATTCACTTGACAACATGTAAGTGCTGCTCAACCATACCCTCGCACGGCCCTCTATCCCCGAGTTATATTTCCTCCTTCACTGACTTCTGTTGGAGACCGGCCCATAATGCCGATGACCCTTGGGCTGGCTCTGATTTCCCCAGAGGCCTCGAATCGCGGACTGCTCCGCATGACATCGTGAAATCTGCCTACATTGAGTACACACGCCGAAACTTGTTCGAAGCTCGAGACAAGCCGGTCGCTATTATGGGCCTCGAATACAGATTAGCAACGTATTTCAAATTTGCGAGCCTTTTCGGTATTCTGCACAAGTTTCCCCATCAACCAACAGACACAAGAAATCTGTTTTCCAGATCGCTGGCGTGGACACGGAGCAATGACGTTTTGACTAGAATCACATTCCAGAGAGCCGATCCGGTAGTACCTTCATGGTCCTGGATGAGCCTTCATGGACCAATTGACTATCTTCAGCTTCCAGGAAACTTCACGGGAGAAGAATTAGAGTTCTCCTTTGCTGAGGTCAGCCATTATGAGGCAGCGATGAGGGACACAGTTGGGAAGAAGCACCACCAGCTACATGCCCGTCTTCGAATCAAACCAGGCTTATCACTCTGTCCCATGTCAGGTAATACCCGATGGTTCGATATCGTGCACGAGGCGAACAGCAGGGGACATGCAATCCTCGACACCAAACAAGAAGGACAAGGCTTGAAGGACTGGAGCTTGGAAGCTGTTGTCATTGGACAGGGGTACGACTTCTTTGTTGAAGATGCTGAATCTACAACCAAGAACAAGCAAATCAAGAGTCAAGAGCAGTATCTTGTTATGCTTGTGGACGAGACATTAGGGTCAAAACATGAGGGCCCTGAACAGCCTGACAGGTACTATTGCAGGATTGGTTTAGGCATTGTTGATAAGGACTGGCTGGACGCAGTTACGAACAAATCGGTCAATGTGGTTAATATTATCTGATACTGTATATACTTTTCCTTTTCTTCATAATTTTTTTTAATGATAAATAATACATTCGCTCATAGCCTTAATTTGTCTTTGAGCCCTAAACATTTACTGCTAACTTCAAGTTTTAAAAAGTAATATGAGGAGTAAAAAGGGAGAGCAGAGCAAGTAGTCCCACAACTGCTAAAACCCTGAGCGCTGAGCGCTGAGCCCTAAGCCTTGAGCCCCGAACCCTAGACCCTAGACCCTGAGCCGTGCGCTGCGGTGGTACAGTAACCCTGAACATGCCGCTATCAAATTTGAGGCCCAGGTCGAAATTCTTCAGAAGCCTTTCATGGCATTCAAAACCACAGATTCCCCTCACAGAAGTTTCATCTCCAAACGATGCCACCGCAGAGGCCACTGCCGATCTCTGACGAGTTTGGCACAACGGACGAATATGTCGAGTCGCTGCTCCATTTCGCCTCGACGAGCGATGCCTTCCAGATCCTGTGTGGAGGTGTCCACATCCTGGACTTCTTCACCAACGAGCCCGGGCTTTTCCAGTGGGTTTTACCCGAGGACTGGCAGTCATTCCTCATGAGGTGTGACCCCATGGACCTCCTGGACCTCCTCATGCGAGACGACCTGGACGCCCCTCCCTCGGCCCGTCGATGGCCGGACCCGCCAGAGACTCTCCGCCAGTACATCGTTGACGTGAGACGGCTCTCGCTCTCGCGGGCCTTCACGCCCGTCAAGCCGAAGCTGCCCGTCCTGCCGAGGCAGGTGGCGGTCGGGATGAACGTGAAGAAGGTGCACGAGGTGACGCACTTTGCAGACTACGTGGACCGCCTGGCCGCGGACATTGCGCAGCTCGCGGGCACCGAGATGACGCACTTTATCGACTTTGGGAGCGGGCAGAACTATCTCGGGCGGACGCTGGCCTCTGCGCCGTACAGCAAGAACATCGTCGCGGTGGAGGGCCGGGAGAACAACCAGGAGGGGGCCCGGGTGCTCGATGTGTTTGCCGGCCTCGCGGAGCCCGAAAAGGTCATGCGGAACAAGAAGGTCTGGCAGAGCCTGGTCGACAGCCAGACGCCCGTCGAGAAATTAGACGAGAAGGCGAGGCGGAGGAACGCCGAGAGGCCGACCGAGGAGCAGATCCAGGCCGTGGACATCAGGCCGCGGAGCGAGTTGAAGACCGTCTATCGTCCTGAGGAGGGCAAGGGGGTCATCAAGTACATCACCGGCCGGTTGGAGACGGGTGACCTGTCCGAGGTCCTGCGCAAGATCCACGACGCAGACATACCAGAAGACGAGCGAGAGGAGCTGTCGCTGATGGCCATCTCGATCCATTCCTGCGGCAACCTCTCGCACTTTGGGATCCGGTCCATGATCCTGAACCCCAGCATCAAGGCCGTGGCCATTGTTGGCTGCTGCTATAACCTCCTCACGGAGAAGCTGGGGCCGCCGACATACAAACTGCCGTACATGCGACCCAGCCTTCAGGCCATCAACGGGCGAGTGAAGCGGGAGTCGGAGAAGCACGACCCGCAAGGCTTTCCCATGAGCCAACGGGTCACGGGCTACGACGGACAGGGCATTCGGTTCAACATCACGGCCAGGATGATGGCGTGCCAAGCACCCCAGAACTGGACCGACAAGGAGTCGGACTCTTTCTTCACGCGCCACTTCTACCGCGCCGTGCTGCAGAAGCTGTTCCTCGACAAGGGCGTCATCGCCAAGGTCTACCACGAGCTGGACCCGCAAGGCGCTGATGCACAGGAGGAGGGGGAGGAGAATAACGGTACCAAGGCCGACAGGAACAGCCCTTTCAACATGTCTACCAATCCAGTCATCATCGGTTCTCTTGGCAAGACTTGCTACAAATCCTTCCATGCCTATGTCCGGGGCGCGATCAAGAAGCTGACTACACATGGTGATTACACTCAATACAGCCAAGTCATACAGGAAAAGATGGGGAATCTCACAGACGAGGAGATTGACGGGTACGTCAGGGCGTACGAGGGCAGGAAGAGGGAGCTCAGCGCCGTGTGGAGCCTCATGGCGTTCAGCGCGTGCGTGGTCGAGTCTCTGATCGTCACGGACCGCTGGCTGTTCCTGAGAGAGCACGCAGACATTGTCCAGGACTGCTGGGTCGAGTC
The DNA here is from genome assembly GCA_014849355.1 of Cryphonectria radicalis. NCBI lineage: Eukaryota > Fungi > Ascomycota > Sordariomycetes > Diaporthales > Cryphonectriaceae > Cryphonectria > Cryphonectria radicalis. Next base: position 177,859 of record JACWQW010000001.1, read on the forward strand.
AGTCTTCGACTACAAGGAGAGCCCGAGGAACTTGGTTGTGGTCGGCATCAAGAAGAAGGATATCGCTGCGGAGCCCTGATCCCTTTGGTTGTTCCCCCTGCTCTGAGATTGCACGCATGCACGCATGCATGCATGGCATGGCATGGCCTGGCCTGGCCTTGAACGATAGCGAGCGCGCGCGCACACACGCACACAGAGGTGGTAACATCCTCGCTAGGCCGACAGACGACATTATCCGGTGCTCGCGTAAATGCACTGCTTCAATAAGTGTCTGTCCCCAAGCGAACGATGGATGCGTCGGCTTGCGACTTCAGCATACTACGTGGGGGTTTCCTCTGGATATTCCTGATCTATGGCTCCCGCAACCCGATGAATGATTCATTTCAACCGCTGGATTATTCTGTGCGGGCCTGAATATGCAACGATTGTATAGGACAAGGGGGGGGGGTTTGATGGCTACCATCGGCTTCATAGGCAGGCTCGGGATACTTGATGCAGAAGACCCGTCGTGTTCAAACCCTTGCAGCACTACCCATAACGGCTCGCTACCCATCCACAGAGAGACGGGGGGAGGAACCAACCTGCAGCGCAGTAGGATCTGATGTCATGCATGCAGCAAGGCCGCGGGATGCAAACCTGCATCTCAGGGGATTGATGCAGCCCTTCTGTCTTTCTTTTTTTCTGGCTGTTCATCCTTCAAAATTCGGGCCTACGGGATCCGCGCGGATACTCAGACGGGCCCAAGGACTATTCGATTTCTGACATGCAGAGTTTGCATGACTCTCTCTTTGAGAAAGTATGTCTCAGGGGCCTACTACTTCACGATCATCAACTCTACCGATGTTCTCCGGCCCCTCAGAGCATGGGACCAGGTGGAGAGAGAGAGAGAGAGAGAGAGAGAGAGAGAGAGAGAGAGAGGGTGGTCAGGTTTACCTGGCAAGCGCGGCTGGTCAAGGCATTGGCGGACCAGCTAGACTGTTCCCCCATCCAGGTTAGGAAGAGAGAGAGAGAGAGAGAGAGAGAGAGCGCGAGTAGCCGGTAACCGTCCAATAGATATAACGATGCTGAATCGACACAACGTCTGTGGCTGTGTGGAGCTGAGCTGAGCTCTGGAACTTTTGGCTCAGGGCGGCAAGGTCAGCGGTGCTGCTGGACGGTCATCTGGGTCGGATGCAAAACTGGTCCACCACGCCAGAGGTGAGCACTACGCTTGACCAGGACGATGCTATCGAGATCAGCAGCATCTCCGAGTCCTGTAGCCTTCCTATAATTGTCGTGCCTCTTCTCTGCCTTGAGACAGTTGATTGGCATGTCCATAGAAGGATTCGATCGTCCAGTCCCGATTATGTGGTAAGCCGAGAAACACCCGACCTTTCCGGCTTGCCCGACCGGGAGGGATTTGCTCGGTATTTACGTGGTATTGTAAGACGACTATGGAATCTCCTCGAGGCCCACGTCTGACAGCTTTCAAAGTGATAAGACGGCTTGCAAAAAATATGTGGAACCCTGACGGGGAAAAGAAGAAAACCAGGATAGCAGTACTGTACTATGTATAAGTGTTCCAAAAAAACAAAAAACAAAAAAGGGAGGCGTGGAGTGTGTGATTGTCGCGATCATTCCAAGTGGGGTCTTTTTCTTTCTTTTTTCGCCTTCGATGCCTGCACCTCTTCTCACAAACCCGCATCGACGCCAAGGGGGTTGGTTGGTGGATGTGTGGGACGTTGATACTATCTCTCGCAACCACCATCTTTTTGCACAAAAGCGGCTCTAGCCTGGCGCTTAACTGGGTTGCCGTTTGAGAGAGAGGGGGGGGCTGGTGGGATCGTCCGTCGTACAGCATGAACATGACGAGTTCTTTTTTCTTCTTCTGCCGGAACAGAGGTGCCCGAGGATCGTGTCACGATGATTCGACAGTGCAGTAAGGTAAGACCTAAGGGCATTTAAGTCCATGGATAGGGCTGGATCTTTTTTTTTTGGGGGGGGGGGGGATTCTCTGTGGTGGGTTGGTGACATGATAACGGTTCCCGCCCCATGGCCCTGCGTTCATGGGTGGTCAGCCACTGACCACAGGACACGAGGTTTTGCTGCAGCATCATGACGATGAGTTCAAGAAACAAGAGATGCTGGCTGCACTAAGGATGTGTGTGAGGGCGCACGCTCATAAGGTGGAATGCGGGGTGCGTCTCCGGCTTGACCATGAAGGGGAAGATGCCAAGAAGGAGGAGGTGGTGGTGCTTTGGTGGCTGCGTCGGCATCCTTCCTAGCTGTCTGGATGAGACGCCCCCCCCCTCTTCCCCCCAAAGAAAAAAAGAAGATAGTATGTAGTTTTCTCACGCTTGCCCCTCCGAGGAATCTTTGTCTCGCGGAGATTTCCAGGTGTTCCTGTGTCACCAGAAGAGAGAGCTATAGCGTTTCTCCCATCGAAGACCTCTGCCGGCTATGAGACATGAAATCTTGTGTGCTAAGGCATTATGATTTTTGAAAAGAAACAGAGGCAACACAACACCATCTAATGGAACTTGGCCCTGCTGGACCCCCTCTTCATTTCGCCCCCCCCCCACGTTAGTGCCCACCCAGCATGGCCAGCTTGCTGCAGGAATGTCCCGAATATCTCTAGCTTGCCGCTTGGGAGAGGGGGGGGGCTGCATGCCTGCTCCAGTGTGCTGCAGGACTGTGCCTTTGCCGTCTTGTCTCTGTCTCTCTCTCTCTCCTCCTTAGCTGAGTTGCGCTTGGCCAAGCATGTTCATGCAGGGAAAGAAGACGAAGAGGGGTCCAATATAAAGTGTAAAACTAAAATTAAAAAAAACCACGTCGTATCCCCCTCTCCCTCTCCCTCCTCGTCCTCCTCCTCCCTCCCTCCCCATTGTGTGTATGTGTGTGTATGTGTGTGTGCGTGTGCGCGTGTGCGCGTGTTACTGCCTGCTTGCTGCCTTTTTCCACATTGTGTCAAAATTATCATCGTTATTATTACATCGGCTTGTCGACGCCAAAGAAACCATTCTCGATTGCGTTGCTTTTGCAGGTCGTCTGTTCTCCTGCTGCTTGTCCCGTACTTCGTGACGAGGAAAGCAAGAAAAAGCGCAGCGCGTAAACCGGAGCCGGTGGGAAAGAGGAAAACTGGGCAAGTCCGTTCCAAGGTTGTCGTCCGTCCCAGCTGTCTCCTTCCTCTGTTGCAACACGAGCAGTTATTCCGCAGAAAAGACCGAAGTCACGGAGCTGCACTAGGCGAGACTAGATCAACGTCAAACGCCCACCCGACCCGCCCAAGGTTTTTTTGCCGGGTCTTGATAGAAGAGGAGGCCCTTTTGTGCCCATTGTCGAAGGGTTCTCCTCCTCCCCGCAGGCTTGTTCCCTTCTCCGTTTCGAGCCGGATCCCTGGACTTCCAAGAGAACCCCAAAAGAAGAAAGACCCTCTCTCTCCCCCTCCCCTGCCTTTGTCCCCATCCACTATCACAACGTCTCGAATTACCGTATGCGGGAGACCGGCTTGCAAAAAAACAATAAAAAATCCTCGCAAGGGACATCATTGATTTATTCACCATTATTCTCGCCTACTTATACGCCTGTGGAACTTCTGAAACTGACGGCACGCGCCGTTCCTCCTCTGCTCCAGCCGATTTTTCTTCGCCAATCTTGAGAGGAAATCTCCACCGTTCGTGCCGCTGTCCCGTCCGATCGGCGCTGGCAGGAGTCGACTCATAATAGGTGGGAGGTCCCGAGCACGGACTTTATCTTTATCTTTTACTCACCAGCACATGTCACAAAGTCCCTCCTCGATAATAAAAAACAAAAACAAAAAAAACAAGAGGGGGGGGATCATCGAATAAACCCAGGAGCGCATCAGTTCTTCCGCGCTGCAGTTGACTCCCTTTCAATTGGCTTTCTTCAACCACCCCCGCCCAAAAAAGTTACTTTTGTCGCTGCGGATTATTGGTATAAGGACAGGGTCCTGCAAGCATCCTGTGGGGTCCTGGCAAGGGTCTCTCTCAAGTGCCGCTTGCTAAAGAAGAATGATCAGCGAGAGGCTGTATACATCATACTTCTTCATATTCTGCGGTAATCAATCATGAACGCCGAAATCACATTTCTCGTAAGTCCAAACAGCTTCTGTGATTGAATTGTCTGTCTTCAGCCTCTGCTCGCATTGAGTGCCCGGATTGATCTCAATTTCCTCTTATCTCCTCTCCTATACGGGCATGACGGACGCCGGTCGCCGGGGTGTCGTCATGGGAGCGAGGGGGACAGTCAATCAGTCTTTTTTGCAACGACCTTGAACATGACTGCAAATACTTGCTGTTTATCTTTTTTTCTTTTCTTTTTTTTTGCGACGCAAGAAGGGAGTCGTGACATTCGAGAGTTAAGAATCCCGAGTCGAATTCTCATACTGACGCAGCGCCATGACAGGACGAGACGCTCAGTCTTATACACATCCCTCTCAGCCTGTATTCACAATTTCTGCAGCCGATCCTGAGGATTCTCCTTCCTCCGAGCATAGACCGTGGTGCTGCCTCGGTCGAGGAACAACTCGATGGTCTGACCCTGGACCAAAAGCATGGCTTCCTCAACATCAGCGTGACGCCCATCGAGTGCTCGATTGTGTGTCATGACGCCTGGGCAAAACAAATCTTCAAGCCCATCATAGAGCGGCTGCCGAAAGATGCTGCAAAGACAGTGTCCATGTCCAAGGAGTCATATTGTGTCGTGCGCGTATCGTCTCCTGGTATGGACGCCGGCTCCCGGGTGGTCGACCTGACCTCGCCGCTTGCGCTTGCTGGCATCCCCATCTTCTTCATCACCTCTTACTATTCCGACTTCATCATAGTGCCAAGCAGAAACCGCCAGAGCGTGGTGCATGCATTGCTATCGAGAGGCTTCGAGTGCCCTGAGGATAGCCACGACTCCTTCGTATCACCTAGCGCACTATCACACAGTCGCGGTCTCAGCCAGGAGAGCGACGAGCCACCGTCCACACCACCGCCGTCGAATGTCGCCGAGCTCCAAGGTAAGCAAGAAAGAAAGAAAAAAAAGCCCTTTGTTGGTTCGAGGTCTGGTGGAGTTTTTATTATTTTTGCTGATATTGGTGCCCCCCAAAGTGCGGACCTTCAAGATGCTTAAGAAGCACAACGTCGTGCCCAATGTCGAACAAGGTCTCCTTCTGATCCACTGCTCCGGCAAAGAAGCATGGCGCGACGACGACTATTCGAGACCGGCAAGGCCGCACAGCGGGAATGGCAACCACCGCAAGGCCTCCTGGGTGGACCTGGTCGACACCAAGTTTTATACAAGCCTTGTCGCGGCGCTGGTCAGCCAGCCTCGATTCCTGTCGGTGACCATGACAGAAGAGGACGAGGCGTCACTCCTCATCGACAAGTCCTTGCTCGACAAGTTTGGGGATTCACTGATCGGTCCCACGGAGGCCGACCTGGTGCCCATCTTCCTGGATCTCGTCGACCTGCCCTTCGAAGCCACGGGGATTGTGGCTGGCGTGGCGGGCAAGCTAGCGGAGGAGCTGCAGATGGAGGAGAATGCCGAGCTGTCGTATCTGTCCACTGCCAAGACGGGTGCGGTCATCCTGTCGAGTGAGCTCGCGGACAAGGCTATGGAAACGTTAAGCCCACTGTTGGTCAAGCACGGCTAAAGGGAGAGAAGAACCTGCTCGGAACGGGGCAGAATGGTTGCCCGGGACAGTTTTCATACGTTTTCAGTGTCAGTTCCTGTTGTGCACGGGTAACTTGCATCAGACTGGGTTGGATAGGCACTTCTTGCGGTCTTTTTTCCCCTTTCTTTTTTTCTCATCAGCCTGCATTTGCGACGACACATCCTTCTCATTGGCATCAGCCGGCGTTGTGGATGGCAGGTGATGGATTTTTCTCGCTTTTCCATCCTTTCTTATAGATGACACTCATCGGACTAGGCCTCTTCTTCTTCTTCTTCCTTTTTATTGGGGTGGGAAATGTGTGTTGTTTCGTCGGTCTCGTCCAATCATAGCGTTATGTTGAGCAGTTCAGCCGCGCGATATTTGTCGATAAGCAAAAATAAGAAATCTGAACACCGAATTTGAGCTGCTTCTTTGGTTTTTGTCTTTCTTTCATTTTCCATGGCCCTTCTTCTTGCCTGCAGATGAATCCTCTACCAGGCCTGCCTTGACAAAGGCATCGCGTGCCGCCGCATTGATCAGCGCGAACCGTCGAGGCCCAAGCTTCTGCCCGCCGTACCAACGAGTCACAACCACCATGGTATCCCAGAGATCCATCAGCTGCATCAGGTGGAGAAGGCGGCCCCCCGCAGCCGTCTCCCCGTCGTCGTCGCAGTCCTGGAAGGATGTCCCGTTGGGGCCCCTGATCCGCCACGCCGTGATGTTGTGCGTAGCGGTGCGAACGCGCTTGTCGCTCGCCAGCAGGTGTTGCACGTACTGGGCGGCGAAGTCAGGCGAGCGGACTGCGGCGCACCGGGCTATGAAGGTCGACTTCAGCTCAGAGACGGGGTCGGACAGGATCCACGGCGGCTCGGGACCAAGTTCTTGTGCAGCAGCAGCAGCAGCAGCGGACTTGGCAGTCGTCTGCCGCCCTTCCTCGCCTGCGTCTTCGTCGTCAGGCTCCTCAGCAGCGTTCAGTCCGGCCTCCTCCTGCAGCCGCCTGAGCTCCTCGATCGCATCAAACAGGCAGACCTGACCGGGCTGGTAGACATTGCCCAGTGCGTCCCGGAAAAGCTGCAGATCTCGGGCAGCCACCCCTCGTTTTCCTCCGGAGCTGTTTGTGCTGAGCACGCTGGGAGGCACAGCGGGATAGTCTGGCGGGAACTGCAGACGTAACGAGACTGTGTCCTCGGGCAGGGCGAGGATGTAGATGTCCGAGGCCTCGCCAGCTGGGGCGAGGCTGCCTTCCCCATAGATAGAATTGATGGCCTCGACCTCGTCTGCTAGGTCCTCGGACATTGCGGGCTGGCTGTCGTATCGAAATGAGGAGGTTCAAGACTGAGAAGCCAGAGGGAAAAAAACCCCGAGGAATCCAAGACTTGAACTTTAGATGTCGAATTGGTAAAGATACTCTCCCGATATATCAGATAAAAGAATTAAAAACAAAGACAAAAAGAGCTCAGCCGCTTGATCTGCCCTTACCTTTTCATATCGGATCATGTCAAAATTTGGTGGGAAGGTTGAAGCAATCAGATGTGGCAGGGGGGGGACCTGATTTGCGTAGTCAAACTACAAGGCAGCCAGAGAAGGTTGCTTAGTCACCACTCAAACTCATCTGGTTATCCTCATACTGCAGCAAACCATCGTGATCTTTGTATCTATATATGTGATATAAGAAATAGGGGATACGATGTGAATGCCTGCGTCTACTTCATACTCACCAGTGAGTGCTGCCCAAGTACTGAAAATAGGCTACGCCTTTCCCTGTGTCCTTCGATGGTGCGTCACCCATTTGTAGTTTCGTCGAGTCTAAGGTTGTTCTCTGTTATAAGCCCAAGAATCTGACAGATTGCGCGATATGACATTGTTGTAATGCTCACTTAGATAGGTCCTCATCTTTCTATTTTTATTTTAATTTAATTATTATTTAAAAAAAAAACCTTCCCACCAATATAGATATCTGCCAATGTTTTTCTGTATCTGGTAGTCCAGTCTCGATGCCCCTATGTCTTAGTAGTGGCCACTCAGAGGCCCAGGTGCTGTCTCAGGGTTAGGGGCTTACTCAGCAGAATGCCCAACGGCAACTAAATAATGACGGCGCCGACACGGCAGAATCAACGTCTTGCTGCAAACCCAACACCCAGGACGCTGATCAATCCGCCAATGATTCCCTCGTCGAGGTGAGAGGAGGACAAAACTTTTTTTTTTTTTTGTCAAGATGGCGGTATGTAACACAACTCTAGCTTGGCAATTCCGATCTCGAGACTGACTCTCCCCAGATCTTCATTTTCGGCGTCAACTTCGGCGAGAAAAAGCTCGTCAAGGTACATCAACCTCCCCCTCCTCCTGCCATACCCCCTTTGTTACTTCCCCCTTAGTCAAACCAGCACGAACCCGGACTGACAATCCTCGTTCCACATGTATATAGAAAGCCCTCACCTCCTTCTTCGCCCTCGGCACCCAGTCCGCCGACCGGATCATGGCCAAGTACTCCATCTTCCCACGCCAGCGGCTGGAGGCGCTTAGCCCCAAGACCGTCATGCAGCTGACGGCGGAGCTGTCGACGATGACGATCGAGAACGACGCGCGCAAGATCGTGCAGAACAACATCAAGCGGCTCAGGGACATGGGCTCGTACAGGGGCAAGAGACACGTCATGGGTCTGCCGGTGCGCGGTCAGCGGGCGCGCAATCAGAACGCGACGTCGGCGAGGCTGAACAGGTTGGAGAGGTTTGGGCGGTGGTGATTCTCGTACACATGAACACACTTTTGGAGGCTGTGTGATAAAAAAGAGAGTTTATAGAGGTGGGGTGTGCCACGTGGACGTCGGCCTCGTTTGCGACATTGATGGGAGTCCTCAGTAGCGTTCGGATCCCACATTGGGATGGACGGCAGAGCGCCTGGAAGGAACTACCCGTGTATTGAGGTTAGGGGGAGAAAAAAAAAAAAAGATATATATGACGACGCCATCTCGAAGGGAGATGGGCCTTGCAAAAGCCCTGATATGCTGGGCCTCTAGCCAGACGGTCTTGATAGAAAAATTACTCAGAAAGTCCAAGCGCGGACAGACATTGATCTCAAACATAAAGTCGGAATGAACAAGCACCCCTTTATGTTCCATCTACATGACGCAAACAGTTCCCAAATGGTCTCAGTAGACATTTATTTCCAGTCTAGTTTACGTCTGCTATATACGACCTATACTTGACTAACGCAAATAGACGACTACTTCCAAGAAGGGAACATGAGCAAAGCATTCGTTGATCTCAAGGAATTGTCTGATAAGTGGACCTGGAGCCGGTCTCTCCGGATTCATCAGAGATCTCTTGGAATTCTTTGACGTCATCCGGAGGCTGTTCTCGTCGGCCAATCTTTAGGATGACCCCATCAACTCAGAATAGGACATGGACGCAAATTTCAACGACCCCAGGTCATCCTCCAAGGCCAGCGTACCCTTGGCCTGCAGATTCAGGGCAACGGCGTCTATCTCTTTCCACACGCGGAGGAGGTTCCCACCAACAACCTTGGCAGCATCACCATCGCTTACGCCCTGCCGCAGCAGCTCCGCTACCAGATCAGGATACCTAGAGACATCGTCGAGTCCCTCGGGGGTGTTCGGAATCCCGTCGAAGTCGCTCCCGAGACCAACATGGTCGTAGCCAATCAGGTCGCCGATATACGTGATGTGCCGCACCACCTGCGCCAGCGTTGAGTTGGGTGGGTAAAAGTCCGGGAGGCCATTCTCGTTGTCCGCCTCGACGCACGAGATGAAGTCGGGCGAGAAGTTGATCATGACGACGCTGTTCCGCTGCTTGACCAGCTGGAGGACGTGGTCGTGGACGTTTCGCGGGTGGGGACAGACGCTGTACGCCGAGCTGTGGCTGTATATGACGGGGGCCAGGCTGCCGCCCCAGCCGTCGCGGCCGCCGCCGAGCACATGCACCTGCGTGTCGACGCTGGTGTGCGACAGGTCGACGATCATGCCGATGCGGTTCATCTCGTGCACCAGCGCCTTGCCCTTGTCGCTCACGCCGCCCCAGAGCCCGCCCTCGGGCGCCTTGCGCGTCGGGTTCGACCAGATGGCCGCGTCGGCAAAGCGGTTAGGGCAGTTGTGGGTCAGTGTGGCATAGCGCACGCCCATCTCATAAAACCGCCTGAGGTTCGCGGCGCTGTTCCCGATCTGGTGCAGGCCCTCGATGCCAAAGGGCGAGATGAGCTGGCCCTGCTGGAAGGCGGCCAGGGCGGTGCTGGAGTTGACCTTGGGGGAGAACTGGGTCGGGTAGAGCGCCTGCAGCCGGGTCATGAGGTCGATCTGTTGGTAGGTGGCCTGGACGATTGGGGCGTAGATCTCGTCGTCAAAGTCGGTCATGTTGTCTGGACACATCCAGAACAGACTCCAGAAGGCGCCACCATTCATGCCCTCGCGGAGACGAGTGAGATCGACGTGCCCTGGGGTCTTGCCGGTCTCAAAGGGGATTTGGAAGGTCTCATTGTTGATGTGGTTATTATATAACCAGCGAATTTGGATGGGCATATCATTGTGACCATCTGGGGGATGAATGGCTTAGCAACTTATCGTCAAGAGAGACAGAGAGATAGAGAGCCTGTTTGTAGGGTCTGAATAAGATGAATGCTCACCTATCAACGGTGTAGTGGAGAGGATCTCCTTGACCCGTTCCTCGACGGTGAGGGGCCTGGGCGAGAGCAGGTGTGATATGGCACGAATACAATGAGGAGATATGAAGATGAAGCAGATGAGACCGAACAACTCAAATATCTGAACAAGCCGTGAGCGCGATTTCTGGTGAATATCATCTCGTCCGTTCAGGACACCCTCGTAAGGTTGGCCTTTGCCGCCTTTCTCGCCTGAGTCCATGGTCAGAAAAGGTCAGATGAGAGCGTGTGAAATGAACAAGAACGTCACTACGAGGACATCTCCAGCCCGGCATATACTGGATAGGGAGGAAAACAAAAGACTGAACGTTGTCGTGTTGTGATTGAATGCTACGTGCTGATGATTGCTTGCTTGCTTGCTTGCTTGCTTGCGTGCTTGATAAGCAACCACATCGGCAGCGCTTGTCGCTTAATCCACCCCTGTCTGCCGCCGTTGAAACCGTTGCTACTACTTACTACCTTGACAGTTGATCGTCCTTTTGACGCCATTCCTCGCTTCTGAGCCTGTAACAGCACACCAAGAAACTGAGTGGGAACAAGACATGTCACATGTTAGTAGTACAGTAGTAAGTACTATGGGATAGCTATGCTGTATATGGGGTTGCCTCTCTCCCCCCTTAAACACACATCTCGCGGCGTAGCCTCTTCTGGTGGGTTAGTCGTCAAGGAGGAGTTGGATGGATCCTCGAGAAGCGTCTTGAGGCATATGGACGGGGGGGAACTAGTCATAAGATTAGAAAATGCAGCCAAGATGCAATGTCGACGTCACCGAGTGGCAGGATAGGTACAATAGTACGGGAGAAAAAAGGTATCAGGCATAGATTGGGCGACGTGTGCCTCATTTCGAGGCGTGTTCAGGTCGTCCCGTCCACTGATTCAAGGGTTTCAGGGGTCACCCGGACAGGGCCTGGACAGGACCTGGGCTGCCTCATGGGGCCCCTGACCCAACAGAACTTTAGACGGCTGTCACCAATGGTAGTGACTGGACGACAAGTCCTGGCGGATCCCTTCTACCGCGTTGGAGATTCGCTTTTTCTCTTGCGAGGTTTATACGGCGCATTTCACGAAACCGACGTGGATAAGTCTGAGGTTCCTTTTTCCTTGGCTTCTAGCTTGACAGCGCCGAAGTAGTTGTGAATCCAATCCCCCTTTCGTGTGTCGACTTCTTCTTCTTCTTCTTCGTCCTTGTCTAATCCGTACGCCCATCTTTGCGCCTTTCTTTTCAAACCGACTGCACCCTCGATACCGTATCCCGCGACTGCGTGACTGACTCCCTCTGACTGTACGATACGGCTCGTCTCGACGTTTATTTATTCACCGCCCGGCGTCAGCTCTCGATCCCTAAATCAGCGAAGAGACCCACGATCCATAATCCAACCGGTCCCTGGGCCACAACTTGGGGCCACCAACCGCCCAGCTGCTCAGCCTCCTCGGAATCTCCTAGCCCTGCTCGGGTTCGGCCGACGAAATCGAGAACAGAACCAGTCAACCAAGACGCTTTCACCCACGACTACTTTCCCGAACACCAACAGTCCTTCCCGAACCGCGAAAACCCTCCCCTCCAGCGACAGAAGAAGGACAGAAAAGAGAAAGAAGAGAAAAAGAAGAAGAAAAGAGGAGCAAGGCGTATATGTCTTTACGTATCGCGCAGTCCTGATTACCCACAGTCGTCGCATCCTCCCACATACAACAAAACAGGCCCTGACGCAGGTATCTGTCGTCACTGCCCAACATGCCCAGCTTTCAAGACAGTTTCTGGACGGGCGACTATGCCGCAGGTAGGATGATGCACTTCGAGCCGAGGATCCCAGGTGTGGTGAACTGCTCCCGCTGACAGCCCATAGGCCTAGGGGTTCTGTTCAGCAAGCTGCAGCAGGGCGTTATCGAGAACCGGCAGGTCTTGACAATCGCCCGCATGCGCGCAGAGGCAGAGGAGGCATATGGCCAAAAGCTCTCCGAGATCGCCCCCGCAGCCGACAAGATCCAAGGCGGCTTCTCTAAGGACGATGGCGCCAGCGTTCGCAAGGTACGCATTCGCATTCCAACCCTGAGTCCCCCCCCCCCCCCTCCTCCCCCTTTTGGCTTCGATCCGACCTCTCTAGCCCAAGTTAACTAAACCCCTCTTATTATCTGTGCAGGCATTCGATGGCGTGCGGACCGAGATGGTGGACGGCGCAAAGAACCACAAGAAGATCGCTCAGAACATCCGAGACCTGGTCGTGAACCCCTTTTCGAGGTGGTGTGAGGCCCACGAGACGCGCATACAAGACTCCCAGGATGAGCTGCAGACCCGGATCAAGGCCCACGATAGACAGGCCGAGCAGGTCAAGAAGTTGAGGAGCAACTATTTCAACAAGTGTCGCCTGGTCGAGGATCTCGAGGAGGAGAACAAGTTCGCCTTCCAGGACCCGCAGGACAGCCCCAAGCCTAATATCCCCGAGATCAAGGTGTCGGACAACAAGGAGGCCGACGTCAGCGACGAGGACGAGGTGTTTGAGATCGGCGACGAGCATTTCGATGCAGAGGAGATGAAGAAGCGCCTGGCGCACATGCTGAACAACATCAAACTGCAGGATACCAAGGTGCCGATCCTGGGAACGTATATGAATACTTCTGCCGGCGCGGACATCGTCGAGTACCTGCAGAAGTACATGGACACCACCAGCGTCAGCTATGCAGAGCGCATCGGACAGGACCTGGTCTCGGCCGGTTTCTTGAGGCTTGTGGGAAATGTTGGCAACACGTTCGCCAACAGCTCCAAGCTGTTCTACCAGTGGCGGCCCAAGGCGTTCCAGATGTCCGGTGTTCCGGAGAAGAAGCCAGCGGTTGGCAGGACATTCTCGATGGCCTCGAACGGGCCGGACAGTGCCGACTCGCCCGTCGTGGGCACGCTCAACGAGTACCTCGCGAACTGGAACCCTCTCAACAACCCATACCCCAACGAGACCCCGGCGGACCGCCTGCGCAGGGAGCAGAGGGAAGCCGATGACAAGTACAAGACCGGTGTCAGGAAGCTGGACGAGACGAGATGCGAGCTTGAGGAGGCCATCTCGGTGCACCTCAAGTTCCTAGAGCGCTGTGAGCTCGACCGGCTAAAGGCCATCAAGACCGTCATCCTCGATTTCTCGGGCGCCATTGGCAATGTCCTGCCCATCATCCAGTCTGCCGTCGACAAGATGATGCTGTACCAGGAAACGATCCAACCACAGGGTGATCTGCGCTATCTCCTCGAGAACTACCGCACCGGCCGCTTTGCCCCCAAGGTGACCATCTACGAGAACTACTACAACAAGGTCGATGAACAGACCTTCGGCGTTGACCTTGAAGCGCGCGCCAGAGCGGACAAGAAGCGCGTGCCTATGATTCTCACCACCATCCTCACCTACCTCGACAATCACTATCCTGACCTTGAAGGCGATGATGCCAGAAGAGGCGTCTGGTTGGTGGACGTCCCGCTGTCTCAGACTCATGCTCTCCGTGCCAAGGTCAACGACGGCAAGCCATTCTCTGCCGAGGTCTTTTCTGAATTCGATATACCCACTGTTGCCAGCCTGTTAAAACTTTACCTCCTTGAACTTCCTGGTAAGTCCCAAATATCCACATATATATATATATATATATTACACTTTCATACCTGCGTACGGTCATACTGACGAACAAAAAGATTCTTTGGTGTCTTCTCACGTGTACGAGATCATCAGAAACCTTTACAAAAACCCTGGGCCGGAGACGTCAGAAGAAGGGAACCGCGTTGGTGTGCTACAGCAGACACTGTCCCAGTTAAGGCTCACCAACATCGCCACGCTTGACGCATGCATGAACCACTTCACACGATTAATCGAGCTTACGAGCGCCGATGAGGAGTACGTCTCCTCCCTTGCCACTACTTTGGCACCCTGCATCATGCGGCCACGCGTGGAGACCTCCCTCACCATGGAAGAGAAGCACGCGTACCGCCTGATCCGCGACCTGTTCGCCCACAAGACTGCCATCTTTAGCGAGCTGAAGCGCATGTCGACACAAGGCCTGTCAGCCTCGATAACGAACAAGGAGAGCCAGCGGCCCCGCTCCATCAGCACCAACGAGAGTAACCGCAGGCAATACCAGGAAGAGCGCCAGCGCTTACTGCTGGAGAAGGCAGGAGGCAGCCGTAGCAGGGCGACCTCCCCAGCACCCAGCCCACGCGGGCCAGGCGGCTCTCACCGCAGGGACAGAAGCGTCGGTCGGTTCCCCGTGTCTGCGCCCGGTGTCACCAGCCCGACAGAGAAGACACCGGCGACAAGACAGAGCGTGGGCCCTGTGCTCGGCATCAAGCGCTCCAGCCTCGAGGTCCCAGGCGAGGCGGGCACGCCCACGCAGAGCGTCTCGTCCGAGTCCCTCGCTAACGGCAGCGAGACGACCGACTCTCCCGCGTCGACCAGGAGCCGCTCCGAGACCATCAAGTCCACCGAGTCCCTCGAGAAGCGCAACTCTCTTGGCCGCAACCCCGCGCGGTCATCGCTGGGGCGCAGGATCCCCGTCAACCCCACCCCGCTGGCCGAGTCTGCTACTGACGAGCACCGGGGCGTGACGTTGGAGGACAAGCCCATGGATGACTAGTGATTCCCCCCCCCCCCCTTCCTTCCCCTATCAGGGCGAGAAGAAGAAAAAATCATAATCTCCCTTCAGTTTACCTCCTTCGGGCATGGATAATAGACAGACAGAAGGGGAAAGGGGGTTGAGGGGAGGATGGGACACATAAGAACAAAACGAAAACGAAAGAAGAAAAAAAAAAAAGAAAAAAATTGGGCGCAAACGTGAAATGCGACTGGGCCGAGAATATGTGTATCTTATGTATGTATCGAAAAGAACGCGACCACGAACGAGCCAAGAGCAAAACCCACGATAACTTTTACGGATTCGTCAAAAGGGCCGACTTAAATTGACTATAAAGGTAGTAAGTAAAAGAGGACGCACAGGAAGGGAGGGGAGGGAGGAGGAAGGAGGAAAGAAGGGCTGGGAGAGGCGGGCAGGAATTTTACCTCGTTACTTTTTATGTTTTTTTGTTCTTTCTTGTTTCTTTAATTTCTCAACACACACACCTGCCACCCTATAATGGCATTGTTTTCTCTCTTGATTTGATGCATGTTGGATGTGTTTGTGCGAAAAATGTCTTCTCTCGTGGCCTGTGACGGATTACGTACGTGATTGATTTATGACGATGGAGACCGCCGTATAAAGATGGGACTCGATTGAGATGACCTTGTCAACACGGGAGCGGACGCAAATCAGACGCTACCATTTTGGTTTTTTATTTATTTATTGGGTTTACAGATCAGGAATAGGATAGTTTCCACAAGGTGATAACAGACTCACTGGTGGAACAAGCTCACAAGAGAAACAAAACAGGCTGATGATGGTCCTCAAGGGTGGTGGTCTATGTTTGCAATAGAGCAAGAATTTTCAATACCTTCCTTCCCATGCAATTCATCGGCATAACTCCTAAACATGCCAACAAGAAGAATATATGTTATCATCCGTAACTCCTCCGCCTTGCCTCCGCCGCAATAGCGATTGCTGGCCATTCCAAATACGCAGACCAGTACCAGCGATGCTTCCCACCCTGACTCCTCGTCAATTTCATATGCCTCACCATCTGTCGAGGCTCGAGGCTGGGGTGAGGAACTTCTTCACAATACCCTGCTGAATGTGATACGGGTAGTACGTTGCCCAGGTCCGATGAAGCTTCCCAATCTTAATCTTCCAAAGCTATCATGACACCGCTCTCTCCCGATGGGACCCCCATTGAGAATTTAGTTTGACATCAGAACCATTGAACATCCCAAGGTATCCCTTGTGAACTCAAAGACTTGATGCCAAAACACTTGCAGATGCATAAAATCAGACTAGCAGTCAACGCTCAGACACCTGGCTTTAGCTGCCAGTCTCCCTTCTTCTTGGGCTTCTCAGCCACGTGCTCCAATGTGGCTGCGATCTGTGCCTTCTTGCACTTGTCGAACTTGTGCAGCAGGGTGGGTATCAAGGCTGTCTTTGGAAGGAACTTGAACTCAAGAATGACAGCTTTGAACTCATCTAGCAGCTCGGCGGCTATGAGGTCTGCTGTGGCAGGGACTGATTTGCTTGTGGCAGCTGTGGATGCTTTCGGAGCGGGAGGTGGAGGCATAGTGCTGTCAGAAGAAGTGACTTCAACAGTCTGAGCCTTTGCAGCCTTAGGTTTGGCCACCTGACCTGGGCTGGTGGTTGTTGTAGTCTTTGTATCAGACGGCCAGTATGTGCTGGAAAAGGGGTCGATAGAATGGTGGTGCTCGAGGTCGGCTAGGTGTGCGATTAGAAAGCATCAACATACGAGGCTCTTCTTGGGCAAGACTTACGGATGATGAACTCCATGCGGAACTTGTACATCTGAGGATTTGGGTTTCGTCGATTGCGATCCTCGTAGCAGATACCGCTGGACTCTGGCTCCATTGAGCTTACTACCAGCGGACCACGCCTGACGTCCTCTGAGTCGTCGAGGAAGCCATCCATGGACTTGTCGTCGTCCTCGTCATCTTCATCATCAGTCATGTCGTCTATACCTTCGGCATCTTCTTCCTCGTCGCCTTGCACCCACTCTGCCTCGGAGTCATAATCATAGTTTAGAGGCAGATCCTTCGCTGTGGGTTTACGGGCCATCTTCCGTAGTGTTGCCACAGACTGGACACTCGTCACCGTACCAAAGTACCCCGGGCGTACGTCCTCATGGAACGAGAACTGCTTCATGGGGATGGTCTTCAGGCATGACCGAGTAGGTAGCCTCGACTTCTCCGCGATGAGGTTGATGGGGTTGGAAATCCCACCCTCCTGATCGGACATGATGTCCCGAACACGGGGAAACTGTTTTCCTCGCGGCGAGGGCGCGGTGGCGAGGTGCAGCGTGCTGACTGGATCGAACTGCTGCGTCTGCACTGGGGGGCATTTGCCTGCAAGGTAGTCCGCGATGATCAAAGCTTTCGTCTCCCGAGTCTCGTCATCCGCGGCGAAGGGGTTCTTCGCGAGCGCAACATTTTTATGAATGAAGAAGGGAATAGCGAGCTTCTCGTACTCCGTCTGAGCTACCGCCGGCGACGGACTTCTAGCCTTGACCGGTATGTCGGCAACTGTCGACAGAGCCTTCTTGGGCGTCGTGGAGTCCTTTTTGAAGAACGCGCCAATCCGAGTTTGGGCACGTGCCTTGCGCTCGGCCTCCTCCTTCTTCTCGCGCTCCCTCTGCTCAGCATCCTGTCGCTTCTGCTCCCTCTCTTTCTTCCTGGCTTCTGTCTCTGCGTGCCTCTTCTCCCTCTCGGCTTGTCTCTTCTCCTTCTCGGCCTGTTTCTGCGCGTCGCTCTCCTGCTTCTTCTTGTCTCTCTCTGCCTTCTTCGCAGCGTCCTCTGCTTGCTTCGCTTGCTTTTCTCCGGGTGTCAACTTCTTCTTTTTGGCAGGAGGACCTTGGGCTGACGGCAAGGTGGTCTTGATGGGAGGGAAGGTTGGCGGTTGGCTCGTCGTGTCGACGGAGTTTTGAGGTGCCAGGTCCACAGGCTGAAGGGGCAGTCGAGTGGGAGTATTGGGAGATGTCGAGGTTCCACCTGGTGTGCTGGAGCCAGCTTCAGTGAGAGCTGCTGGGCTACTCTGTACTGGGGGGGACTGGCTCGACAGGTGTGATGGGATCGATGTGCCTTCTGAGATAGGTCAGCTGCCAGTGCTTTGTGAATCCAGACAAGACTATCTATCGACTTCAACTCGAGGGTGTCCATACCCATGTCTGCAGGCTCCATCTTCACATGGACCTGGGGCTCAGACTTGCCGAGAACATCAGAGATATCACCAGAGTACTCCTCATGGCTGCGCTTCCTGGTTGGGGAGTCCATCTCCGCAATATTTGGTGACATGACCATTAATGGCATTGATGTAGTGGTGACCCCCTGACCAAGGAGCGATGCAGATATGGGAGAGTAGTGATCTGTCGAGTGTGATCAGGTGTGTTGTTGCGTCGTGGTAGAGTCAGAAACATCGAGTTCAGATCCAGTTCCTGTTCCAGCCCTCGAGGATAGTAGAGAGAGGAGTGCCTGATTGGTAAAAAAAAGGAATCAATTGACCAGCCTTAAGAACCCTTGAGAATATGCAGAGCCTCCAGGCCTCATATGAATGGCTATGTTTGCGTCTCTTCTTGACCAGGTTCAGGATCTTGGTGTTTTGGGAGGAGAGAGAGAGCAGCAACGAGAAGTGAGTCGGACACTTGATTGAACGCGTAGCAGTCGCGTTGGTGAAGGAGGGTCGCGTAGGGCACGGACCACCCTGCTTAAGTTCCAGGGTCAAGACCGCTCCTTCTTCAAGTACCTTTTCCCTGCTAGTGTTGCCTACAATGGCTTTATTTTACTCCTCAAAGTCAAAGATGTTTGTTGTTTTGTGATTCAAGTAGAAAGATGAGAACAGGAGAAGAAAGGAATTGTGCTGTCTTCTCCTTGAGGCCATCATCCTTTATTTGCCTGGATGCACCTCCGTCTCCAACTGCAAATGAGGCTCTTTTCGAGCACCCGACTTATCCGTTTACGAAACACTTGAAGTGCGATTCCGAATCAGAGTGGTTGTATTTGATAATTTATGACCCTTTGCACATTATCACAAGGCTTAGACACCTTCACATGCTGCATCTCAGAATCCAGACGGTAGCACACACACACGCAAACGGAACATTCATCCGAACAAGTAGCAACCAGATAGATGAACGAGGCTATATTATTCGTGGCCTCAAGGACCATACTGCTGAGGATCTATCCTGATAGCAGATTTTCTTGAAGAAAATGAAAAGCCATCCAGGCAGGCCAGCACAGGCCGTTCTTATTGAAAGAAAGAAAAAAAATCACAAAGCAGATCCAGAGCTCGACTGATGTAGTCTGATATATTGCCTCCTCCCTTGAAACGCCCAGCAATGCAATGGTGTGTATGATAATGACGGCAATGTGCGCGAGGAAAACAATCAAGAACGTAGGAGATAGATGGTGGAGGCTTGTGTGTGTGGGCAGGATGACCATTCCGTGTATGCGACGTCCTGTTATGCCGGCGTAGTAACAGATATAAAAGAGAAAGAAAGAGAGAAAAAAAAAAGCGACTGGTGGTATATCTTCCTCGGAAGACCAGTGGCATTGGTAGCGTATGAGTCTGATGAATAGAGTGCCGGACGTGGTTCGGCCATGATGGGTTGTGGTTTGTTGTTGTTGTTGTTGTTGTTGTTGTAGTAGTATTTAGATTAATCCGGGTTGGCAATGAAGAGCCTTCCGGACGTAAGCGTCATTGTCCTCTCGTCGACGCTACCTCTCCTGCGCAGCTCGTCCGGGTTCTTAACGCTCTTCTCCCTCGTCAGGGTCGCGTTCATCAGGCTGTTACTGGCCAGGCGTGCCGCAGCGGGGTCCAAGTCCGGCACATCGTCGGCACGCTCGCCCATGCTGCTGCTTCCGCTCGCTGTGTCACTTGGTGGCCGCCTGTCTGACCCGGTGTCGGCGAGGCTCCCTCTCCTCTCCGGTGTGTCCTCTCCACCGCTGCCCGTCCACCTCCTGCTATTCTGGGAGCCGCCGCCTGTCATCTGGAGACCGCTGCCTGTGGATGCTCGATAGCTCAGACCCCTCCGTCCGATGCTGCCCGCCGTGCTCGACCGCCCGCTGCTGCCCGTTCTGCGGTGGTGCAGCCGCTGGCTCGCCATATCGTCGTCGTCAGAGTCTTCGCCTTCCACCTCGGTCGCGCTGAGGCGTAATGGTACGCCACCCACGCCCACGTAGTTGCTGTCGGGCGAGTACCCGACCACCGCGGGCTTGCCGTGGTGTCGGATCTTGCCCACCACCTTGCCGCCCGCACTGCTGAGCCCGGTGGATGTCCGGTTGCCGCCCGACGTGCTGGAGCCAGTCCCCGACCCCACCGCCTGGAGAGCTCGCATCTTGGCCTGTTTTTGTTTTGCGAGCATGTAGGGGTCTTCTGGCTGTGCGCGGTCGCACCAGACGGTGGCCTTTTGTTTTCGCAGGAGCGCGACATAGCTGAGAGGCTGTACGGAGCCGTTGGACCGAGAGGAGGTGGAGCGGCGCAGGTCCACGCTGGGAGGAGAATTTCGATACGCCGCCGGAGGGGGAGGGCCTCTATCGCCCCCGCCCCCGCTCGAGACGGAGCTGAAGGTATTCACAGAAGGCGTGCGGCGCTGGCGGCCGTGCTGCTGTGGCTGGCCAAGATACATGGCCTGTGGTTGCGGCTGTTGGACCTGCACTGGAAAGACACCAGAAGATGTCGTACGAGTGCGGGAGTGTGAGTAGGGGACCTGGATCGATGACTCGGGAAGCGGACGTCGTCTTGGTGCCTGAGATTCTAACATCCTCGAGAGGCCCGGCTGGATCGCACGGACGACGGGTGTTTGTAAGTGGTGAGTGATTTAAAAAAGGGCAAAGAAGCGGCTCAGAACCCTATGGATAAGGATCTATCGCGGTAGTGCCGTCGTGGCGGCCCTTCGGGCTGGAAATGACGAACGCAGGCCCGAAAGCACCGGTCGATGGACCAAGGTTGCGACAAGTGGAGTCTTTCTCTCCCTGAGCGCGAGGCGAGGTACGCACGCGCTGTCGTACTGCGCAATTTCTTTGGCGCAGTGTTCCTCGGAAAGGAACTGAGGCGGTGCCAGAGATCCCAGGTCGGGAGATGTTGCAGCGAAAAGAGGGGGAAAGCAGAGGTGCACGAGACAAGACAGTGTGTTCCGAACTCCAAATCACGCCAGTCATGGACTGTGCGACGAAGCGGCCGCGTGGTGGGTGGTCTTTTTGTCTGTTCGTTTCGCTACCACCTTGGAAAGAAATTGGCGACTAAGGCCGCTCGCTGTTGTTGGAGACGGGGTAGTTCGGGAAGAGCCGCGGATGCTGGGAACAGCGTTGTTGAGGAGGAAGAAGGCGGCTGTTTTGCGTGCTGGTCACCAGGTCGCCGAGAGGTAGGTATTGCACAGGAAACAAGGTCGATGTTTGGGTTTTTGATTGAGAGTTGGTGGTAGAAAGTGTAGCAAGTCTGCACTGCGCTGGACTGGACAGGACTGGAAGGGGTCGGCGCTTAAGACAGTGCTGAGCTGACTGCTGCTCTGCCGATCAGAGTCACCGCAGCATCACTGAACCAAGGCCCTGGGTGTCGTGTGAATTAGCGCTGGAGGGGGCAAGAGATGACGGTCCAACGTTGCAGTCTTGGCAGGGCCTGCCTGGTTTTTTTTGGGGGGGGGGGGTTTTCTTTTCGTTTTCTTTCTTTCTTTTTTTCTCCCCCCTCCCTTCTCGATCTTGCAGTTTACTGTCGGGATCGCAAGAATAAGCGTGCACGCCAGGACTCGCTGGACAGTCCACGATTAAATCGGTGAGCAGGAAAGTGGCGCAGGTGCAGGCGAGGTGTCCAAGGTCGGGGAGGGTAAGGATGCGTCCAGGGCTTGTCCAGGGTTTTTATTTCCCTTTTTCTCTCTCTTTCCCTATTTCCAGGGGTGGAAGCTCGATGATGTATGTATGTATGTGTAGCTGCCAATATGTGAGGAATTTATTGCCTGCTCGCCGACCAGGCTCTTTTCAGGGAACAGGCAAAATCGAGTGCGATCAACTCTGCACGTGTCCAATCGGTGCCAGGCTGGGAGCTGAAACTGGGTGCTGCTGGTCCGTGGAGGGAGCAGTAGCTGGACTGGAGTTGAGAGGAGCTGGTCGGAATCCAGGTTTACAAGGTGGGCTCGGGCGCAGGCGGGTGGAGGAGGAGGGACGACAAGGCTTTTGAAAGACATTGACTGGCAGGCTGGCTGCCAAGCGAGCAGAGCGGATGTTTCTGCGAGGGCGCTCAGTCGCGCTGGTTACTTTCTTGACTTGGCTAGCGCCTTGACAATTTAGGTACTATCAGCGTTGTCAAGCTCGGTGGGGTAGCGGTGCTTGCATCTTGCAGGGGGGCCCAGGCTTTGCTTGCAGAATACAAGTACCGCGGTACGGGTACGAGTACGGAATTCTGCTCACCATAGCAGGTATAGACCATGTCATGGTATCTAGCAGCAAGCAGTAAGCTACTACGTACAGATTACGGACTCACGACAACACTTTTGTTCTCGTTTCCTTTTTTTTTTTTTTTCCCTCTCTCTTTTTCTTCTCTAACTCTTTGACAATGGTCGGCTATTGGCTAGCAGAGAAACAGAGAGAGAGAGAGAGAGAGAGGGAAAAGCTGCAATCCTTGGCGCTGTGAGATCTGAGAGGGATTCACTTCATCCCTCATGCAGGTGTTCAGAGAATCCCATGTGAGTGGAATCTGACGCTGTTTTTACTCAGTACTGTTACTGAACGCTACCACAAAAGTATAATTAATTCTGGTTACTTAATTTGTCCTCGCTGGTCGCCTTTCACTGAGGCCGGGCCGTTTCAGAGGACCGCTGCTGTGGTTTTTTTTTTCTCAAAATAAAATAAAAATCCTATTTCTCCTGCGTACTTTTTCCCCTCTCAGTTTTTATCTTTCCAACCCCTCAATCTTTGTTGGGGGCTTGTTCCCGATCCGGGAGGGATGGGATTTGTGTGTGTGCCAGACAAATTGATGATGCTAAAACCCAGTCTCCCGCAACCAAGCGCCACGAGATCCACCGAGGAAGAGCCTTGTCTCTCCCACCAGCCCAGCCAATCATCGGAGCCAATCCGGGTCTGATGTAATATGTATCATCCCTCCGCCAAACATGACGGTACACAAACCAAAAAACGCTGCCTTGTTGATGATGATGTTGTTGTTGTTGTTGATCAGTCGGACGACCTTGTTCCTGGTGGCCGAGCCGTGCCAGCCTCGGCGCTTTCAGGATTGGTAAGTATCAACATCAGATCGAGATCTCGTCCCCGCAAAGCATGCAGCATGGAAGCGGAATTTTGGAACAACTTGACAAACCAACCTGCAATGGAGCCCGACAGGTCACTCTCTCCTCCCCTGCCTCTGGTGGAATTACCAACACTATCGACCACAGCTTGGAATGCCTCCCACGTCTTAGAACGCCCCCTTCCCCCCCCCTCCCTTCCCCTAGCATGGCGTGTTGCCGTTGGCTTTCGGAACATCATCAATTCCCGAGAACAGGAACAGAATCCCCGAAATATTCCAGAGACACGGCTCATCGGCCACTGAAATAATGAGACGAGTTGCCGTGTATGTCTTGTCTCCTCAGGGAGCTACTGTATCCTTTGTTCCCCCCCAAAGGATTCATGTTGTGGGGCCGGATTCGCTCTTCCCCCACCCGCCACCCCCTGTACTCACCTCCCCATCTTCGTCGTTACCCGTTGGCCGTTCGTCACGTCGAACCATTGAAATTGATGGTTGCGTGTCGTACTATATTGTAGTAAATAATGAATTGACCTTGGGGGATGTTCGGTAATCGCCATCCTGACGACTGTTGGATCATGGATGTGGATTGATCGGCATGGGTGTCACCCTCCAGCATCTCTTGGTTTTTCTCCCGCTTGACGTAGAAGGCTCATCTGATCGCCGTCCCTAAATATTCTTCTAGAAAGCAGAACTTTGAGATCGCTTTGAATCTAAAGGGAGAGAAAAGGGCCCATGCCTATCTGTCCCTGACGTCGACACTGTTTTGAATTAGATGAAAAGATGGTCAAAAACCGGTGAGGGAGTCCATTGCTTCTCTTTGAAACAAGCAACGGTCCGCACCATATTTGACCAAGGAGGGTGTAGCATTATGCGCTGGGCTGGCGCAAGGGACGATGAACCCTACTAGAACGAGGCTTGCAATTGACTCAGGGGATGGGCAGAAGTTCCATGTTTCAAGGATAGACATTGTAGGATAACAGATGTGTGCCCTAATGTGGGGGAAGAAGCTCGCCATGCCGCATCCAGCTGTACTACTGTATGTACATACCATCTCATCCCGCTGGCTTTGTCAGATCAATCAATCACCAGCCATCTTCAACTATGTAAGCCTATCATCGCCGTCGCCTCTCTTTCGTATCTTTGCCCGCCCCCTCGCCCAGGCCTTCTCGAGAGCTGTCGATGAGACAAAAAAGACGGCCGCAATGGCTCACCTCAACCCAACGCGGGTGGGGAAGAAAAAGAAGAAAAAAAGCAATCAACCTGCGAGACATACCATGCACCATGCCAGGTTTGGGTCCTTAGAACCTCTCGCCATACTTGCAGGGAACTACTATACTATGTGCATTCTAGCGATGCCAGTTGTCCATCCGCGGTGTAACCTTTTCCTCCTGCTGCTGCAACCTGCAGTATCGAGCAAGGGAACTTTTGTGGGTTGTTCTGCATGCATGATGCGCGCAGCCTTTTCCTTTTTCTTCTTCTTTTCCATTTCAACAAAGTGTAGTGGGCTGCTTACTCTGCAATGCCTCGCGTCACATCATCAAGGCCGGACGCTCCGCACGTCACTACAGGATCATACAGTGGTATTGACCAGAATTGCACCGATATCTTGGTACAGCAAAGAAGAAGAGTAAGGGGGTAAGGGGGAAAACAGGTTCTTCGAGTCCTTGACAGAGGTAGGTTGGTACCTAGGTAGGTATATCGGGGCGTATTATAACCCTGCAAACCATGATTTGCATCCCACTTGCCGTCGTGATACCGCCGTGAAGATATAGCCCGGAATCCGGATCTTGCCAGTCCACACGCCCCACATCTGCTCACGCTCCTCTACACATCCAGGCCTGGTCGCAATATGTGAGCACTTATGAAGCAGGGCCAAGGTCAGAGAGGAGGTGCGAATGGCCTCAATGGCGTCAGGCTACGTTACAGCAGGCATGTGCTCAAAAACAAATAAAAAAATCCTGCTTGTATAAACGGTTTTTTTTTTCCCCTCGAGAAAAGTGACGGTTTCTGACCAGCCAAGAGAGTAAAGTATCTTACCATCCTTCCAGCCCGACCACACCATCACACAAGACTCAGCATGCAGAGAGGGTCAGTCAGCCAGAACTGCAGTATCACTGCATGGCGTGGTGTGTTGCCTGCTTCGGCTGGTCACATCCGACGCGCGATGCTGTCTACATTGAGAACCAAACCAGAACAACAAACACATGCAAACCACCCTCCCAACTCCAACTACCCCTCTTCCTACTCCTCCTCCTCCTTCTCTACCCTCCTCCGTTCTGCATCAAGGCCGCAGCGGAGACTTATTGGTCCCCTCCCCTTCTTCTCTTTCGGTTCCTTTGGGAACCAAGGACAGGTCCCTGTCTATCTGCGTGTTTCTGGCTCCGCAACGGTGCAGCAAATGCATGCTGCAGCAGCGCTTCCTGAGCACGCATGAGGGCCGAGAACAGGTCTAGGCTCTTAGCCTAGCAGCAGGCAGAAAGATTACCTAGTTCGGTAGTCATTTTTTTTTTTATTTTTTGAGAGAGAGAGAGACGTAAAAAAAAAAAGGTCCCAGTGACAAAAGTCCCACAAGGTGGGAAGTACCAGTACTTCTAGGCCATGTATTGTATGCACGATATGCATAAGCCCTGTTTATCCACGTGCAGTAGCCCAGCGCTTGACTGGTGCTGTTCTTCTTCCCTGGCGTGCTTGAGAGAGGGGGGGGGGGGGCTGTTCGCTTTCTCCACCATCGTGGACCGGTCGTGCTCCCTGATGGCTTCTGCCTCCCCAAGTGGTCGAAATTGTAACGGGGTTGCGCGGAGGCTTCTTGAAACTTCTGGCGGGGGGCGGCGCAGGATAGCTGCTGCTTAGCCTCGTTGACCGGCAGGCCACGCCAAGAACGTGGTGCGCTTTTTTTTTTCTGTCCCACTACCAGATAGAGTATGTTTTTGATAAACAGAGCAAAGAGGCGCGTCGAGGGTGTGAGATAGTATTTTGTACACATGCTTTCTCATCAGCCAAGAGTCCAAGACAGATCTTGTTGGCTGCCCAGTGCTTGCCTTGAGAGCTGCTTGTCGTTGACATCCCTCCAACCCCCCCCCTTCTTTTCTTCCCCAAGGCACAGTGGCTGTGGTAACGAGGCGGCGACGATGCCCCAGCGTCAAAAAGAGAAGAAGAAAGAAGAGAAAGGGAAAAAAAGGGGGGGGGGTTGCAGAAACAGGTCACCGGTGCCGATGCCACGAAGCGGGGATGAAAAGTGAACAAGCTCACTGTAGTGGAGCACCGTGCCTGCCGAGTACAACTGGCAACGGAGGTATCTTTCCGGATGCGAGGAGGGTTGTCATCGATGGAAGAAAGAAGAAATAAAATAAACAGATATCTTTTTGGTAAGGGAAACAACTAGAAAAAAAGGGCCGGGAGACTTCCTATCGCGGAAGGATGAGGCCATTCCCAGATGTGAACGAGACGCGGGGTCCCCCTGGCCTGGCTAGCTTTGCGACGGTCTTATCGCTTGGCATTTTGTCTTCCTTTTTTCCTTTTTTCCTCCTCCTTTAGTAAGCCCGTCATCTACTTTACTGTGCACTGACCTTTTGGACTGGGGCGGCGGGAAAGCATCGTGAGTTCGGTCCTCCCCGCTAGAGAAGGACACCAGTTTCCTTGTTCCTGTCGCCGGGACCTGCTTTTGTAGTCGCGGTTTCCGGAATAGCCTCAAATGTGTGTGAGCGGGACCCCGATGCCGCTCTGAGATCTCGATCTCGATCCCCCCTCGCGGTAGGTGCCGGCCCCTGCACATGTATTAATGCTGGGTACTATTTTTTTTCTCTCTCTTCTTCTTTAATCACCTTCTAACGCCGGCTCGTCGGCCGAGGATGGTAGTATACGCGTCAGGGTGCGGGTTCTCTTTCCAGGGTTCGTGGAGCCACTCTCAGGGCAGGGGCCCAGTGGAAAGGAAGGAAGAAAAAGGAAAGGAAAAGGAGAGGAGGAAGAAAGACCTGGATCAGGGCTTCAGAAGAATCTGGTTCCGATTCCGAGGCCCGTGGGGTGGCGGCTACGTGGACGAGCCGGGGACCAGAATCAGGGGGTTTGAGCGAAAAGGTCAACGTCATCTTCAGGAGAGAGATTCCCACGTGGGGACAGAGTGGAGTTGGATTCTCAAAGGTGAAGGTTGAGGAAGAAGATTTGTGTGTTCCACGAGGCCTTCATTGCGCGACATCGTTTATCACGCGGGCGACTTGTCGCGAAGGGAGCAGAAATCCTAATTTTGCTGCGGTGGTATACATGGGCGGCCCCAATGAAGTGTGTAAACCCAAAAAAATTGGGCACCAATACGGCGGTGAATTTCATGGCCTGTCAGCCAGTCAAATGACAGATTAAGTCCTATGTCTTGCTCTGGTGAGACGGACAAAATGCAGACTCTCTCCTCTCAAGTTCTCTCGTCATTCTCATTCCCAAATTTGAAGAGGTAAGTAACGGTTCTCTGCAACGTTACGGCAGAGCTTCTCCCAACATTCCACAGTCTGGTGCCGCACCCAGCCAGCTGACCGTTAAGAGAGGGGAGAGAGGCCTCGTCAGGTCTTGGTTGAGCAAATCTAAGCCTCACATGATGCCAATTCTCTCCCGCAGCACTTTACCACCTCATCCTATAGGATCGCCCCAGGACCACACGAAACCATACCCAGAGTACTAAAATAAAATTTGACAAAATAAGATTGAAAATCCTATAGTACAAGCTCAAAGCTAGAGGACACCAGAGCCTCACAGCATGGTCGAGATCGTCCAGGTGCCGTCTGCCGAGCTTCTTAGTGAGTTGAGGCCCTGCGATGCTAAGAACAAAGACGGACGGACTGCTTGTACATAAACGTCTTTCAAGAGCCATACTGGGGGGTCAAAAAAAAAAGTATGGCAAGGTTGAGTGAGGTTGGTCGGCCTTGAATAATATGAGCAATATACTGGTTACTCTGGTGGTCTAATTATTATGATCATTATAGAGTTTCCCAGGTACACAGGCTGCAATTGTACAGAGTTACGGCAGTGCCATTTATGGTGAGAGGGATGCGTGGCAGGGGGGACAGCGCTGATTGGTCGAGCTAAATTAAACCACAGTGCCCCCCCCCCCCCCAACCAACCAAATATACCATGACGGGAAGATCCTCTTGTGGTTTTTTTTGTTTTTTTTTTTTTGTTGTACGTACAAGCACGGCCCTGCCATCCACACTTAATCGACATCAGATCCAGGTCACATGCCACATCTTGCAGCATCCGATCTGAGCTGCAATACGAGAAATGCGACGAAGATGACCAGATGCTTTTGATGCAAGGCCGAAATTCAACCTCGGGCCTCATCTCGTGCCTCTGACGTCACAATGAAATTCGCAAAGGAGCTCGAGAGAGATCTCGTCCCAGGTAGAGACAAAGACCCCCCCCTTCAAAGCCCTGTCCAGCTGTATACCCAAGTACACAGGAGGCTAAAACCCAGTCGCAGAATGGCGGGTCAAGTATCTCAACTACAAGTCTGGCAAGAAGCATATCAAGGCCATCTCGAGGGCTATCAGCCGTGCTGATGGCACACCGTCTTCGGTTCTGACCAGGAGGACTGACTACCCACGACCTGGTACACCGCCCTTCGGCACGCCATCACCGCCGAGCCGCAATCATGCCGGCCTGCGAGGAGAATATGTGGCCGAAGATGGTGATCCGCTGCGGACCAGCCCGGCCCCTATGGGTCAGTCTCCTCCACGGCCTATCGCTGCGCCGCAGCGTGGGGAGCGCCAGAGGTTAACGGAGGGGGCCAATACGGACGTGCATTATGGGAGCATCGTCCCTACGCCTGCCGAGCTCCAGGACGACCCGTTTCTCACCCACAGGGCAAGCCTGCTGGAGCTCCCCGACCCCGCCATGAGGGTGCCTTCCAACAACACAACGAATAGTCAGGGGGTGAGGCCGTCCAATGATCGCCTCAGTTCCGCCATCTCGCTGGGCCGCCGTCCCATGCAGCGGACTGCCTCCATGGCGGGTTCGTATCAGGAGAGTTATGATGGGCGCCACCAGGGACCTGACAGCCTCACCCTTCCCCCTGGGGTGACGTTCCCGAGCCTGACACCAAGCGACACACAGAGCCCCCGTGCCCGACTCCGCAGGATGTTCACCCTGACGGTTCCCTCAGGCGAACGGCGAAAGTCGAGGGGCGAGTACGACTTGCGTGCGCTGGACGAGGTCAGGGAGAAGGAGCGTGAGTTTGCCGAGTTCCTCGACAGTGAGCTCGACAAGGTCGAGGCCTTCTACAGGCAGAAGGAGGACAGCGCCGGCAAGAGGCTGGCTCTGCTTCGCGAGCAGCTTCACGAGATGCGTAACAGGCGAACGTCAGAGATCGCGGAGGCTAAGCGCCGGAAGCGCAATGGCGAGGCCAACGGACAACACGCAAAGGAGGACGACCAGACCAACGGGGCGCATATCCCCCTGCTCGACCCTCTGAGGGCGAAGCTGTTCAGGCCCGGTCCGAACTCCAAGGCCCTGCAACACATGGGGACTCCTGTGCACGTCAATCAGGCCAACGGCGATGGAGGTCGCGACTATTCTCGCCGCCCGCCCGAGGATGAGGTGCCCTACCGCACGGCAAAGAGAAAGCTCAAGCTGGCCCTGCAGGAGTTCTACCGCGGGCTCGAGCTGCTCAAGTCCTATGCATTCCTAAACCGAACCGCCTTCAGGAAGCTGAACAAGAAATACGACAAGACTGTTCATGCGCGGCCGCCGTACCGTTACATGACGGAAAAGGTCAACAAGAGCTGGTTCGTCAACTCGGACGTCCTGGACGGGCATCTGCAGGCCGTCGAGGACCTGTACGCCCGATACTTTGAGCGTGGTAACCACAAGATCGCAGCTGGCAAGCTACGAAGCCTCAGCAAGAAGAAGAGAGATGAATCCGGCAGCGCCTTTCAGAACGGCATCTTCATCGGCATCGGTGCCGTCTTTGCCATACAGGGGCTTGTATATGGTGCAGAGCTCCTGTTCGACAAAGACCCAGAGGTCAGGACGCAGACGAGCTACCTGTTGCAGATCTACGGGGGGTACTTCCTCATGTTGTATCTGTTCAGCCTGTTCTGTCTTGACTGCAAGCTGTGGACGGCCAACAGGGTCAACTACCCCTTCATCTTCGAGTTTGACGCACGGAGCCAGCTGGACTGGAGGCAGCTGGCCGAGTTCCCGAGTTTCTTCTTGTTTCTCCTGGGACTGTTCATGTGGCTCAATTTCACGAGATATGGGGCGCCAGATATGTATCTCTACTATCCGGTGATATTGATATGTGTCACCTTTGCGATCCTGTTTCTTCCCGCTCCGGTTCTATTTCACAAGAGCCGGAAGTGGTTCCTGTACTCTCATGTAGGTCTCGGGCGGAGTTTGCTCCTCTCTGCCAAGTGGTATGCGTTATGATGCTAATGTTCTCGCAGTGGCGTCTATTCTTTGCAGGCTTGTATCCCGTCGAGTTTCGTGACTTCTTCCTAGGGGATATGTACTGCTCGTTGACATATGCCATGTGTGTAAGTCATCCGGCCAACTTTCCCAGAGCCCGTCGTTCCTATCTGACTGTCCACCCCAGAATATTGAGCTCTTCTTTTGTCTGTACGCGAATGAATGGGACAACCCTCAGCAGTGCAACTCGAACCACTCACGTCTGCTGGGTTTTTTTGTCTGCCTTCCACCTATTTGGTACGTGAGGTAGCCTGCGGCGTCGAAATGGGTCATCTCAATACTGACAGCTACGGAAAGGCGATTCTTGCAATGTATCCGGCGTTATAGAGACACACGCAACATATTCCCCCATCTCGTCAACTGCGGAAAGTACACGGCAAGCATTCTGGCAGGCGTCTTCTTGAGTATCTACCGCATCCAGAACTCGCACAAAAACTTGGCCCTCTTCGTAGCCTTCTCGGCCATCAATGGGTTCTACACAGGTAAGCCCAGGCACCATTCCCCACTGATCATGTGCGGTGCAGAGCTCACATTGTCCCTTCGGCAGCATTTTGGGACATTTTCATGGATTTCTCCCTCCTCCAGCCCCACACCCAACACCGCTTCCTCCGCGACATCACCGCTCTCAAATACCGCTGGCCGTACTATCTCATCTTGGTTCTCGACCCGATCCTCCGCTTCAACTGGATCTTTTATGTCATCTTCACCCACGACACCCAACATTCGTCCACCGCCTCCTTTTTCATCGGCTTCTCCGAAGTGACCCGCCGCGGCATGTGGACGCTCTTGAGGGTTGAGAACGAGCACTGCACCAATGTCAAGCAATACAGGGCCTCCCGCGATGTACCGCTGCCCTATGACCTTGGTGTCCCGGCCGATTACCTGACGAGCGGCAGAGTCAGCTCAGACTCCTCGGGCGGAAAGCAGGCCCAGCGGCCTGAGGCTGCAGACGAGCTCGTGCGCAGCCCGTCAACGGCAAGAGTCAGCTGGAGCGGCGCAGTGGCGCGCACGCCAAGCAGCCGCCCAACGAATGTCGAGCATCCACAGACACCTGGCGGGCCTTCGGGCGCAGCGGAAGAAGGTCGCACGCCGGGCGGCGACTCGCCCAACGTGAGGCGGCGGATGCGCGCAGAAACGATCGGGAACAAGAGCATCAGAGGGATCCTTGCGGAAGCCCACAGGCAAGACTTTGAGAAGAAGAGGAAGCCCGACGCCAAGGGTGGTGCGGTCCAGCTGGACGGACCCCGTGAGGAGGATGAGGAGGACGACGACGACGAGTCTGACGAAGATGTAGTACCCAGCGATGGGGCCTCGGACGGGGAGAACGGGTCGCTGCTCGATGAGAGGACGGAGATCAGGGAGGCGGAGATGTTGGCACGGCAGGGAAAAGGTGGTGATGTCGACTGATGTGAGGGATAGCCAGATCCAGTGCGGTACGTAGAAGGAAGAGAGATTGCGAAGTTCTCAAGACGAGATAAATATATGTATACTGTTGCGTCGAAGAGACGGTATCGCCTCATTGACATTATCCCTTCCTTACTTATACATGGTCCTTGAAGATGAAAATCTGCTGTGGGGTGCTGTTCGGATTCCATACTCGTATTCTGCTCAGTTGTTCTGGACGAGAGGATCGGGGGTCGTGAGTCAAATGGTCTTCCCTTTTTTTTAAGATCAACAGCCTTGCGGCGCCGGCGAATCCTCTTGTGCTGATACTCGAATCATCTCAAGCAGTAGTGGGTCGTAACAAGTATAGCAAGAGACGCGCCGACGGGCCTTCAACCAGGTCATAAACATCATCAGCAACGAAGAGCTAGGTATTCTAATCGATTTTTGGGGTAACACGAGGAACATTCCAAGCACGGTCAGCACGGATAACCCATTGCAGATCAGAAACCTAGCTGACCTAGCTCGGGATACACCGCTATACCTCCCACACAACAAAAAAAAACTAAAACATGCTCATATCCCTTGCTCCAGATCGTGGCACCGTCAAAATACGCCATGAACTTTCGTCAATACATCGGCGACCTGGGCCGAAGAGTAAGTACATGCTGTGCGATCCTGTCGACAACCATCGGACACGCAACCGACTTTGCTGAACACCATCTTGATTGTCCCATGAGTTCATAACATACATAACTGCAGCGGCCTGCTCAATTCTGCCCCTCGATGACCATGCCGAGGGCGTTAGGCATGCCAACAAGGATCTTGCCCCTGGGCACACGCACATCCTTGAGCCTCATGCAACCAAAGACATTCAGCTCTCTAAGATTCGGACAGCTGCGGAAGATACTGCCCACGACGAAGTCCGTGACCTCCTCACAGAAGCTGAGCTCGAGCTCCTGGAGTGTGGGGTATGTGTTCTTGAGGTCGAAAACCTCCTCGAAGGCCTGGGTTGAGATGTGCCGGCATGCGTGAATGTTCAGGCTGCGCAGGGAACGACCAGAATGTGCCATGAGGGCTTTGAAACCATCAGAACACAGACCTATGCCATCTGGGTTCTGGCGGGGATGTGCGGAGTCGAGTTGCCGACACTTTTGTAGGTCAATAAAGACAAGACCAGGGTTGTTCCAGCCAGTGAAAAGACGAGCGAAGCCGGCGTCGGTCATAACCTCGCTATCCGTGATGCGGAGCTTCGACAGTGTGCGACAGTTGGTGTGGATAGCATCGAGAACTGTATTGTCAAGCTCCGGTGCCACGCGCAAAGAGAGGGTCTTGAGTCCGGCACCAACTTTGCTGAGTACGTCGACCCAGATGTCAGGGTGTATGTTTTTGTGGAGGTTGATGCTCAGGTGTTGCAGGTTCTTGAGGTGGCCCAGTTCTCGAACACCATCGCCGCTGACCGCCTGGTTATGGTAGACCTTGATCCGCTTCAGCGACGGAGTTGCGTCCTTGAGCACCGCCAGACACTCATCGTTGAAATGCTTGTCCGTGTAGTAGACCTGCAGTGTGTGTAGAAACTGACCCTTTGTGGTCAGATATTTCTTCCACATGTCATTACTGAGGAGATTAGCGCCGTGAACGTGCAGTGACTGGAGTTCGAGTTGATCCCGCGAGAGAGCGTACTCCAGGACCTCGTCCTTGAATTGAATGGCATTCTTCAGTTTCAGACTTCTGATGTTGGGCACGACCTGAAATATCCGGATCATGTCATGTGAGCTCAGTTTGGTGGCGTCGTAGACGGTAACCTCACGAGCTGTTGGTTGGGTGAAGAGGTTGAGGGTGTTTTGGTCCATCAGACGCTTCTTGGAGAGCAGGCGAGATATCTTGTCGACCATGCGGGGAGGCAACTCGCCCAGGTCGTCTGCTAGGTCAATGTTCTTGGCGAGGGTCTCGATGCAGAGACTCATGAGACTCTTAGCGCCGATGACATAGGTGCCGTCAAGCATGCTGCTTTGGTTCTTGCGGCGACGGCCGACTGGCCCGCCAGGAGCTGGTTTCTTCTTCTTCTTGGCCGGGCCCTCCTCCTCCTTTTCGAACTTCTTGCCGCAGGGGGTGCACAGGAGACCGCCAGAAGGTGTCTCACGAGTGTACGGCGTGACTGTGAACCTGACTTGACAGATTTCGCCTGTTGCGTGTTTCCGTTCAGTCACTGCGATAAGCCCTGGGTACATCATCAAGTCCTTGGTAAATACGTACAGTTTGCTATTTGACCAGGCTGTGGTGCACTGGCTCTCATCAGCTCCTCGAGCAGATCAGCTTCTTCGTCGGAGTCCGCCAGACGCTTCTTGCGTTTTTGGAAACGTTTAGAAGACTTGATCTTATCAATGGTCTTCTGCTGGTCCAGTTTGCGCTTGCGGCCCAGCTCGTCTGCACCTCGGCCATCTTGACCACCAGCACCGTTGGCATTGGAATTTGACGGGCCCTCACCAGCATCAACATTATCTTGTTGGCTCTGTGCATTGACTTCATCTCTGCGACGTGCGTAATCAAGACGAATCTGGGTGGCATCGATGTTGTGACTGGCCAAGAAATCCGTCAATGCAGACTGAGGACCTCGGATGGTCCGACCACGGCGCGTGACGGTCTGTACAGACTGGTTGTTCTGCGCACTGACTGCTTGAGGGGTGGCAGTCTGCACAGTAGCAAGTTGTACAGTAGTAGCCTGGATGGCAGTGCTCGGAGCACTATTGGAGGGTGCCGCATTTGTCATCGGAGCCTGTGCACCATGAGCAGCAGAGGTAGTACTCGGGGCTTGCTGTTGAGCAGCCTGGATACGCTGATGACCAGCTCTCGTAACGCGAGCCATCTTTGTGGTTGAGACTGGTAGGATGGGGCTGACTGGGCGAGGAATGCTGATGATGTATAACACGAGAGAATTCAGGTGGACTTGGTCATGCAGGGAGTGGAAGGCGATGACAATGTCTTGCCAAACCTCTGTCGGAGCTGGGATGAGGTGA
The DNA here is from genome assembly GCA_014849355.1 of Cryphonectria radicalis. Classification (NCBI taxonomy): domain Eukaryota; kingdom Fungi; phylum Ascomycota; class Sordariomycetes; order Diaporthales; family Cryphonectriaceae; genus Cryphonectria; species Cryphonectria radicalis. Next base: position 212,854 of record JACWQW010000001.1, read on the forward strand.
GGTGAGGTGAGTTGTTGTGTGGCAACGGTTGCAGACACAAAGAAAAAAAAATCGAGATGCAAGTTTGATCCAAGACTAAGCCTCCAGGGATGCAGAGAGGAAGGAGATGGAGGGCGCGTACGGGACGCGCTATCCCGTGCTTGCCATACATGCAACCACTTTACGGTGGTAAGTACTGAGGCCCACTAGCCCCAGGCGGGTCTAAGTGCTTACGCTGCCCCCGCCTAGCACAGGTACTTTGTCCTGCCTGTGCTGGTGAATCGGGATTCTGCCTTAATGGGACCCACCTTTCCACATGATAGCGCGCCAGGCTAGAACGCGAGGCATTGGGCGGCAACCTCCCCAAACTCCAACTGAAAGGGCGCCCCTAACAGGCGTGAAAGCCGCTTCTTTTTCCTTCAAACTTTCCTCTGTCAAAGGGAGCTTCTCTGCTGTTCTGCCCCCTTCCATCAACACTCTTTCACCTAGCCAAGCAGACGGCCAGACACTTTCCAGGCCGTGTTCCCTCTCTCTGGATATTACTCCTCACACCATTGACATCCTAAATTGATTGACGGCACAACCCAGATCTTGTCTCGTTGAGTACCATCATCTGCAGAGCAACCTGAACCTCCAGCTGCCAAGATGGTGCGAACTAGGAGTTCTCAGCCTGCGCGAGCTGGCAATATGCGTAAGTGTTGACTGGAGCGATAGATGCATCGTGGTGGAGCAAGTGTAAGCACCGTGAGACTGACTTGCATTGCCAGCTGAGGCTGCCTCCGCTTCTTCGAGTACCGCAATCAACACCCCGGCGCCCCTCAAACGCCTTCGCGGTCGTCCCGCGAAGGCATCGACTGCTGCCAATGCCACCATCAACAGAGGTTCACGCTCTTCTGCCTCCGCCTCAAACTGTTCAGAGTCTGCTTCGGGTTACTCGACCCCGCTCACTAGCAATGTGCCCACGCCTGCCCCAGAGAAGTCAACTCGTGCTGGAGCTTTTGAGGTCGTCATTCCTGTGGTTAAGACTCGCAAGGACACTTCCGAGGCCATGCAGAAAGCAAGAGACTTTTTTAAGGGGAATGACTCCAATCGAAAGCGTGGGTTCAATGAAATCGCTGATAGTGACGATGAGCTGTTGGACACTTCTCCAAGTGCCCAAGGCTCTTGCTATGACGAGAAGGTGGCTCGACAACTGCAAGAGGAGTTCGACCGACAGGCTGCTGAGGCCTTGACCCTTGATGGTGGCCAGGGTCTTTTCGATGACGATGCAGTTGAGGACAGCGACGGTACTCCCGTGGCCAATCCTAAAGGCAAGGGCAAGGGCAAGACCGTCAGCGTCCGCCCGCCTCGTCGTCGCATAGCAGCAAAAGCTGTCGTGCCTGATTCTGATGAGGATATTCTCACCGACTCCGACTTCGTCGAATACAAGCCCCCGACTAAGAAGCAGAAAACCGTCACAAGCAAGGGCAAGGGCAAGGGCAAGATGCCTGCGACGACTTTCTCTGACGACGACGACGGCGGCGACGACGATGACGACGACGTGCCTGGTATGTTGATGGCTCACATGATCCTTCCCTATCCCATCAAAGTGTTGAAATGATCTCCAAGCTGCACCGCATCATCCGCTGATTGAATATAGTCCCGAGCAAGCGCCAGGTTAAGAGGACGACCAAGAAGGATGTCATTCCAGAAACAGATGACTCCGTTATGGACGCAGCCAGTAGCAAGGGCTACGTAGATACTGATGATCTGGCCGAACTTTCTGTGTTCGACGGCGAGTCAGACGGCGACGATGTAGCAGATCCACCGAGTAGGATTCGGGGAGCTTCGCGTCGCGGCTTTTCTGCCTACAAGAACAAGAAGGGACAAGATACCGTTCGAGGCAAGTTGGAGACGAATCATCCGCTTCTTAAGACGATGTGGGATGATCTCGAGAAGATGAAACGCCTGAATGCTGGTAAGGCTGAGCAGCCGAAGACCATCTCTCGCCACCTCAAACCCTTTCAGCTGGAGGGCCTTGCTTGGATGAAGGCAATGGAACGGACCAAGTGGAAGGGCGGCCTTCTAGGAGACGAGATGGGCCTTGGGAAGACCATACAGGCCGTCAGCCTCATCATGAGCGACTATCCTGCTAAGCAACCCACGCTTGTCCTGGTCCCACCGGTCGCTCTGATGCAATGGGTCAGCGAGATCGACAGCTATACCGATGGAACACTGAAGACCCTTGTCTATCACGGCACGAATCCCAAGGCCAAAGCCAAGTCAGTCAAGGAGTTGAAAAAATACGACGTCATCATGATGTCGTATAACAGCTTGGAGTCCTTGTACAGGAAGCAGGAGAAGGGTTTCAACAGAAAGGACGGTGTGCACAAGGAGAAGTCGTTGATCCACTCCATCCAATTCCACCGTGTGATCTTGGATGAGGCTCATTGTATCAAAACCCGCACGACCATGACAGCAAAGGCCTGCTTCGCGCTGAAGGTTGACTACCGCTGGTGTCTTACCGGCACACCTCTCCAGAATCGCATCGGCGAGTTCTTCAGTCTGATCAGATTCCTCAACATTCGCCCCTTCGCATCGTACTTTTGCAAGCACTGTCCTTGCGAGTCCATCAACTGGGATATGGACGAGGAGCACGTGTGTAAGAGCTGCAGACACAGCGCGATGCAACATATCAGTGTCTTCAACCAAGGTAAGCCTGATCTCTCAGCACATACCTGCTTGGCTCACTAACATGACTTCTAGAGCTTTTGAACCCTATCCAACGCTACGGCAACTTTGGCCCTGGTAAGGAGGCTTTCCAGAAGCTCCGCATGATGACCGACAGGATCATGTTGCGTCGTCTCAAGAAGGACCACACCAACTCCATGGATCTGCCAGTCAAGGAGATCTTTGTGGATCGCCAGTTCTTTGGTGCCGCAGAGAATGATTTTGCAAACAGTATCATGACCAACGGTCGGCGAAACTTCGACACCTACGTCGCTCAGGGTGTTCTTCTCAACAACTACGCCAACATCTTTGGTCTCATCATGCAAATGAGACAGGTCGCGGACCACCCTGATCTCATCCTGAAGAAGAATGCAGCCGAGGGTCAGAACGTTCTACAATGCATCATCTGTGACGAGCCCGCCGAGGAAGCCATCCAGTCTAGGTGCAAGCATGACTTCTGTCGAGCGTGTGCGAAGGCATACCTCAACTCTCACGATCAGCCTGACTGCCCCCGCTGCCACATTCCGCTGTCCATTGACCTTGAGCAACCTGAGATCGAGCAAGATGAGACTCTTGTTAGGAAGTCGAGCATCATCAATCGAATCAAGATGGAGAAGTGGACTTCCTCTTCTAAGATCGAGCTGCTGGTCCGCGAGCTCCACAAGCTTCGCTCGGACAAGGCCACCCACAAGTCGATCATCTTCTCCCAATTCACAACCATGCTTCAGCTCATCGAGTGGCGACTGCGCCGCGCAGGAATCTCTACCGTGATGCTGGATGGCTCCATGACTCCGGCTCAGCGCGCGGCGTCTATCAACCACTTCATGACCAATGTGGACGTGGAGTGCTTTTTGGTGTCTCTCAAGGCTGGTGGTGTGGCGCTCAACCTCACCGAGGCTTCGCATGTTTTCATTGTTGATCCGTAAGTCTGACTGCTCACCAAAGTATGATGTACTGAGTGCTAACTTGACAACTCCAGATGGTGGAACCCGGCCGCTGAGTGGCAGTCTGCCGACCGATGCCACCGCATTGGACAGACGCGCCCATGCACCATCACTCGCCTCTGCATCGAGGATTCGGTGGAGAGTCGCATGGTTCTCCTGCAAGAGAAGAAGACGAACATGATCAATTCGACCATCAACTCGGATGACGCGGCAATGGAGTCCTTGAGCCCAGAGGATCTTCAATTCCTCTTCCGCGGATCTTGAGCGACTCACGTCGAACCGATATCTCATCTTTCAGTGGGCATTTCTGCTTTTGGCGGCATCCTTCATGCCCATGGTGGTGGTTGGGGGCTTGAAATCAGAAGATTCTGTCTGTCGTCCTTTTTGAGCCGTTACTTTGGACGACAGAGTCATACCAGCAATGTGATTTTGACTCAACTATTTCTTTTGTTACAAAACATGATGCCAGGACATAGGAACAACTCCTTCATGCGACGTTTCGAGAGCTGGCGTTTATGCTGTAGGAATAGTGGCGAAGGGCCCCTCACGAGGCAAGGAGAGGAAAGTGTTTTTGATCATTTGGTCCCTGAAGACTTCAGCAACAAAGTCAACGACCTTCATGTGGACGTCGGGGGGGTCCCTGGAACAGAAGTTGTAGATAAGGGCAATCACTGGACGTCTAACTTTAAATAATCAGATTGTTAAAAAAAAATTTATTACGCAAAAATGGACGGTACTATCTATTAGACTTTTCGCATACTCGTCCCAGTCGTTGATATAATTACTAACGAATAGATTTACTATACCTACCCCTACATGGATGATTTTAGTCGACCATGATGATTTTGAAAGAGAAGAAAAATATGTATACATCGAGTCACAGGTCTTTGCTAATCAAGACGTCGGATCAACCGAAAGAAGGACGCGACGAATGTGTTTGGTCTCATCATGCACGGATAGGTCGCTGACGGGAGACGGTTTCGTCCAGGCGGGACCGTCAAACATGGGACCAGAACGACCGGGTCGGGGCCATTGAGAGTTCAAGATGGCGGCGCTGGCATGGAACATGCTCTGTCAACGAGCTCATCTTATTTTTTCTACATCATGTCCCAGAGGGGGGGGGGGCGGGGGGCGGGCCCTGAAAACATCAAGAGCACACCGTTGAGAAGGATGTATCGACGGCGTCGGGGGAAGAGATGGCATGGGCCAGCCGTTGTTCATGGCTCGTCTAAAAATTACAACAAGCGCAGCAGGATCCCTGTACAGTAAACGTGCTGCTGACGAACGACCCGGCGGCCCTGGCACCGCCCCTACTACTATACTACTATAGTACACGCACACAGTACTCCCGCTACCTTGGCGCCAGCGGCCGGCCCCTTGGACGATCAGGGCCCTCTATGCAAGACTGCCGCTGGTGGTGGTGTGCTAAATGTGGACCATTTTTTTTTTGGACACAGGCCAAATAGCAGCTTTCGCGCATTCTTCGAATTATTCCTCTCAACTTCTGGCCCTCGCTCCTCTCACTGTTGGTCACATCCAGCTGGCATCATTCACTGCCATCAACGCGCTGTTGACCTTCGTCCGCTCCTTTCCGATCCTTTCGAAGTGTCCTCCTGGCCCGATCTCTGTCGCGACCGCGCTTGCTGCCGCCCCTTTTCTCTCGACGAAGCGCCATTTGGAAATTCCACGATGCGATGGCTCACCTCCTTCGCGGGCTATTGTGCCCCTCTCTTCCTGATCATGTCGCCCATACTGTCGTACAGTGATCAGGCACTCTCGATGCACCGGAACAAGTCGAGCGCGGGCTTCTCTCTCGACATACCGCTCATTATGCTGGTGGCCTCCTTTTTCAGGTGCGTTCAGAAGAATTCTCGAGCGATCCGCGCGCGCCCAGTGCCTTTCCTATACTGACAATTGGATGCCGACAGGATATTCTACTACCCCGGTGCCCGATTCGACAGCGCTCTCCTGATACAATCCTTCCTCATGGTGATTATGCAGCTCCTGCTGCTCAAGATTGCGCTGGACCACCGGCCGGGGCCTGCGTCAAAGGGCGGTGACGCCGCTCTGCCGTTCGCCAGCGCAGGAAAAGAAGGGCTCTGGGAAAGACGGAGGCCATACCAGTTCTGGCAGTGGAGGTCACCAAAGCCGTATGTGGTGATCAAACCCCCCCCCCCCCAGGAAGATTTTTCGTGTGTCTGTCATGCTGACCTATCTCGCGGTCTAGGTACTGGCAGTTCTTGCTGTACCTCTTCATCATTCTCACGGCGCTGGAGCTTATACTCGCCCCATTTGCCGGCATCTACGCTTTATACTCGGTCCTGCTGGGCTACATTGGTCTTTCCGTGGAGGCGACGTTGCCCCTGCCACAGATCTTTGCCAACGCCCGCTCACGGTCCTGCAAGGGCTTCCGGGTCTCGGTCCTGGCTAGCTGGCTGGCAGGAGACGCCATGAAGATGTTCTGGTTTTTCACCTCGACAACCGAGATCCCTTGGGCTTTCAAGCTGTGCGGTATGTTCCAGGCGGGCTGCGACTGCTTCCTGGGGATCCAGTACCTGATGTACGGAAGCGGGGATCACAAGCTGAAGGAGGACGGCTCGCTACACATGGAGCAGCCCATGGAGAAGAAGACAGTCCTGTCCCTCCCGGCCACGAATGGAAGTTCCATGGTGAGCGGCCGCCGAACACCGTTCGAGAAGTCGCTGCAATAGGGAAGGAAGGGGACGACGGTGGGCATGATCTGTTTCTTGGATGTTCTACAATATAGATCTAGACATACCGGCAATTTGGTATATCAAAAGTACTCTGCCAGCTTTTGGTTGTACGATCGATCGCGCCTCATGTAGGATCTGCCGCGAGTGCTGCATTTCTCCATCACTTAATCAATATGCCTGCTAGCTGCATCGCTTCTGCCAGCCACTCGTTATTGTTTTGGCAGACAACCTGGCTCCCCTTGATTGCCCAAGCCGTTAGTATCTGCTACTGCAAGACAACCAGCCACCTGGGGCCATCAGCAATTGCGGACCGAGCAGATGTCTTTGTAGTTTTGAAAAAGTTGGGATGGTTCAGCAAGAGCGTCTCTGAATTTTGCTGAATTTCAACGACCCTCTAAGAGTGGGTCGGCTGCTCCATTGGGTGTTGTTGTGCCAACCCTGGAAGTTACGCCCTATCGTTACTTCACCCATCCACCCAGAACCCTGGATTTGTCGACAGTTTGGTTGACCTGCAACCTCGAGAGCATATTCCCCCCCCCCCCTTTCTCCCTCTGCTTGACAACCCCCATGGACCTCTTGTTCCCTTGACCACTTTCTGCTTCTTCTTCTCTCTCTCTCTCTCGGTCTACAATTCGACCGTCGTTCAATGTCTCGATAGATCGACGGATCAGATCTCCTCTTTGCGAGACTGCCAAGCTCACATCATTTCACTGCAAGACCGCGCTGGAGAATCAAAACAAAACATACGGTCGTGTTTTTACTTCAAGTACATACGAATCCTCTACCTACTACATCTTACTCTTTCTTTTTTTCCCCTTCCAATTTCGCCTTGACCAGTCAACAAGCACCAAGTTGTGGCTCAATTCTATTTTCAGATTTCGCAATCACGGTCCGTATTCATTTACATACCATCTGCAGTTTCATCGCCTGAGACACAATCAACAGATTGAGCAACCCATCTCAGAAGGTGAGTTCCTCAACCCAGCTGATACCCTACAACAAGCACCCACGCGAAGCACCCACGCGATCTACCTGAACTCCCCTCCTCTCCTCTGCTTTCCAATTTGACGTGCTTGGAAATATTGTCCTTTTCCTCCCATCCCACGAGGCAAGAACCACTCACTGTCCACCTCTCTCTTCATCCTCTCACCTTGCCCGCACTTGACCCTCTCTCACTTCATCACCTGGGCATATCTTCTACCACCCCCACCCCCCCCACCTCACCTTCACCTTCACCACCACTTTCCTTGTCTCGCTTTCTTCATGCACTGAAGACTGAATCCCAAACCTCAGACGGAACAGAAGACAGTCATCCAACGAGCCATCAACCACATACACCCCACCTTTCGATAACTTGATCTTGATCTCAACAGGTTCGCCACTCCTCAGACATCTCCCTTTTGCGTCCGTCCGCTGACCAAGGTTGCTCTTCCTCTTCTAGACATCATGGTTGCCAACTTCCGTACCTACGAGGGCCAGCTTCGCCTTCTCACCGCGGTCATCGCGGCGCACCCTGAGCTCAAGCTCAACTACAAGGGTAAGTCAAAACTCACATGCCGTCGCTTGTTTTCCTGGCTTTCCTGCTATCAGACGCGCCTGCCCCTTCTGACCTTCCTCTCACCCTTCTCGCCTTCTACTATCACGCTCACTCACACCCCCCTTCCTCTTGCCCAGCATACGCACCCACACCTTCCTACACCTGCACCTACACCTGCACCTACACCTGTACTTAGTTGGTCGAGGCTGGTCCTGACTTGTTCAGAATTGGCGAAACACTTTGGCTCGGACTGGAGCGAGTCTGGCCTTGAGCACTTCTTTCGCCCGATCAAAAAGAACGCAAAGGAGATCCAGGGCCTAGTCCGCCGCGGCGAGGACGCTGCTAAGTACGACCACAAACTGGTAAGCTAACCTTTTTATTTATGAACACTAGAGATCCACAAGTACTTTGGAGACTCGACCCCCGACGGGATCCAGTTCCAGTTCCGAGCCATCAAGAGGGATGCTGAGAACATGAAACAGGCCAAGGGGTCCAATGGCGCCACTGCTCCGACCACCCCATCTTCGTCTGGCCCCAAGACTCCACGGACCGGTGGCTCCCGCAAGAGAGCCGCCCCCTCCACCGGAAACTCAACCAATACCAAGAAGCAGAAGGGAAGCTCTGTGAAGTTCGCCGAAATCCTGAACCCAGGCTTCGTCGACGACGACGACGACGACTCCTCTGACAACGAATTCCCTCCCATCGAGATGACCCCTACCAAGAGTGGCATCCGCATCGACCACGAGAAGATGGCGGCTCATGAGCGTGCCATGGGCATTACCTATCCCAACGAGACTCCTGCCCTGGATCCCACTCAGACCATCACTAGTGATGATGAGGACGAGGTCCGGATCTTGACTCCTGCCGATGCTCGTACTTCCTTCCCTTCGAAGAAGCCTGCGGCTACCCAGGCTCTGGCCGTTGATGACAAGGACGCCTTGAAGGGTTCAGATCACGATTCATCCGACCTCTTCAGTGCGTTCACCACCGAGCCCACCGCACAGGGTCTCGTCAATTATGACGATGAGTGCTGAGCAATTCTCTGAGGATGGATGGGGACCCGCCGCGACTGTGGCCGGTCAAGATCCTCGATTGTGGTGTATCTGTTACTTTGGTCAGGTCTACATTCCCGAACATCTTCGGGCTCACTTGACGGAAAGGTTTACCGTGCCTTGCATTTTCTCTCTTTTCTTTCTATTTCTTCTCCCCTTGTCTTTCCTCCGGACTTGGGGCAATACCCAGCCTGTTGGACAAATTCGTTGGACGCGTTGGTCTGCAAGATACCTGGACCTTCTGGTCCTGTTGCCGCTTGCGGTTATGTGCGATACATAAAAAAGCCTGTTTTGATTTTCTCTGGCGTTGAGTGAACATTTGACTGCTCATATCCCTCCGTCGTGCTGGAGGATCAGGTTGCGATGGGTTATCGGGGACGGATCACGGGGTTTACTGCTCACTGCTGGGTGATTTGGCGGCTTCTCCAAGAACACGCGGGTGGAGAGGCTCGCTCTGCCAAAACAGGTAGAAGGATCGTGGGAAAAAATCAGGGACAGTACGCGGATTTCAGTGGCGGGGAGGCACAAAAACTCTACCGCCTCAAGGGACTGCAAGGCATATCAGCTTATGGCCTATGAAAGTGCGCATCAGAACCAAAACTCAATGCGATAACTTCTTATTTTGAAATGTCTCTTGGTGCTACTTTCTTGTCGTTTCCCGACGACAAACTTGTAAGCCTGTGTAATTCAGAAACACAAGGCCATTTGCTGCTGTCTTCGCACTCGGTCCCATAGTCCGAAAACGACGGACACACAAAGTATTCCGAGAATAGATCATAGAGCATAGTAGACGATATTTCTCACTCTGAAATCCCCCACACGGTTCAAGAGAGAGTGAGTGAGTGTGACCAGTGACAGTCGTCTGATCCTCTCACTCGGGAGATTTTATGGACTGACGAAGCGGCTTTGTCCCGAGGGCCGCAGTACTGTAGCGGGGGAGATCTTATGAGATTAGGTTTCTCTTTCCCACCGAACAAACTTTGTCGTCCTTGCCTGCTTTGGTTCCGATTGACCATTTTGACATTGAGAAGAATAGGTGTGGGTCGCTTTATACGGTACCGTACTGTAACTATACAAATATAGCAGGAGGGAAGGAGGGATTGGCGCGGGGCGGGACAGACACCCTTGTTATCGGTACCGATTTCGAGGTGTATCTATGGGGGGGCCGCTGGCGGGCCGTCCCTTCAGCTGCAGCTCACTGGGGAAGCCCCCTGTATTGTGTGCATATTTTATAATAGGATGCATGCTATAATGACCTAAAGGTTTTTTTTTACTTGCGTTTGGTTTTACGAATAAATTATACTTGACTCGACTCGTATGGCTCCAACGAACTGAATGTACACGTCTGTACAGTGATGATTATTTGGGGTAATTTAGTTTCTTATGAGCCTCGTTCACAAACTCAACACAACATGAGCGGTTTGAGGGCTGTGTGCATTTGGGAGCTGATAAGGGGGAGGATTTCCAAGTCCTGGTAAGTGAGTGAGTGAGGTGAGATATCTATCTAATGCTTCCATGTACAAACCCTCATCATTTCGCGTGTACTAAAGAAGAGGTCACAGCTGGGTTTGTGTGGTGAGTCTACGACGGTGAGTTGAGTGAGTTGTGTGAGGTGGAACTGGACCCTTTTCACATCCTGATTGCACTACTTATATCCCATATACACTTTCGTCGTTGTATGCCTCTAGACAAAGTACCAGCTCAGGTCATGCTACAGTACATCCACAATATAAGACAACTGGCTGTGACGTTCTTGAGAGATTTGCCGGCTTCCAGAAGATATAGCATCTCTTGTCAAACAAATTTCCAAAGTATCGTTGCAATATTGCAAGTTTTATTATGTTCTCAAATAATCCGAGTTGTGACTTCGTGTGGAGTGTGGAGATCTATTCTATGTTTCTAAAGAAAAAGTGAGGGAAAGAAAAAGGGATCTAGAAATCCGCGTCCCCCCCCCCCCCCAACAGGATGAACATGCATGTTACAGTACAATATATGCTACAACCTTCCACCCCCCTTAGGTGGTTTTTTTTTTTGTGTGTGCCTTTTATGTATCCCCATTTTGGCCTCCCTCTCATCCAATCAAACACAAATCAATGACACAGCTCTCGTTCCTCCTTTGTGGGTATCACAACAGTCAAAAAAAAACCAGTCCAACAAATCATACATCCCCATCTTTCCTTTCTCTTCCCTTCGCTTCCTTCATCACATTTATACACCAACCTTTTCAACATTCGCATCACTACTTGTCCGCGAGTGACGCGACTCAGTGACCGTCGTAGCAGGAGCAGTAGTATCCTGGTCATCCGCCAGGTCCTCTTTCCCACTCTCCGTCGCGTCAGCGGCACCGGCCGCCTCACCCTTCTCGGCGGCCACCTCCTTGTTGTTTTGCCCAGGCTGCTTGCTCTTGGTGCTCCTCCACTCGAGGGCCAGCGCGCCGAGGATGGTCACGCACGACATGGCCACGCCGACGACAAAAGCGACGCGCAGGCTCGAGTTGTAGGCCTTGAGCACGGCGGCCTTGGCAGAGGCGGGGATGACGTTGACGAACTCGGTGGCGCCGGCGTTGAGGACCAGCTCCGGGTCGACGCCAGGGATGCCGGCCAGGTTTTGGAGCAGCTTGTTGTCGAGGACGTTGCTGCCGACGGAGGTGAAGATGGCGCCGCCCAGCAGCTGGCTGAAGAGGATCAGCGAGATGCCGACGGGGACGTCGCGCGTGGGCAGGACGGTCTGGGCAGCCAGGTTGGGCGCCTGGAAGGACGAGCCCATGCCGAAGCCATAGATGATCTGAAAACCGATCCACTTGCCCTCGGAGGTGTTGACCTGCAGGGTGGTGAGCAGGCCGGCGCCCACGGACATGATGCAGGTGCCGAAGAGGAGGAAAGGGGTGTAGTAGCCGATGCGGGAGACCAGGATGCCCGAGCTGATGCTGGCGAGGACCATGCTCAGCACGAGGGGCAGCAGGCGGATGCCCGAGTTGACGGCGGTGACGCCCTCGATGGCCTGGAACCAGATGGGCAGGTAGTAGACGACGATCATCATAGACGCGCCGATGCAGAAGGTGACCCAGAAACCAGCAATTATGCTCCTCTGGCAGAAGATCCTGGGCGGGATGGTGGCGGTCTCGGGGCGGAGGATCTGCACGGCGACGAAGGCGATCAGCAGCACGCCGGCCAGCACGAGCAGGGCGATGATGCGGCCGTTGTGCCAGGCATAGGTGGTGCCGCCCCACTGCAGGGCGAGCAGCAGGCAGACGACGCCGGGCAGGAGGAAGAAGATGCCGAGGAAGTCGAGCTGGCCGAGCTTCTGCCTTGTGGGGAGGCGCTGGGCGTCGCGGTCGGGGACCTTGAGCAGCAGGAAGATGAGGGCCATGGCGACGCCGCCAAAGGGCAGGTTGATATAGAAGCACCAGCGCCACGAGACATCGGTGGTGAAGGCGCCGCCCAGCAGGGGGCCAATGACGGAGGCGAGACCGAACACGGCACCGAACAGGCCCTGGAAGATGGGCCGCCTGTGCAGGGGGAGGGCGTACACTATAACTACTACCGTGCCGCTCATGATACCCGCTGAACCTACGCCGGCGATGGCACGACCGATGATGAAGGCGGTGGAGCTGGGAGCGGCGCCGCAGATGGCGGAGCCGATCTCGAAGAGGGCGATGGCGGTAAGGAAGCAGGTCTTGACCGAGTAAAAGGTGTACAGCTTGCCAAACGAGAGCTGAAATGCGCAGTTGGTCAACATGTAGGCCGAGCCATACCAGCCGATGTCCGTCTCGCTGTGAAACTCGTCCGTGATCTTGGGAATGGCCGTTGCGATAATAAGACGATCCTAACGGTTGGGATTGGTCAGTATAATGATGATGATGATGATGATGATAATAATAATAATAATAATCAAGGAGAGGCGTTGCTACATACCAGAGCAACCAGGAACATGCTCGTAAAGGCCGAGGTCATAATCAGGGCAAGCTTCGCGCCGTGAGGGTACACGATGTCCTCGGTGCGGGTGCGCGCCAGCTCCATCTGGTTCTGTAGTTGGGAATCACTGGTGGCGGTGGGTTTTGCCTCGGGAAAAGGAGCAGTCTCCTGAGAGCCGTCGAGAGGCGGGTTGGCCGTCTGGTCGGGCTTCTTTGCCCGTTTCAGGAACGACATGTTGTTGTTGTTGTTGTTGTTGTTGTTGTTGTTGTTGTTGTTGTTGGTGTTGTTGTTATGGTGTATTTACACTGTATGTGGTACCTTGTTCTTGTCCTTGTAGGTGCAGCGGAAAAGCGAGATGTGATCTACTACTGCTTACTTTCTTCTTTAGAAGGGGGTGGGAGAGATGTTCGAAGCGGAAAAGAATGGTTAGGGAAGGAGGAGTGGGAGAAGTAGAAAGAAAAAACTGAAGGAGGACAGTGACGCCAATGACGACGATAATATACGAAATCAATCGCCTTCAACAAACCCAACACCCGGACTTTAGACTATCCATGGCTGACACACCGGACCTGGGGCGAATAAAGGACACAAAAGCGCACCAAAAAAAAAAAAAAAAAAAAAAGATGAGATGGCGGAAGTTAGCGGTGATGGGAAAGTTATTCGGACGGATCCAGCTCGGCCTCGGACAAGCTAACGCGGTCCGCGATTTGCTGTGTAGTTCAGACTATAATAGTCAAATGCATTCAAATGAGCTTGTGTGGCCGCCAGCCTCGATAACTTCCTTAGAGCCGCTTAAAGCCATAACTAACCCATGCCCCCCCCCCCCCTTTTTCTTTCTTTCTTTTTTTCTTCTTCTTTCTTTCTTTATCTTCTTCTTCATTGTAGCCCCAATCAATTAATTCTATTTCATCCATCGATCCTGCTAGGCTGAATTGAACACGAAGCTGCCTGCCTGCCTGCCTGCCTGCTTGGAGTGGGAATAAAAAATGAGTAGTACTTTAAAGATCATGGCTTACATATTGTAACAAGGATGAATAATAATAATAATAATTCTCCACCAACAACACAATACACAACAGAATTGCTGTTTGTCCTTTTGTCTTTTTTTCCCCCCCTTCCTTTATTTTCTTTTTTTCGGGGGAGCCAAGCCGGGCCCGAGTCCAGTCATTCATCTCTCTTTACCTTTGTGTGGGTGGTTTGCTTACACCCCTTCCTTCCTCTCTGGATCGGGTTTCGGACGTGACCAAGCAAGTGCGGCCCGCACACACAAAGATGGGAGGGACCATACAACTAGAGAGCTCTCTCTTTCTCTATCCTCTCTCAGTTCGGGCATGCCGATATCCGAACCCGGCTTTTTAGGGGGTTTGTCCGAGGAGGAAAAGCCCTTTTTTTTTTTCTTTTTTTTTTTCTCTTTCTCCCCCCACCCCCCATCTCCCCCTCGTTCAGACCCACCCGCGCTCCTTTTCCTTCTTATCTTACTAGCATCTCGGGCCCGAAAAGCTTGACAGCCCACGACAGCCTTGATTTTTTGAGACTTGCTACTAAAGCTGAACCCGGCCCCGTGGAGATTTAGCTGTTGTTCGGCCGATGATTTTCTGACCCGTTCTCGCATAGTTATCGGATAGTTAAAATAAAAATAAAAAAGGAGGGAGGGAGGATTGGCTCCACCCAATACCGCCACCATAGTTACTTACTGCGTGCGCACAGACAATTGGCCGCTTTCGACCAAAGGAGAATTTAAATATGAGAGAGAGACTGTGTGTGTGTGTGTGTGTGTGTGTGTGTGTGTGTGTGACGGAAACTTGTCAGGCTGACTGCGGACCAATATTCCCGCCGTGTTTGTTCAGCCCACCAAAGAATTTCAGTCATTGGGGGTGACTCAACATCTCAGCCCGGTCCACACCGCGCCGGTGACACCTGGTCGTCGTAATTTTATACGAGTCAAGGAGTCATTCGGCACCGGCCTGCATCGTCAGACAGACGCACACGACTTTGTCAGACAGACACACGAGCCCAGTCAGTCCCTCGAGAATCATGAGTTGCAACCTTGTGTGAGAGTGAGAGTGGTGGTGTGTTTTATTAACCATCACACCTATGCAATTGTGCGTCTGTCTTCCCTCCGCCCCCCCAAACGTCAATCCATTGCTGTCCTTGCGAGTCGTGACCATGCCCTATGTGCGATAGCTGGAAAGCACCAGCCTGCTGCCAGAACACCTAGACCTGTATAGAACCTGAAAAAAACCACCCCCCCAAATCCTAACCCTAACCTGTCTTGTCAAAGGGACACGAAGCCATGGCGGTGACAGTCCCCCCTGGAACCCACCCGGGCGAGTTCTCCAAAAAAGCAAAAATTCACACATGTCGCATTATTTCCATGTCCCCTGTCCCATTATGCCGTATGGTGACATATCCTGCAGCTGCAGGTTCTGGTTCGCCTGCGATGAACCTTGAGCATTCTCGACCATGCCCTGCGGGTTGCCCCAGATGTCAAAGTCCAGCGCCCCGTTGAAATCAAAATAGTTGCCCATGTAGGCGTCGAACGGTGGGATCTCGACTGCGCTGAGGTCCATAGGGCCCCCGTGCCCGGCCCCGACAGCGGCGCTGTTGGCCACAAAGCTGAACATATCGCTGCCGGGTGTCCTCCCCGAGTCGCTCCTGGTGCTCGAGTCGTCGGAGCCGGGCATCAGCATCCGCAGCTTCTGCACGCACCGGGGCGTCTCGGGTGCCTGGCCCAGCCTCGCGCGGAGTACCTCTTCTCGCTTGCGCCACGCCTTGAAGATGAAGTGCGCCAGCTGGTAGTACAGTTTCTGGGACACCTCGTAGAATTCGGGGTGGTATTCGTAGACGTCCTCCACGGCCTGCCATGCCCTGTCCACGAGCCGCCCCGTCGTGCGGTACGAGAGCTGGCCCACGAGGTACGCAAATATGTCGAGCTGGAAGTGCAGCCGCGAGAACCAGTCCCAGCCCGGGTAGCTTGCCATCTTGTACTGCTGGATGGCGGAGCTCGTCGTGTCGACGGCGAGCTTGAACGCGTTGCTCGTGTGGTCGAAGACCTCGGTGCCCCAGTCAGGAGATTCTGCCGGCGGCTTGGCGAGCGCTGCGAGCTTGCCCATGAGGTGCTCCTTCAGGTGACGGGCCAGGTCGTGCAGGGGTCCGGCCGTGGGCGACGAGAACCTCCTGTACATCTCGTCCAGCTGCTCGTGGAGCTGGAGGACGACCGCCCTGTACTCGGCAACCTTGGCCTTGTTGGGCGTGGTGATCCCCCTCGTGGCCTCCAGCTCGTTGATCAGCAGTATCGTCTCGATGCCCGGCAGATGTATGAGATACTTGGCAATTCTGAAGATGGTGATGACGAGGATCATATCTGTCGGCCCTTCCTTGTCCTCGATCGGCTCCGTGGCAGAAGACAAGAGATCATCGTCGCTGATGTTCTTGGGCTCCTTGGTGTCCCAGCCGCGGGGCAGGAGCGTATGGCTGAGCCCCGACATCATGGCATACTTGGCATCGACCATGATGATCTGCCACCAGAGCCGTCTCCTCATCTCCGTCTCGAAGGGCTTGAGACCCAGCAGCTCACCATCACGGTGTAGTCCCATCTTCTGGGCCACGCGAATGACAACGCCGTTCAAGATCCACGACGCATGACGGTTGTATCGTCCTTGCAATGAGATCTAGAAGTGGTCAGTCACGAGTCAGTATGGGCTTTTGGTCGTAGCGGGGGCGGGGGCGGTATGCTTCTTCACGGTCAAGCCTACCAGATATATGACTAGGGCCTGGAGCGTCAAGAGATCGTGGGTCTTGAGGAAGCCCATACGCGTCAGGGTCAGACGGACGCCCTGGCTGAACCTGGCCAGTGCCTTGTCACGTGAGATTCCGAGAATCTCTTGACATTCCTCCTTGCTCATCGAGACGGTGGCCAGGGTGTATATAGAGAAGAGCAGCGCCTCCACGTTCTTGGGTAGCCGTGGCGATGTCCCTGTTGCCTCCAACAGGTGGGGCTGCACTGTCGGGACGTGGATGATCTTGGTCAAGGGGTTGCACCGGTCGAGGAAGATCTGCCACAGACGAACTATATGACTAGGACTCGGGGCGAGTTCCTCAGGGCTGGCAGAGGGCAGCTCAGCCGCGCCGAAGAGAAGATCCGAGTTGTCATCGGGAGAGTTGGACACCTCGTCCATGGGAAGGGGGGTAGACTCGTCACACGAGATCTCTTCGTCGACGATCTTCCGCATCGATTTCAACTGCAGGCCGACACCATTCAGCATAAGCATGGAGGGGGCGGGGAGGGACTGACACATGGGAGCGGGGTTATAACATACTTCATCGTAGACAGTCGTCAGCAGGTACGAGTCCATGAAGCGGACGCCGCCGTCCTCCTCGATGAGCTTGCCGGCGGGCTTCCATTTCGGGATAGGATCTTCCAGCTCCGGTATGCAGTCGGGCTTGGGAGAGGGAGGTTTCGCGGGCGGCGGAGACGGCGGCTTTGCGGTTGCGTACTCTTTCAACAGCTCCTCACACCTGGCCAGACGCTCCTGGAGATCCTGGTTTGGTCTCCGGCGTTTCCGGGCAGGAGCTGGCGTGCTCGGTGTGCATGTTACGTTTGCCTGTAGGCGGGCCAGCCATCATCAGCTCCGGTCCGCATCATCTCCACCTTGCTTCACTTCACCCTCTCTCCTCTCTCTCTCTTTCTCTTTCCCCCTCTCTGTCTTTCTCTCTCTTCTCTCTCTCTCTCTCTCTCTCTCTCTCACAAACACGCCAGGTTGGACGGGACCACACCAACCTTGAGACAGTTTGCGCAAGGGAAACTCCTGTCACACTTGATCTTGCGATGCTGACAGAGGACACAGGCGAGGATGCGTTGTGGCTTTCTCGGGGCGCCTGTAGGCTGCACGCCTGGGGTGGTCGCTGCCGCTGTGGATGCTGTGGGTGTCGGCGCGGAGATGGATGTAGGGGATTCAGTCGTCGCCGCTGACCTCGATGCTTGGACCCCTGCCTGAGGGGCGTCCATCTCTCGTAATTTATTTTGATTTTATTTCTTAATTTTGTTTTCTTCTTCCTCGTCTTCCTCTTCTGTTGGGTTGCTGCCCTATCCCGCGTCTGGATTCATCAGTCAACCGAGAGTCGGGGTCATTCGAGAAATCCGCTTTTCGACCCTGTATTGTGGTCCCCGGCGCCGCTGGTGGAGTTCGAAATGTCTCGATCCTGAAACTTGGTGAGGGAGGGCTTCAGTAGGAGGGTGGGCGTAGCAGTGGCTGGTTGTTGGGGTTGTTATGGGTTGGATGTTGGGACTGAGGGGAGAGAGGGGGGGGGAGGAGACGTCAGGAGCTGGGCGCAATCGGTGAATATGCATGTGAGGGAAGGAGAATGGAAACCGTTTCGTTGGCCTACGGCCTATGTCGTAACAAAGTTTGAACTGCTAGGGGCCCCATTCTTCCGGTAGATGCCAAGCCCTGCTACCCTCTACTGTATTATTTTTTAGTGTGCTATTTATTTACGGTACTAAACTACTTGCGTAGTAAAGAATCTAACAGTTATGAAAACCCAAGCCTAGAATCTCCAGGAGTCAGTCAGACTTGTGAGACACAAAGAAGGTCGAGGAGACGAGACATGTTGTTATCATGCTGGCTATAGACAAAGATTCTGAACTTCCCCAACCCAACAAAATCAGCCCTCCATGTGCGCTCGAGATTTTATTCGACGCATCTTCTCGCATCCCCGCCACGATCTCGCTGAAAGACGGGAAACACGGGCTGACCAATATTACTGCGGTACATGCGAATTCGCCGAGAACCTTCGAGAGCTGCAGTTTTGCCAAGGTACCGCACAGTATGTACAGACATGTCCTTTTCATCAGCCCTCGTATTCGCGTTCGCTCCCGTTCTCCCTACACATGTATTGTACCCAAGCCCATAGTCACTTCATACAAATGTGTCTATCTCACATACCTTATTGAACAACGCACCTTTCTCACCCTACACGGATTGATAGCCGTGCATTTTTTCCCGCCTCTTTTCTTTTTCTTTTTATGGTGCGTGGTTGATGACCTCAAAAACAGGTCATAGCGCAGATCGCTAGCACTCAAGTTGGTCCGTCTCCGTCCGTGGATGTGACAGTGTTAAGAGTGTCCAGGTACATGGTAATACTACACGTTCGGAGTTCGGGTAAGACTCCAAGTCCTTCTTCCGCTGTGTCAGCCATCGAGGTCAGGCTGATTCCCTATTTGAGGCCCCCCCTTCAGGCGTGGGATCTGGGGTGTTGGGGGAGTTGTTCAGGTGGGGCGCCCCAGCCCTGGAGCCCACCGCCTAGGAGGGAAATGACGGCAGAACACTTGCTGCCAACGATGCACGTCATCCTACTACTACTACTACGGCTTTCGTAATTGGGCACTCGACCCTCTCAGCATTTACAGCCCGTAGCCAATACCAATACGGACTGCATCTATTCGGGGCCAGCCGTCAATTTTTATTTTATGGTTGCAAAGCCTGGATGTACTAGTATTATTGTATTGTATCCATCACCGGGTATACAAGCTCTTGGGTATGTATTGATGCGTCCCTGACTTTTCTCATTTCACGCTGGCCGTCCCCTCGGCCCGTCGTGCCCCCTTTCCACTCTCTTTCGCTGGTATCATATGCAAATGTACGTCTTATGCCTCAACTTTTTTCTTCTTCTTTTTTTTCCCTTCCGGGTGTAGGATGTCTTCCCAACCCCCAATGAATGAAGTCGCTAGATGCCACCGTCTCTCTCTCTCTCTCGACTAACCACCCAAAAAGGAGAAATGTAGAAACCAAAGGACCCCCTCCTCCGAATGTCATTTTAACACTTCCCAAAATACACTTGTATGCTGTAGCCTGAACGCCTTGCAATTGCTCTGGTGTCTTGTTCGTCTTTCCCCTCTGCAATGCTGCTCACATGACGACGCATTCCCGATCTGGTACCTCGCCTTTCCTCTTGACCTTTTCTGTATCTTTGTCGCCGCTGCGACTCTTGGACTTGGCCCGCTTCTTCTTGCCGTGGAGGTGGTGGTGGTGATGGTGCTCCTTGTCCTTCTTTTCTTCACCGTCCATCGATACTCGCTCTGGTACGACGATGGCCACCGGGGTCTCTTCGTCGCCTTCGACACTCTCCCATGCCTCGCGCAGAGGTTCCTTACTCTTACTCTTCAGGCTTAGCCGCGACATGGTGATGCTGATACGGCTTTCTCCCGCCTGACTTGTGGGCCTACTGCGGGAGCCAGATTTGGTGAATTTCGCCGCCGCCCTCGAGAGTCGTTGTGCCGTGGTCTCCTCGCTCGGCGTGACGACTGGGGATGAGCCGGCCTCGGGCGTGACCGCAAGATTCCCCAGGATGGGTTCGGACACGGCAACACTTCCACGTCGTGAGTTATTCGGACTGAGCAGCGCAGGAGCCTGTGCGACATCATCTTCGACGCTGAGACTCAACCGTGGTGGCCTTTCCAGCTCCGACGAGAAGCGAATGCTAGGACCTGTCGAGCCCAGGGTGGACATGTCAAAATAGCCGCTAGCTGCTCTTGACAGCCCTGGTCGTTCGCTGTCGCTTGTGTTACTGGCAGCCGCGTTGAAGGTCGAATCATCGTAGGACGGAGGCTCAGTCTCGGAACCCGTGACCGATATGTTCGTAACATCTACCATAGGCACGATTTGGTAGAATAGTAGGTACGGCATCTCATTCTTGAGAGATGCCTTGATATCGTCCACGTTGGAAACTCGGTTCTCGAGAGCGAGATCGTCGAACTTGACCCACTGAGCGTCCTCGTAATCTGGTGGCGGATCGTTGTCGTGGCGCCTATTGTCGGTAAGAAGTTTGGGGTTGACCCGCGCGAAGCTGATGTAGTGCCCAGAGTGCACCGAGTCGCCCCTGTGACAGACGACGGACTGCAGGACCAGCTTGTACTCCGTGCTGAGTGCGTTGTCCTCTTCGACCTTCGTGTCGTCCGCGACCATGAACCGAGGTAATCTCAGGCTGTCGGGAATATCGATGAATGTGTTCTGCCGCTTGGCGCGCCCGTCCTCCGTCATCAGGTACCTTTTCAAACAGATTCCTACCACTGGTCTTTGATTGAAATGCATCAGAATTTCTCCATCGGTCTTTGGCTCGGTGTTCGGAACGGCGTGCCAGGCTAAATGACATAGTTAGTTTTTGATGCGGAAACTCCTGGTGGTGGTGCTGAAGACTTACGTATCAACCGGAAGAATTGCCAAGCAGGGATGGTGACTGCTTTCACAACTGTAGAGCCTTTCCGCCTCGCCTTCTGCAGCAGGCTCGCGGCGTCTGATTCGGTTGCCTTCCCGTCGGCGTCCAGAACAATACGCTGGATGATGCTCGTCGACCTATGACGGACAGCAGCGCGCTCCGGGTCTGGGGTTGAGGGTCCGTCCGCAGGTTCTGTCGGTTCGACCACGGTCCAACGTCGCTGTAGAGGTTGCCCATCAACTTGATCCGCGGCCTCTGCCTCCTCCTCGGGATCCATTTTGACGACACGGATGGTACTTTGAGGTGAAAGAATCGGTCTGTCAAGCTTCTCCTCGACACCGACGCGGGAGACGTCCACCTTTGTGTTAAAATAGTCCTCCAGGCAGTCCTCAAGCTTGACACCCTTGCCTTCTGGGTCGACTGGAACTGCCAGGTTGAGGAGACGCTCGTATACAACCTTGTGGTCGTCTGCAACTTCCAGTCAGGCTCGACAAGTCTCGGTCTCGAGCAACGGATGCTGTGACTCACCTTTGTCCCCCTTGCCCTGGTGGAACAAGTCCACCTGCAGTGTGAGCAACGGCAATTGCAGCGTCTCGGTAATGAATGCGAAGGCCTCAGAAGTATCCTGCTGTTCGAGCAATTGAGCGTCTTTCCAGCCACAAGCAGCCAAAGCGTCCTGTATTAATTGTGTCTGTGAAGCCGTCAGCGCATGAGCTCCTTCCTAGAACACTTTTCTTTCTTTAAAGGGTTCGTCGTCCGTACAAAGTCCGTATGTATGAGCTTCCCGCTCCTCAACATGTTCACCCACAGGCGGATTAAAGAGGCCAGATTCCGCTGTGGCTCGTCAGATAGGTCGTTCTTTAGCATACACTCAAAAGCCTCCAGCTTCGCGAACATGGCAAAGAGAAGAGCATCGAGATAGCATGTGACGTTCCCCCTGTTCTCGGCCCCGACCATGTGAACCTTCGGGTCGTAAGGCAATATGGTGCCAGACATGGACCTCTGGTGGAGGAGCAGCATTTCGATGGCCTTCTCGGTGTCGCCCGCGGCGTATTTGCTGCGGAGAGCAAAGCGCAGGTGCTCTTTGGAGATATCGTGTACGTCCATGTCGTCGAGGCGTTTGTCGATCTCGTCAATCTGTACCCAGCTACACGTTCAGTTCTTTTTGGCTCTTCCAGTTGGCTCTTTTTTCTTCTTCTTTTTTTTTTTAAGGGCCGAGATGTCTGAGAGATGCTGACCTTTGCACTTTCCTTCTCCTTGTCAACGTCTCCGTT
The DNA here is from genome assembly GCA_014849355.1 of Cryphonectria radicalis. Taxonomy (NCBI): domain Eukaryota; kingdom Fungi; phylum Ascomycota; class Sordariomycetes; order Diaporthales; family Cryphonectriaceae; genus Cryphonectria; species Cryphonectria radicalis. The sequence continues at coordinate 235,191 of JACWQW010000001.1, forward strand.
GGTCGTGGCGTTTGAGCCGCTCTTGAAGACAGACAGGAAAGACGACTCGGTAGACTGTGGTCGGGAAGCGAAGCAGAGGGGTTAGCGCATATACTCTTCCTTTCCCCCCTCTCCAACTATCTGGCACTCGAGTCCGATATCGTTTTGGATTTTTTTCTTCCTCCTCCTCTTCCTTCTTTCTTTGTGCTAACCTTGTGTCCCTCGGAGGACTTGCTTCGACCGTGGGAGCCATTCTTCTCCTTATCCCTATCACGTAGGGTGAGTAACCGCTTGGGTATGCTGGCCTTCATTGTGACGTCGAGTTGTGTGCGTGGGCGCCGCAAAGAGAGTGCCCCTGGCGGTGGTGTCTCAGGGTGCGTCGCGGGGCGCAGGGTCGAGAAGCCAAAGGTGTTGAAGGTGACCAGAAGCCCATCGGCTCGAGGTTATCTTCCTAGGAGCAGCTGAAGCATGTCTCTGGATCGGATCGGTAAGATACGCGCAGTAGCGGCAGTGGGAGGAAGGAGGGGGCAAAGAAAAGAAAAGAAGAGATAGTTTAGGCCAAGTCTTGGGCGGGTTGTTTTGAAGATGGACAAGATCGGAGTTGTGTTGTAGGGATGGACGCTGGAAAGTTTGGCAGTGGTCGCAAGTGTTGGGAGGCCCTGGAGTAATTTAGTCGAGGATGGGCTCCCAGGTCCCTGGGCATGGCGTGCATGGGTTCGGGGATGTGGATAAATTTTAGCAGCTCCTTAAGAGTCAGTATGGATGCAGGCGATTGATGGTAGGGCGCGTAGGTTGCAGCGAAGGGTGGCATCGGCCCACTGAACCAACCGAACGCCTCTGACGAGAGGCGATCCAATGTGCAATCTAGGCTGCTGGGTGTGCCCACCGTGCCACTCCACTACAAGCCACTGGCGGGGTTGTGGCCGCAGGAGGAAGACAGGTCCAGCCTGCAGGCCTTCCCCGCGCTAGTGAAACTGTCTGAAGCCTCCTGATTAAGACATCAAGCAGGATACGTGACAAAAATAAACCCCGACTTGCCACCTACCCCTCCCTCAAGGATCGAGTTCGAGAGTCTGGGCAAGACGAACAATGAAGGGTCTTGATCAGTTAGGCCATTTACTACCTTACTAGTCATGCTCGAGTCGAGCTCAGGTCCTAAGGTAAAGTTTGAGCAGCTGCTTGTCGACGGATTGTCTACGGTTCTGTGCACTCCCAAAGTAGAAGAGAGAGAAAAGAAGAAGAGAAAAAAAATAATATGACGTCCTATCTTCTGATCGAAACCCATTTGGTATAAGGCGGCGCGGCGGGTTGGACTCAGCTCCCACCAACCACAACTACAATGTCGCTTACTGCGTTCTGCATCTCACTTGGTCGTAGGGCAGATCGCGCAGAAAAAATCCCACCACCCCTCCTGCAACCATCCCACTTCAGAATGCGCTTGATGCTGCATAGATCGACCTCTATACCGCCGATCTCTTCTTCCTCGCTGTACTATGACCAACTCCACAACCCGCTGATCCTGAAAAGATACGATTTCGCCAAGCCTGGCGGCGGGCGGAATGGTGTGACATTTGGCACCGAATTGCGCCAGCCTGCTTTGTGCCAGAGCAGGCTCCGGCTTTCGTCTGCTGAGTGTGAATAATGACAATCCCATAGTATTAGTGAGGACAATCGCCCGCATGTTCCAGAAGCAACGAGGATTTCGCAAGCGGCGGCGTGTCGGGCTCAATACTTAAGACATTGTGACTCGAGACGGCGCCGTCGTCGGTGTCATCTGCCTATCCGAAGCCGATGAGAGAAATCTCTCAGCACGGGTCATCAGAGACCGTACTGTTTGCGAGACTGTCCTTCTCCTCCCTCCAACTCCCAGAATATCGATGAGATGATCAATCGCCATTCTCTCCTCCCATTTATCTCTGGCTTTTGGCTGGAGACAGACCACTCGATGCTCACCACCACCTGACCATGCTAACCTTGTCTCTCCACATCGTGTGATTCGTCCTGAGATCCATGATGCTAAATTTTTTGGACTATCGAAGAAGGAAGGGGATGAAAGAAGAAAAAAAAAACAAAGAAACCCCCCCCCCCCCCTCGATACTGGCTAGTGACTGGTTTGTCCGTTGGGATGGTCGATCCGTGTAAATCTGAGTCCCGTCCATGCAGAATCACTTGCAGTGGGCTGCCCCCAACAACGTTGAGGGCCTCGTCATGATCAACAGAGCATGTCATCCCTTGCATCACATCTATCGGCCGAGATTATTGATCGTCGCCTGCCCTTCCCCGCTGTTCTGGCAGTGAGTGTGAGTGCGACCCCCCAAAACCGAGAAGCCAGGCTTCTGGAACGCCCTAAAGCCATAGGGGTCCACCCACCCCAGCAGCACTGGGCTATCATGCCTTGTTCCTGTGCGGGGGAGCCTAACCCTGCTAGGTACAGCAGCTCGCCCGCCCCCCTCGCCGCCCAGCTCTTCAACGGAGCTCAAGTTCCGCGCCTTGTTCTCCTACATTTCCCACGGTGCGCAGAGCCGATCCAAAGATCACAACACCCTCTCGCCCGAACCGTTCTAGCCAACAACAGATCTTTCGACACCTATCAGAATGGAAGTCTCAAACCCAGAAGAAGCTCTTCCTCCTGTAGACGTCCACGCTCCTTTTACGCGCGCAGAGCGCATGGTGCAGCTCGCCGAGACCGACAGGGTGAGCCTCGAAACCCCTCCTCCCCCCCTCCTCCCCAGATCGCGTCTCGAAGAAAGTCACATCTCTTAACTCATTCTCTTCCCAACCTCCCAAAAATAGGATATTGCATCCCTCCTCGAGCTTACTGGGAAAGCAATCCAGTCCCTCGGCAAACAACGGTCCACTGAGCCCGGTCAGCCACCCCCAACAGCCCAGGACCAGACCCAGGCCTTCCAGGAGAATATGGACAAGTTCCTCACTACTCTTCACGCCGTCGACGTGCGGATGAAGCGCCAGATCTTCGGGCTCGAGGAGGCCGGCATCCTTACGCTTGACAAGACCAAGCCGAAGGAGGAGGAGGGCGGCGCCAGGCAGTCGCTCGAGCCCAACGGGCTGGGTATGGTGGGCGATCTGGACGTCGGCTGGCTGAACAGTCGGAGCACCAAGGTCGACAGGGAGATGGAGGCTGAGCTGTGGACCAAGACGCGGCAGCACCTCGAGAACATTACCCACGCATCAGGTGCTGGTAATGGCGCGGGCGGCGCTGCTGACAGAGGGGACGTGGACATGACAGGATGAAAGGAAAAAGAGGTGGCCATGGGCGTGTTTTCGAAACAGCAATCCTCCGTCTCTGTTGGCCACCAACCTTTTTTCTCGTACGACTTCGGAGTCCGGCGCAAATCATTTGGATGGCAATGCAATATATGGGGATAGGGAACAGGTGAATACTTCAAGAGATACCCCGGAAATTTGACTTCATCTCTCCGCACAGATCATTGCCGGCTTCCTTGATCCAAGGTCTGAGGCAAAGATTGTGGGCGATTCATTTTTTATTCTATTTTGAGAACAACTTTTCGTTCCGTGTTAACATTCAATACCACAAGGTGGCTTCTGCTGTCAGAAGAAACGGAAAAAGAAATGATAAAGATATGGATGGTCCGAGGAAAGTTATGTACAGCACTGCGCTCCGACAAGATTATATTCACATTCGACACACGTCAATTCCTGCTCTAGACGAATTGAAACAACCGCCAACTCGCAAACTTTTCGGTCCAGACTTGACTAGCTGCAGAGTTTATTGAACCCGCCAACAGCCATGTTCGACGTGTCCGTGGTAAAAGACGACTCATCCAGCCTGGATTTTACGAAGCCGGAGCGGTCAGCATTCAAAAAACATTCTTGGACCACATCCATCCATCCATTTCACCTTTGCAGATTTTTTGGATATCACTCACAGCTTCTTGAAGCTCAAGCATTCATAAGTCTCCTCGTCGGTGTTCACATTGATGAAGCGCCCAAAGAACGCAATACAGCCCTGGTTCCCATTGCATGCGAACTGGCACTTGAAGGAGGCGTAGTCCGTGGCGTTGGAGTCGTGCGTGATGGATAGTTGCTGGTAAGACAAAGTTCCCGGGGTCAGTCACAGGTTTCTCTCACAGTCCGCCCGCAGAACATGAAAGGACGTCCGGGAGAGAAAAGAAAGAAGGAAAGAAAAAAGGGAGCCAAAAAAAAAAAAAGCACGGGGGGCGGGGGCAGTGGGGGGGCACGCTTTTACCATCGTGTTGTTGAAGCCATAAGCTGCCTTGAAGCTCGGGTCGATGTCGTACCCTGTGCCTGTCACGGGCGCGTCCACCAAGGCGTAGTCGATGGTCCATGTGGCCGTATTGGTGCTAGATGCCGAGCTGGTCACACACGTCGCGGAGGTGGCATCTGTCGACGTCGCGGCGAGTGCCGCGGCCGAGAACGAGGCGAGGAGGAGAATGGAGCGCATCTTTGTCGTTTGTTTCTCTGTATGTTGGGCGCTGGTAGGGTGGGCGAGTGAGGAAGGAAAGAGAAAGTAGGCCCTCAAGAGGTTTACGGTCGACGGTACGGATGAGAGATCTCTTGGCGTTCTCAAAAAGACCCGGACCTTGTTGTTGTTGTTGGTCCAGCCGTGCTTCCGAAGCGGAAACAACTTTAATTTTCAGCAATGACGGAAGGGCTTTCTTTCCTCTTGCTATGAGTGAGGGAAGAATGAAGTTGGCGCATGCCACCCCCCGATGGGAAATCACCTTTGGTTATACAAGAAACCCTTGGTCAGGGGAGATACCAAGGAGGGTCACCTTCCTCTTCGGTGCTCTGGGAAACGGCAAATTTCGGCCGAGATGTCAGTTCTGCAGTACGGCAGCCAGGGGCAATTTTTGGGCGAGCGGGTGCGCCGTGCCGGGCTCCGCAGATCTCGGTAGCCGAACACACAAAATATAAAAATGGTTTGACTTGGGGGACAAGACAAAGGAGCGTTACTTATTTCCTTTCCCTTGTGGAAGCAAAGAAAAGGGGGGGGAGGGGGGTTCATTAAAATAATGCTGAACGGACGTGGCTTCAAAGTGACGATATAGCAACAAGAACGCCCGCCCCCCATGAGCTCAGCTTTTCATAACTCCTGTGCATAGGAAAAGAATCCTGCGAGACATCATCCAAGATGGTGGCGGCGCGGATTTTTGGGTGGGAAGAAGGAGAGGGGTGTGCCTTGCAATTCGACCTGTATATATCCGGGCGCAATACAATCAAATGCATGCTTCCCAAGGAGCGCCAGGCCGTGGGACATGAAACTCCACCAGACATCCCATCCGCGTCACCCATTCATTCACCCACCCACCACCCACCGTCGCATTCGGGGGCGGTAGACCGTCTCAGAATTTTCCGGGGTTCGCCAGTCACATTTCAACTCATTCATATTCCTTCTCAATCCTGGTGGCGTTCCCCCCCCCCCCCCACATCCCTCTCTCATACTACTTTATGTAGGAGAGGGGGGAAAATAACCCAAGACGGAAGAGACTATTCAGGTTTGGGAAACACCCAGGTGTATGACGGCTGATTGTTTATATTACTTACTTAGCCATATGCCATGCGTGCATGCATGAGGCAGACCGGTGGAGAATAGCGACTTGACGGGTGTCTACGCATACCCATCCATCGGCTGTCCATCGTCCTTGCATAGCAATATCTATCCAAAAAGGGAAACCGATTGGTGCAAGGTTAATTAATTAAATCAATCGACTGTGACTGTGACAGTGACGCATTAGAAGAGAGGGGGGGGGGGGGCGAGGGGGCGAGGAATCCCTATTTCTTTTTTCTCGGCCCCCCTTCCCCCTTCTTGTTCACCAAGACACGCCACACATTAGCAGATTATCCTTTTTGTACGTCTCAACAAGCATGAGGCAAAATTATCCGTCCAATGGGGAGGTAGAGACAGGCACTCTCCGTGTTCGATTAATATAAGTCTACACTGGTGCCCGCTACTTGACAAGGAGGAAAAGAAAGGGGGAGAAAAGATGAAGAAAAGCAAAGAGGCATGGTGAGACGACCGCGTCAAATCATACAGATAATTAAATTCCCCTGAGACAAGCCTAGGACTAGGACGGACGGGTGTCGGCCTCCGTTCTGCTTCACAACATGCCATCAGCCTCCACCGTGTGTGGGACAACAGGTCAGAGAACAAAGCTTTTCGAAAGAGGACACCATGTGTGGACTGCGCGTCTCCGGAGAACACAATGCAGCTAGCCGCTTCAACTGTCCGTACGACGTCAATGGCCATGGGGTATAAGCAGGTGTTGCGGGTCACGGCAGCGACCTCAGCCTTGCGGCCAAGCCAACGAGAACGCTACCAGAAAATTAAAAAAGCCATACTTGATTCAGGAACACTAATGGTGCAACTTGTCAGCTGATGTTGTAGGAGAGAAAGAAAAGGACAAGTGCCCCCCCCCCCCCATGACTGCAGAGGCCGCCCCCGCCTCTCAAACCGAAACGCAAAACCCAGCCTCAAGCCAGAAGATAGCACACCAGGTACCACAAGGCTCATTCGTGTTGTACAGCCTGTATCACACCGTAGGATGGAAGCATCCTCCCTGCCGTCGTTCACAACATGTATGCTCGTCAACTCATCATCCAATCACATAACCCCAAGCGACGGGGCGTGCCTGTCGTGGTGGCGGCGGCTTAGAGCTTGAAGGTCTTGGTGCCTTCGACCAGACCGGCCGCAAGTTTGGTGATGACAGCCCACGCAGGTGCAAACTTGATAGCCTCATCCAGGGCTGGAATCGTGCCCGGCGTGTTGATGTCGCTCCAGATGCAGGTGACAGTTCCGTCTAGGCCGTCCGCACTTCTGACCTTCAGCTCGTCGTCAGCCTGGGATGCTGTGGTCACCCCACCGGCTTGCTTCTCATCCCCAGCCGAGACGGGAGTGATCGCTTCGGCATCCCACTCGATATCAACCTCCCACACCTTGTTCCAGTCCCGCCTCCACAGAAGGATGTGGTTGAGCCCAGAGTCCGGCATCCGGCCAAAACGGTCATCCCAGTCGGCACCACCTGCAACAGTGAATCTCTTAATCGGCTTCGCGAACTTGAGGTAGCAAGACTTGGTGTTCTTCGCGTCAAGTGTCAGCTTCGCGTGGCCGGCCCCGTCGCCCCGCGCCAGTTGAAGAGACACCAGGTCGCCGTAGCCCTTCTGTGGTGGGATACCATCCACGATATCGTTGGCAACATTAGGCGGGATGTCCGTTCCCTCGTATTCGCAATCCGTTACGCCGACTCTTGTCGTCGAAGCATGGCACTCAACTTTCTTTCCTGCCGCAGAGGGGAGTTCTGCGATGACGCGGCGCAGATGCTCCTCTATGCCACCAAACTTGATAGTGGACGTTCCCGTATCCAGGTTGACCGTCTGCTGCCAGAAAGCCTTGTATCTGCTTGTCGACGAGAAGGGCTCAGCTGTGAGATTGTATAGCAATGTCAAGACGAAGACGCAGAGAAGAAACAGGGGAATGTGGTGCGTGATACGATGCATGAAAGGCATCAGAGGTAGGATGAGCAGCATGCTGAAGAGCGCAACAGACAAGTATGGGGTCAGAGCATTTGAGCCGTCAGTGGCGGTTTGGTTTGTAGCGTCTGTCAGCATCAGTCCAGTCTGCGCCGCGAGGATGATCATGAAGGGCCCCAGGATCAAGAACTGGAGAAGCCATGTCCAAGTAGGGAGGGACTTGGACCATGGTTGCTCGTAGCCAAAAGCACCCGAGTCTTTGCCGGATTCTTGTTTCTTCGTCGTCACATCTGCCAGCGCGGCAATAGACCGTCGGTATGTCGTGGCAAATGTCGTCCGGCTCTCGCCTTCTCCACGACTGGGTCTTCCGAGAAGAGGAGTCGTCGCACTGGGCGCAGGTTCCCCTTCTGCCTCATCGTCCGCAGCTTCATCCGAGTCAGCCCCGTCCACCTCACCTGGACTTGGAGCGATGATGGAGTCCTCACTAATGCCACGCTGGTCTTCACCCTGCCCCTCGTGGTCGGCACGGTACTCCTGACCCCAGGTTTTCTTGTCAGGCAGGGCAAACAGTTCTGCGACAGATATGAGAGTGGTCAAAAATAGTGCCGAGTGGAGGAAGACGACGTAGTATCCGGAGGCAATCGAAAATCGGTCCTCCAAGACAGTAACCGCAACCAAAAGTGCCCATCCGATCGTGAAGAGCCAGATGTTGGCGTAACCCCGGTGCAGAGCACTCGGCCTCGCAACATCTGCGCCCCTCATGATGCACCAGAAGGAAAAATAGGCCAGCGATATCGACATTGCCCAGCTGCATCCGGGGTCAGCATGCAAGTGACACGGCAGGCGGCACAGGGGCCCTTGACCCCTACTTACACTGTATACTTGCTGCTGTGCACAACAAAAGGATTCACCTTCCGCAGCAGAAACGCGCCGCCAAAGACCAATGCTCCAGAGACGACAAGGGCAAGCGGGAAGCGGATGATCCCTTTCAGACCGCCAGTTGTAACGTGCTCGTAGTCACCCGGGTTCGGGCCAGGGTGCTCATAGATGCTGACCTTGCTCGAGAAGAAGTAGTATTTGCCCTTCTTTTGGGCCAGGTACGAGAGCAGCATCAGGATGAGAGGCGTCGCGATGAGCAATGTGAGCGACCACGCGAACATGCCCCTGAGATTGAACAGGACAAGACTGCTCCCGAAGAGATCAAACCAGACGCCGCTGCTGCCCCTGCCATTGGGCACCTTGGTCGTGTCGCCGTCTGCTCTGTCGCCGACGAACGTCCTGCTTGTGAGATCACGCATGGTGACGACAGATGACGACAGCATGTGCCAGAGGCTGGCGCGGCTTGTGTGCTTGCGGTCATCGTCTTGCGTGTGGTACCTGGCCCGCGGTTGGAAAAAGGACAGGTCGAGGCCCCTTTGCCCGTAGACATCATGGAAGACGACGAAGTCAGTTTGGCTCTTGATGGCACCCAAGCTGAAGGCGTCGGAGGCTATGACAGAGCTGAAGGGGTGAGGAGCCTTGGAGTAGGCGCTCATGACTTGCTGGTCGGTACTACGGAACAGTATCGCGCGACCGCCCGCGCCCGCACCTTCGAGGTTGAGGAATGTGTGGACAAAAGGCAGCAGCGGACTGTTGCCGAAAGCTCGAGCCCCATAGAGGAAATCTTCTTCGCCGTTATTGAGCAAGGCCACAATCCCATGTTTCGGCTGGTTTCCAGAAGTGGTGAAGTACTTGATAAGCTGAAGCACGGTGATGACGCCCATACCATCGTCAGTCGCGCCGAACCCAGTTGAGACCCTATACAGTTGTCAGAGCAGCAGTTCAGATCGAAAAATATGGAAGGACTCTCTTACGAGTCGTAGTGTGCGTTGACCAGAACGCCACCGCCACCGATTGGCAGCTTTCGGCGGTTGTTCCTCTTCTTCCACCACTCTCCCTCCTCGTCCTGGGTACCACGGATATAGACGAGCACATTGGTCCCCTCAAAGTACGCGGCGACACTAGATGCTGGTGACCCGGGCTGACCACTGAAAGACATGGTCACATTTGACATGAGGTCGTTGAAGACGGTGACACCATGACCGGGCTGCTCTTCCTCTGTTCTCAATGATGGCAAGCCCAGAGACGAGTAGTTTGACCTAGCATACTGCCTCAGCATTGAATCGAGAAAGAAAAAAGAAAGAGAAAAAAACACTCTGCCTCTTGTTTGTGGAGGGGGGGGGGGGTTTGTTCCTCACGGATGTTTTCCAACGGTCGTTTCAGTCACCCAATCGGCTCCATTCTCCTCGAGGATCTGCTGGATGCGCAGTAAGAGCCAGGTCCGGACCTCATCATTCTTGTGACTGTTGTAAGGATGGTAGCCCTGGGTGAGGGTGGACAGATCGAGCCAGGCTTCCGTGAGGTTGATGCCCGTGTAGGGCGTTGCGCTCGACGGTGGGGGTGGGACAGCTTCATTGACGATGACCAGAGGTATGAGGAGAGCCAGATATACGATAGTGGTGAGTATTGTGACCTGAAAAGGCCTGAAAGCGAATGGATTCATCCTGACTATAGAGAGAGAGGCCTGCAAGTAGGAAGGGGGAGGGGGGAATGTTTATGGTCTGCACACAACACGTGAAGGGGAGGGGGGAGGGTCTGACTCCAGTCCAGTAGCGATCACAGGCCTGACACAGGTCCTACGCCGATTTGGGAGTCCTCCACAGTGTCAGCGATAGTGATACATGAGGACGTCGTAGGCGGGCGGCAGTGCACAAAATTGTCGACAGCACTTTATTTAGGTGGTTGGATGATTGATCGAGGCGGGCCTTCGCGTGCCGGATAACGGTGATGCCCTGAAATACAGGGATCTAGGTGCGACGAGTAAGATCGGGAGGGGGTCAGAGAGAGAGAATCGCGAGTCAATGGGTGATGGTTGGCTGGCGAAACACACGAGGAATAAAGTATTGGCTCGTGTTATTGCTCAGGCGTGGAGAAGAAACATTCGTTCATTTTTTTTATTCTTCTTATTTTCATTTGGCCTTGTCAGACCCGAACGTCGGTGGAAGTCTCGACACATGACGAGATGGCTGGCGTCATCGCCTCAACCTGAAGCTGCCCCCCGCGCTTCCCGCACGCTTAGGGTGTATTAGTGAAGAGAGAGAGCGCCTGAAGCCCAAGTTAGTGGGCCCGAGCTCTTTTTACGGACATCTGCATATCTACTCAAGTACCTTGTGCACAAAACGAAGAGGAATATGTGCAATTTGCATTTAAATCACAATTTCTAAGGGGCTTACAACATCTCGTTTATTTGCCACAGCAGTTCTAGTTTGCGAATGGGAGCCTACACGGGACAAATCCACACCATATCAAGAGAGAAGAAATCAACGAGGTTCGACATTTTGAATTCTCTATTAGTAGAAGCTATCTATCTTACAGTCAGTAGTAAGTTCTCTCAGTCGTCAAACTGGTAGTCTGCCGTTGTATTGTCTTGGTTCATGCTCCGCTGAGAGATCCCGTATCGTCCTTCCTGTCGGTTAAGCTGACTTGAACTGGGTGAGTAGTCAAAGTAAAAAATGAAGAAGAAAAAAAGGTCCGTACATTCCGGTGCCCTGTGTCAGTTTCTCTGGGATTTGATCGCAGGATAATTCCCGCGCTTATCTCAGGCACCTGGAGGGGGAGGCGGCGGCGGCTGATCACCAGGAGGTGGTGGAGGTGCGTTGTCCGAGGGCGGCGGAGGAGGAGGGGGCGCCGAAGCACCTCCAGAGAACTGCTGGATCAGGGCGGTCAGGTTGTCAGAAGGAGGCGCAGGGGGCGCTCCGAGCCCAGGAGGGGCACCCATCGACGAGAATCCTGGATATCCGCCCGGGTAGGCCCCATAAGGCTGGGCCCCGGGAGGTGCCGCAGGAGCCTGATGCCAGGGTGCCGCGCCAGGAGCAGCGGGGCCTCCGAAGCCTTGGTTGTTGTGGTTGTGGTTGTTGTTGTTGTTGTGATGGCCACCGTAGTAGTTGTTGTCACCACCGCCGTGGCTGTCGTGGTTCCGCTCGCGGCGATCACGAGCCCAGGGTGCAGGACCGCCGCTAGGCCCACTGCCACGGTCGCCACGGTCACCACGGTCACCACGGTCACCACGGTCACCACGGTCGCCACGGTCGCCACGGTCGCCACGCTCACTACGCTCACCACGCTCACCACCGTCATGGTGCTCGCGATCTTGGTTGCGGTTGCGCCAGGGAGCAGGACCTCCGGTGGGGCCTCGCTGCCACGGCTTGGCGTCTCCATTAGAGTGCGACCCAGGCCCGGCCTCGATGCGCGCAGGCGCAGTGCCGCCTCCGAGCTCCGCCATGAATTGCTGGAAACATTGTCAGTATTCATCTTTATATGTCAGATCGTCTGGGGGTTTTCCCCGCGTGGGGGACGACCTACCTCGTAATCAGCATCAGCCTCTCCCCCACCGATGCGTCCCGCCGCCGGTCGAGCACCAGGTCCATCGTTGCGCCAGTTCTGGCCACGCTGTCTGTCAGGACAGTCACGGGCCATGTGGCCTGCATTACCACACACGCGACAGATGATGCTGGCGGTGTAGTTCTGCTTCTCAGGACAATCGTACTTGCGATGTCCGATCTGGCCGCAATTCTGGCATGCCTGGTTCTCGTCGTCACGGAGGGTACCGTTGAGAGCAGCCAGCTCACGCAGCTGATTACGCTTCAACTCGTTCTGGCCTTCAGGGATGGAGGCAGCCTGGTCTCAAAGTCAGCCGATCGATACCCAGCGGGAAGTAACAGAAAAGGGGGAAGAAGGGAGGAACAAAGGAGGGGGCCACTCACGGTCTCGATCACGTTGTGAATCAGCTTCTTGGCCTTGTTGACCTTCTCTTCGGTGTCGGCCATGATCAAGCAGTGCAGATCCTCTTCCTGGTTACTGGCGTGAGCTGCATCAGAGCGACCCTTGCCCTCCTTGACAGAGCCCTTGCCGCGGATGGCAATCTTTGCGCCCGATTCGGTCTCCATCTTCTTCAGAGTGTTGCCACGAGGACCGATGAGTAAGCCGACTTGAAACAGGGAAGAGCTAAGTGTTAGTATCGTCATCAGAAGAACAGAGTTTGGGAGCGCACGATCCGATCAGTGACGCGAGCCTGCGGAACAATGCTGCTATTGCGCGAGGTCTGAGAACTCGCCAAACTGCGGGGGATTGTGATATGGTTAGAGAGGTTAGAGGGTTAGCAATCATACTGAAGTTAATCTCCGGATAGTCATTGACCGGCACGTAGACCTTCTCCTGAGTCTTGGTGGGTCGTCTGTAGTCCTGGGGTGGGTGATAATTAGGAATGGTCTTCATGGCCTTCTCAATCAGTTTGTGGCGCTCGTCCTCCAGGCGCTTTCGGTATCGGTACTCTCGAGTGTTGACACGTCGGCCATGGTTATCGTACATGGGAGCAGGCGAGGGCGATCTGTTTGGGGGAAGGTCCTGTCAGTGATGGTCTAGACCGGGGGGGGGGCGGGCAGTTGTGGCGAGGTAGTCGGAACGAGTGCATACCTGTCGCCATCAGCAGGGACGACGTCATCAATCTTGAGTTTCTGGCTGATCTCCTCGATTCGGAGATGCAGCGTGTACGCCTCAAGCTGCTCGCTGGTCATGTTTGCGACAATCGCGGTGGGGAGGCCCATGAGCCCGGCAGCCTTGTTCTCGGAGGCATCGCCCCATCTGTTGCGCTTCTTGCGGCGGCGAGGACCGTCTGAATCGGTTCCTAGATTGGGGAGATTAGTACTAAGAACTCCTCAGCGTCAAAAATGGTGGTATTATGCAATACTTACTGGGCTCAGGACTGCGACCACGCTTCAGGTCGCGATCGGGGCCATCCACAGATGGCGCAGACCCAATGTAATCATCTTCGTCCTTGGCGTCTCCATCGCCACCAAATCTGCGAGACTTTCCCAGGGGAATGTTGTTGGATCCAGTGATCCCTTGGTTTCTCCAGGCCATCTTGATGTGCCTTGCAGAGCTGTGCAGCTGTGGTTGATTGACGAGAGTGGAAGGGTTGTAGTTTGAGGATGCAAGGTTGGAGATTTTTGGCGAGTCCCAGCAATCGAAACAACTGGGCCAAAGGAGGCGATCAGCCCCCATTGATGACTAAGCCACCCTGGGGCTGGCGGCCGCGTACTCCTCACAAAGACACGTGCCACAGTGCTAGTTCTAGGCAGACCGTACACTCTCACCTATTCCACCCCCCCCCCCTTTCCCATTTAGCCCATTGAAGTCCAAAAAGCTCACAAGAATACATAACACTATCAGTCTAAAATAATTCCAGGTATTTGGAGATATTGAGACAGGATTTCAGTATCACCTTATCCCTCCCCCCGTCTCTTTCTCTCACCCCAACACTTCTCAAGTCGAACTCCTGGTAGCATGTTAAGGGTGGGTCGAGACTCCAATTTGGAAGCTTAGTGGTAGGGATATTGCGTGATCACTTTCGGCTTTGTGGTGCCTTCAGGTGGATGAGTATGTTCCCACAGGTGGTGTGGTGTGGCTATATAACTCAGCATCTGCGTTAGGTGATGACGAGCGGATCTCAGATGTGGTACGTTTATCCTACCCTTCCTACGTGCTCATGATGTTGATTGATATCCGACTGGCCCTCATATGTCCCTTGGGGGAGAAATCATGATATTTGACTACTATAACCGCGATAGACATGGCCCTCGCAGGTTCCTGACTCTCCAGAAAGAAGTACCATCGCCCGACGACGCCTCTCATTTCTTGCGGTCCTCCTTCATGCCGGCCTGCACCCAACCCCGGGCGCTAGCCGCCTGCTCATCCATCTCCGCTTCGCTCAGCTTAGCTTTCTCGAAAGCCGTGTGGGGTGTTGGAACGTGGCGACCCTTCTCGAAGCCAGGGCGTTCGAGCAGCTTGTACAGCCAGGCCTTCAGGTTGGGGAATTCATCAATGTCCACGCCAGCCCACTCTGTGAGGTGGGAATGATCAGCTCAGACATTGAACTGCGATTAGGATAGGAGAGTGAGAGTATACTTACTGGCCGAGGCAACCCATCCCCAGCAGCTCATGTCGGCAATGGTCACCCTGTCACCCACGAGGAATCCCGACTTGGACTTGGCGAGTGCAACGTCCATGACACGATCTGCCCAGCATTAGAAACACACTGCGGAAGCCAATAAAGATGCTCATTTCGAGACAGGTTCAACCGCAGAACAAACAACAGATTACTTACAGAGACGGCGGGTCTCGTTCTGGTAACGAGAAATTCCATAGGGGATCTTCTCAGGCGCATATCGTGTGAAGTGGTTGGACTGCCCTTGCATCGGTCCCAGACCTCCCATTTGCCAGAACAGCTACAGATTCTGGTCAGCACCGAACCCCCCCCCCCCCTGTGGAAACTGCCAGAGGTCAAAGTAGATCAGCCTTACCCAGTTGTTCACCTCATAGTATTCCTTGGTGTCACGAGGATACGACACCTTGTGCTCCGTGTCGTACCTGTCCACAAGGTACTGCATGATCGATCCGGACTCGAACAGCCTGATGGTCGAGCCATCTGTGAACTTGTCGGTCAAGGCCGGAATCTAAAGGTTGGTGTTCAGCTATATTTCTGGCACCATCTCTCTCTCTCTCAGCTGGAATTTGAGGTCTTTCTTACCCTGCCATTGGGGTTGATCTCGAGAAACCAGTCCTCCTGAAGATCAATTAGTCATTGGGCCTTGGGGTTGTGGGAAATTTGAGGAGTAGCTGCCTGACTTTCTGCACATTTTTCATGATATCGACAGCTGTAGTCTATTTCAAGAGTCAATGAGTGCTACCGAGGCCGGTGACGCAAAGCAGAGATTCTGACCTGATAAGACAACCCGAGCTCCTCGAGGAGGATAGAAACCTTGATACCGTTTGGCGTCCCGAAGGTATCTACAAGGAGATTAGCTGCTGTGGTATGTGTGAATCAGATTGCGGGGGGGAAGGGCAGTCTGACATAGATGAATATCAGATTGACCGGCCATTTTGAGATGTTTTGCAATGTTCTTGAGTCTTGCTGTCATTATCACGGGTCAAGACGCTTCGAAATTGCCAGGTGCATGTAATGTCTTATACTATGGTAAGTGCATACTTAGGGGTTGAGGTGAGGGGCCTTTACTAATCCGCGGGCTTAGAAATCAAGATTTCAGAATGTCGCACCACTAATTGGATCCTATATGCACCTGTGCATGCCAGCATCACAGACAGGTACCCGTTCACATGCCACACCGCCACCTCCTCCCCATAACAATCACTGTAAATTAAAACAGTTGAGTTTACGTGTACTGTATTGGATTGTTGTTTTCAATTTCCCCCTTCTGACACAGCATTCAGTGCATCAGTGCACCGTCTTGGGGCCAAGATGGAACTCTTTGTGAATACCTCTACCCCTTATCAATGTTTGTCCCCGCTTTACAGTATCTGTATTGCCAAATTCAGGGCGCAAGGCTCTCCACTATACATGTGAGCAGCCACCGATGACATGATGATTAAATACTAAGTATGGAGCGCAGATCAATGCATGTGCTGTACGCAAGTGACATCTGTATAGAGAGATTATTGGTAAGCAAGACAAATATAAAGCAAAAAAGAAATAATGCACAGCCCATGCCACTGAGTTTGACCTGCATCCTCAGGTGTCCACCCGCCCTGATGCTCCCCAGACTTTGACAGTCTAGAAGATGTTGTACCATGAGAACAATATGCCGACTCAGCTTTGGTTCAAGATAGTGGTTGGTTGAGTCAAGCTTTTCGGAGGATACAGTCACTGTCTGGCCCTCAGCCGGCTGCATTTCCAAGGTGGTTGGTTGCAGGGTCTCCTCACTTGGGACACACTCGACTATGCACTGTTCATGAATATAAGGGAGCGCCCAGATCTTATTGCGGAATTGTGTAATTGATCCTACAGTGTGATAATCCTCTGCAACCCAGTTTTCCTGTGTATTTCTGTACATGATCCTGCATTACTTTTCAATTTGTAATCCTCTGAAAGTGGTGCCGATTCAAGGCAAGACCCAACAATACAGTACATATTTGTAAATCCACACTCCCAGGTAGGCATCAACTCAAGCACGGAAGATGATGCTGTGAGTAATAACAGTAGTACATTCCTAGGAAAGCAAGTGTACATATGTAGATTACTGTAGTACTTATAGTCATAAATATCAATAGGGGGTTTGTGCTGTCGAGAGGATCTGCTTTCATATGCAAGTTTATCAGCAGAACCCTTTCCAGAGCCTTGTGGCAATTGGTTCCTAGCAGTTAGGTCTCTGATAGTAATTTGTGGATCCACTCTGCACACAACATTGTGAAAATTTTGTCCCTGAGAAAAAGAATATGAGTCAAAGAAAAACTACATTGTCTTCATACAACAGCCAGCTACGTAGCTCAGGGGAAGAGCGCCGGGCTCATAACCCGGAGGACGTTGGATCGAAACCAATCGTAGCTATGAGTGTCCTTTTTTTTCTTGTTTTTTTCTTTCTTTCTCTCTCTGCTGTCCTTTTGTTTCATGTTTTGCCTCCCATATTCATTCAGTCCGCCTGCTTCAAACCTGAATAGGATCATACTTTGTTCCTTTGTAAAGTGGCAGCTGGTCAGTCTTATGGCTATCAAGGGGATGTTACCAAAACACTGAACATGCCAGACCTGGAGTTTTGTAACAATGGTTTTTTTTTTTTGAATTTGAATTTGAATTTGAAGCCCTGTATGATGGACTAACCAGAGGGAGGTCACACATACTGACATATTGTCCCTGTTTCTGGCCAATCCTTGTCCCACTCCAATACATTCGACCCAACCATCTTACACTGTTTTGCCCCACCTGTGGAACCAGCAATCCGGTCTGTGTATAAGATATTACATGCAATTACCACGACCGGAAACTCGAGCCTGACTTTCTGCCCGTCGAGGACCGACTCAAGCTCATCCCAGAGCTGCTGCAGCTTAGGTTCCGGAATGCGCGGCACCAGGGTCGCGAGAGGAGCCCAAAGCCACGCAATGTCATGAAAGGCAGTTTAGCTGTCGTCGTGCTCAACTCACACCCTTTGCTCCCCTTCTCCGACTCGACCCTCGCCGGAGCATGCTCCCAGGGGAATTAATATACACCCTCTTGACGTCCCTCCAGTCATCTTCCGGCAGTGCAAGAGGCTCATAGGCCGCATCGGAGAGCCCGTACGCGCGATCAAAGAGAGATCCCGTCGCTCTTGTCGCAAACTCGCGCCAGATCGCCTCCCACGCCTGCTCGGCCGGCTCGTTCCCTCGGATGCGCGGGACGGCGTAGGAGCTCACCACGAGGGGTGCCCCCCCGGCCTGCTCTGCCTGCCAAACTCCCGCACCGCCGCGCTCGTGTCCACGAAATGCATCATCTGGCACGCGGACACAAGATTGGCCGTCCCGTCTCCCACGCTGCTCTGCTCGGCGCGCTCCTGGGGGGAAAAAAAATGAATTTCCGCACGGGCAGTGTGCCCGTCGTTTGGGTCGGAGACGATGACACTTTCGAAACGAGAGGTCAGCCTGCTCGAGACGAGGGCACCGATGTCGTGGGCAGGGCAGGGGCAAAACCGAGCTCCGGTTGTCCTCAATTTTTAGATGTCAAATACATATATATATATATATATATATATATATATCAAAGAGATGAAAAAGAAATGAATCTGTCAAATTAACTGTGTGCAGAACATGGCCAGGAACCCCCCTTGTTCGCCGCTGGGCTCCGGGGGGGTTTCTCAGTGGTGCTCCAGGAGGGGGCCAGGGCCTAAGCCCCGCTGAAATTTCTTATCGCGATAGCAATGACAACAAGCAAGTTTTCCATCGCTGCTCTTACACAGTCACTCTTCTTTCTCAATTCATCCCTCCCAAAAAGAAAAAAAACCAAACCACAAAACCACACAAGCAGACGAGATGGCAAAAACAAACACGAAGAAGGGCGCCAAAGGTGAGCTGCTCTTTCTAAGAATTTTCTCCTCCTCCCTCTCCCATCCCCTGTTCTCCCCTCTTCCCTCCTCCGGCTCACAATCTTCATCACTAACTTCGAGTCGCACAAACGAAAAAACAAAACAGCCCCTTCCCTCCACTCCCGCGCCGCCCGCCGCGCTACCTCCCCCTCCATCAACACCGACAAGTCCCTCAAGGATGTCCAGCCGCCCTCCGAGTCCCTCAACCAGCGCCCTTCCGTGCTGGGCCTCTACCAGAACGCCGGCGTGAGCAAGAAGGCCAAGCGCGGGCGCAAGGCCGTCCTGAGCTCTCGCGCCAGGAGGCGCCACGAGCGCGGCCTCGAGCGCGCCGAGGAGATCCTGGACAGGACGGCCGTCAAGGTCGCCAGGAGTAAGGAATCGGCGCGGAACATTGACGGGCGCAAGAAGGCGTGGGACGATATCAACGCTTCGGCGAGGAGGAAGGAGGCGGCGGCAGCGGCAGCAGGCGTGAATAAGTTTGCTGGATTGGCGGATGAGGATGAGGAGGAGGGCGACGACGACGACAAGGCTAATGAGATGGATGATGACATGCAGGAGGCCGGAGAGCCGACCACTGCTGTGGACGCGAGTGGCATAGACGCCGCTGTGCCAGCGCCAGCGCCAGCACCAGCACCACCGCCGCAAGACGAGGACGAGATCTTGTGAGATGATCTGAAAGGGGGGAGAAGCGAGAAGAGGGGGGGAGGGGGGGAATTCGGCATCGACATTGTTCATGAACAGGCGTTTGGGGATCTGATACCACATGGAATCATAAACCTTTTTTTTTTTTTTTTTTTTTTTGCTGTCCCGGAGAGACTTCAGGCTTTCTACGTGGTGCGGTATAACGCGAGGCGTATTCAGCACTTTGCTGCTTCGCAACCGCCGCGCCTCCAGTCGATCACCTATGGAAAGCCGCGCTTCAAAGAACAAAACACCAAAGCTATTCAGGCATATGAACAATTTCTAAAGCGACGCAAGCAAAGCAAGAACACTGCCCACCTCCTTCGATCGCACATGCTCCTCCTGGCCCATCCTCATGGCTTCTGTCATCCCTTCCGGCCCTGCCGCAGATCCCTCCTAGCCTGCATCGCCCAAGCACGACCGCCGGCTCGTATCATCATGGACATCGAGGACGTCATCCCATGAGCTCCTGAGATGTCCGCGGAGGCTCGGTGCCGAATTTCGCCGGCGGATCCTCCTGTCATGGCCTCGGTCGTCTGGCGCATCCGACCGGCTCTGCAGTGAATCCTCCTTTGAGGTACCAGGGCTGCTTCCCCTCAGAAAGGGGAATCTCGGGCGCTTGTAGAGCACATCCATCTTCCACACACCCTGTCTCCCACCCGACGACGACGACGAGGAGGAGGAGGAGGAGGAGGAGGAGGAGGAGGAGGAGGAGGAAGAGTCCCGCAGCAGCTCCGCCGACTGCGGCCCAGGGGACGTCGTGTAGTACCCGATGTCCCCGGAGAGGTCCTCCGAGAGCCCCCGACCACCAACGATCTGGACCCGTTGGCTCTTACCCCTCCACACCGAGTCAGGCGACTGCCGCAGCTCGGCGGTCTTCTTCTTGTGCGAGTTGTTGCAGATGTACACATCGCTGCCGCCCTGGCAGGGAGAGGAGGAGGGCATCGTGGATGACCCGTTGCAGCCCTGGACCGGACATTCCCGCGCACTGGGCGGTGTGCCATCCCACTTGAGGATACCGCGGCTGATAAGTTCGATGAGATCTGGCTCCTCGATGAGCATTACATGTCCTCGCGTGGTCTCAGGTCTAGGTACGAAATCCTCCAGGGTCTGCTCTATATCTTTGCACTGCCGCGAGATGGTGTTCTGATTCGGTCTCGACGTGGCGGATTCAGTCTCTACGGGCCGCTGCCCTCGAGCTGCTGCGGAGGATGTCTGCGGGGTTTCTCTGCCGGTGGGCACAGAGGGTGGCTGAGGTCGTGGACCGCGCGGTCTCCTTCTCGGTATATGAAGGCTGCCTGGTGACGCTGCCTGTTGCGGTTGTTGCACAGGCACTTGTCCTCCTGTGGACGCCTTGTGCCGTGCATCGTGTCCAGACGGCACATCGCTTTGCCTGGATGAGAGGTTCCTGCTCCCCGCAGCGGCGGGACTCTGAATCTGTTCGAGTCGAGGTGGGATGCGTGTGCGAACACCTGGCGATCTCACGGCCGCTTGGTGCTGAACACGAACGGGTGCGGATCGAAAGGGCGATGGGCCATTCGGAGGATCCCTCGGCACGCGCGAGATGTTCAGAGGCGCCGGGACCAGAGAGGGATGGCTTGGTACAGCCGACGACCCCCCTTCTTCCCTCCCTTCGTGGTACCTTGCCGGGGCGGCTTCATGATGATCCTGTTGTGGCGCTGAATTGCGTCGGCGTGGAAGATGTAATTCTGGCGACTGTATTTGTCATCGAGTTAGCCTCAATATTAACCGAGGGGGAAGGGGGGGGGGGGTTCAGAAAGAATCTGCTTTTTTCTTCTTCTTTCTTTTCTCTCTCTCTCTCTCCCAAATTGCGTAGTTGAAAATGACTTGCCTCTCGCCGGATCCCTTCCGGACCACCCTGCGGAGGCGCCACGCCCTGCCTCACCAGCCTCGTCCGACAATCCACAGGGCCCTCAAAGGGTGACAGCGGCCCTCTTCCTGCCGAAGACGCAACTGAGCCGTTCTCACCTCTCTCTCCTCCTTCTTCTTCTTCTGCTGCCTTCTCCGCGCTCATCACTTTTCTTGTCCGGACCCAATAGAGGGCGAAGTGGCAGAGCAAGAAGAGACCAAGGAGGACCCCCGCCGTGATGCAGAAGCCCACGAGCACCGCCTTGGAGAGCTTGCCCCATGTGCTGAGGAGGACGGCGCCGAGGACGGCGTTAAAGGCGGCGAGGGTGAAGGGGAGGAAGAAGTGCGCCGTGTCGTGCACCAATTTGTACGGCCTGGAGGAGGGTCGTTTGCTCATCTCGAAGAATACGGCGCCCATGAGCCCTAGAAGCCCACGCCCGAACATGAGCGATGATTTGTTCGTTGATGTTGATTTTTGGACGGTCATCGAGAAATGAAATCTGGAAAGGAAAGGAAGGAAAAAAAAACTGAAGGTTTTTGTTGTGGTTGCTCTAGGAGAAGCCATCTTGCTTGATTTTTTATTTTTTTTGGGAACCTTCACCGCGGACGTTCTCAAAGCCAGGCTGTATCAGGAGAGCTTCTTCTGAAGAAAGGGCTCAAGGCCGCAGGAATATCGAGATCTCAAGCAGACAAAAAAAATATGAGACAAAAATGGAGGCATCACAGGCGACAGTCTTTCTCACACACACACACACACACACACACACACACATGTATGTACACACATACGCACACAAGATAAACAAGAGCACGCGTCTGATAGTTAAATCAAATGAACAATAAAAGATTGGTATTAATTGAGTCAAAAATGTGGGTTCATTGGTGAGCCCTCACGAGGCAGCCATCTCGCATCGGCCTCCAGCTCGTGGATGTTCCCCTGCTGCTCGCCGGCATACGGTCCATAAACTTCTTCAGGCCGTTGGATCTGACCCCACTGGCTGATGGGCGTCGCTGGTAACTCTACTGGTGTGCGGTTGATAACCGATGGCA
Source organism: Cryphonectria radicalis (assembly GCA_014849355.1). Classification (NCBI taxonomy): domain Eukaryota; kingdom Fungi; phylum Ascomycota; class Sordariomycetes; order Diaporthales; family Cryphonectriaceae; genus Cryphonectria; species Cryphonectria radicalis. The sequence continues at coordinate 257,183 of JACWQW010000001.1, forward strand.
CCCAGCTGAGCAATGACGTTCGTTTTTTCTTGGGTGGTTGATAATATTCCTTGGGAGGCAAGGGAGGCGGTGGAGGAGAGGGCTCGGGAGGTGAGATGCTGTGGGCAGGAAGTGTCCCAGTTGACCTGCTCTGGTAGTAGGGAGGCAGGGTCCCCGTCGACCTGCTGCTCTGGTAGGGGACGGTCGCCCTGGTCGACCTGCTCTGGATGCCAAGTTGCCTGGTGGATTCTGAGGCGCTTGCGGTGCGTGCTGTCCGCCTCCTCATCACCAGTGCAAAGGCGATGAGTCCTGCGATACACAAAATACCGCCAGCTGCCGAGCCAGCTGCGATTCCGATGGTTCGTTGCTTTTCTTCCGAGGAGTGTGATGATGATGAGGAGGAGGAGGAGGAGGAGGAGGATGAGGAGGAGGAGCTTGAGGAGCTTGAGGAGCTTGAGGTAGACGCCGGGTCAGCTTGTGTGGTCTCCGTGGCCATAACCAGGCCAGTGGCGGTCCCAGTCCCGGTGGCGACGGTGATGGTGCTTGTAGGTGCTTGGGTCGAGGTGGCTATCTCCAGCGTGGTGCTCTTCGTTTGATCACACGTCGAGTCTCCATTGCAGGTATAGCCGAATGGACAACATCCCTCTCCACACGTCGGCAGCTCCCCCGTCAGGTTTGTGGTGTGGACAGACGTGGTAGGAAAGGCCGTGGCGTTGAGGTATGAGAGGCTGCAGGTTATGGGCTCGATCGAGGAGCAGTCCTGGCCGTCGGGACAGCAGAGCACGGTTGTGTTGTCGGCCAAGGCATTGCAAGAGTCGCCTGTTGGGCAGCAAAAGTCGCTCGGCAGACCGTTGCCGCACTGGAAATAGTTGGTCGGGCACGTCTCTGAAGATGTGCGACGCGAATGTCTGAGGAGCGAGCCGGGGTCGCGGCGTCGTCGAGAAGATGTGATATCGCCCTGGAGGAGGTCCTCTTCCACGTCCGTCGCGGTCGGGTCCAGGTTTCTATTTTCTGTGGTGGCAAGTACCAAAGGAGAGAAAAATATGCTAATGAAGAGCAGAAGAACAAGAAGATAACTACGTGAATGCATTGAGGCTACATTGTCTGGGTGGGACAAATGCAAGCAAGCAAGTAGACGTCGATCAGCCGTGCCCACGGAGGATGATCAGCACGAGCAAGCGAGCGTCTGAAGCGAACGGAAGGCAGGTGAGACATAAAAAAGGGAGTAGGCAGACAAGGAAAAAGAAAACCAAGACGAAAAAGAAAGAGAGAGAGAGAGAGAGAGAGAGGAGCGAGAGAGTGAAGAGATAAACCGGTAGAGAGAGACCCAGCACGAGGGGGCCATGCAGCCTTACAGGACTCACATCAGGCTAGGCGGCCCTTTAGCGAAGCCACTATTATTCAACAGTACTGTGCGCCCTTTGGTCTTTCATACCTCTTGGGCAAGTAGAGGAGGGGGGGGGGGAGGGGGAACAATGTCATGTCACACCCGCTCAGGGCCTGGAAATCTGACGGTCCGACGGTCGCTTTACGGTAATCTCCATCAGAAAGTAGAGGATTCCAAGGCGGCCAACAGACGGGACAGGCGAGGCCCTTGCAGGATCGAGATCGAGGCCCTTCCATCAGCTTCGCGTCCCAGGAGGGGAGGGGGGGAGGGGACAGGGCACCACCAGCATCGATCGACTGGACTGCTGTGGGATGAGTCCCGCCATCTGGGACCTTGGTTTCGACTGTCCAGCTGTGACTAGTACTCTGGAGCGAAGGGGGGACCTCTGCGCCCGGAGAAGAGAAGCATTCAGTCCCCTGTGCGAAGATGTCCAAGAGTGGGTACTATCACCTGCAAGAGAGAGACAGAGAGACATAGAACAGATGGTCAGCCAGCTGCTGCTGCAAGTGTGAAGGGCTGTGCCGCGGGTGCATGAGAGGCGGCGCTTACGACCAGGTTGAACGACAACGTTATGGCTGGGGGGGAGGGAGGGGGGGTATCGCGCTTATTTGCGCGATGGAACTTAAAATGGGGTCTTCCTTCGAAGCCATCGACCATGGGGCCGCTCCAATGGGCCGACCATTGATTTCTAATTCGGGAAGAATAATGGGGAGGGTGTGCCAGTCGCCGATTTTGGGCCGTTAACAATTCGAAATAGGTCAGTTCTGGTCAGAAGCATCTGAATGAAATTCTCTCACGAATTGATGAAGAAGAAGGAGGAGGAGGAGGAGGGAGAGAAGCGAAGAAGTGAAGGGTTGCTGAATGCCAAACAATTTCTCGGGGAGGAAGTCGGTGGCTGTTTGGAAGGTATTACCATACAGTAACTGCACACTCCGGGCCTGCTGGATGGATGGGTTAGGGTTTACACTTGGGCTAGACTGAATCGATGCGTTACTAAATACGTAGGCGAGTCCCGCTTGCCACTGGTGCTGCTGTAATGCTGCGTATTATATTGCGTCAAACTATTGAATGCGCATGCGCCTCTGCTGAACGCCCCCATCCCTACGGTGGGCGATGACTGATGGCCCTCCACTGCCCTGCCTCATCACGAGAGCTTTTTCTTTTCTTTTTTTTTCTTCTCTCCCGCCCTCCCCCAGCTTTTTGAGATGCAATGCAATGCAGTCTTTTCTGACAAGTCAATTCGTATCCTTGTAAGCCCCCAAGAACGCAACCTATTACCCCCCCCCCAAAACCTGGGCATCGAAAGAGTACTAGTGATGACCTCTCTTCTAGACCACTCGAGGATGTCGACGTTACCTAACGTTTGGTTGTGGGTCCTCTTGGGGAGGCCCCCGGCCGAACTGGATCCATGTCTCCAATCAATTCCTCAAGGTTGGCTTCAACTGGAACACCGTGCCTTATCAATTTCAGGTTGACTTGCTACGTAGGATTGGTTGTTGAAGCGTGCTGTCATAGAGTTTGGGTCGAACTTCCCGTGTGTCAAGATCGATGCTTCATCTCCTGTGCAACACCTGCTGGGCACTTCCTGGTCATACAGCGCTTGATGTTCCGTGGGCAAGCTGACGTTAGTATAAATAAACATATGACCAAGTGGGAACTGAAAAAGAAGAAGAAGAAGAAAAAGAGGTGGCTGAAGAGGCGATGGTTCAGTCAGGTCATATTATTACTTAATACTCGTCAGTCGACCTCAACTCGGGCCCAGCGTTCACGTCACGTCCACGCTCTCCTCTTTGCATGAAACCACAGTCAGAGAGACATACACCTTTTTTTTGGGGGGGGGGGGTGGACATTCTCGGGTTGCTTGCCGAAGGGTTTGATGCGAGATGCCAACTTTTTCTCTCTCTTCCCCTTGCTACATTTATTCTAGCTCTCGGGACTTTTTTATTTTATTTTACCCTTTTACCCATTAAGTTACATGAGAGGTAAGACGGGAGGAACACGCCAAAAACCTGAACCTGACATGGTATCATGCAGATCTGAATGAGAAGAGGTGAGCTATACCCACCCACTATTCTAGGTGTTCCTTGGAGTCTACCTCGGACAAGTACCCACCTGGAGAAAAGAACCTTGCAGCCAGGATTTCCGCACGGTCGACAGGAGAATTATAATAGCAGCCTCGGGATCGCTATGCTCGACTACCTCGCGAGGGGGGAGTGTGAAGGAAAGAAAAAGTCTCTCGAGAAAGATTTAGACCCCCAACGCCAAAACCCCCAAACCCCCACCAACCCCCCCCCTCTTTTGAAGAAATGAAAAGAAAACAAATAAACAAACAAAAAAAAAAATGGACAGAAGACTCTGGAGTAGCATTTTGATAGCCCTTTGCTAGTCTCCCAAAGTGAACTCGGTGCCCGATAGAAGGTTGTCCCTACACCGTCCTTTTTGCAACGGAATTCACTGGTTTGCATTAGGCTATACTCTATGTGCTTCGCATAGGCTTCAGATGTACATAGCGTATTGACTCGGCTCGCATTTATGTCTGCTAGAATTGCTCAACAAGGCCGCCTGCATCAGTCGGCCGGTGCCTCACTTGAGCAACACCTCTCCAATCTGTGGTCCATGGTCCCGCACACCATTGATGGCAATTCTGCTCACCAGGTCGCTCCGGTGCCTGTTGATCACCTCCCGCAGGGCGCTCCTCTCCATGACGATCCGCCCCGTCTCCAACAGGTTCTTTACGTCCAGCGGGTCCTCCTTGTCGCTCAGATGTATCAACCGGCCGTGCGCCTTGGCCACGTCGAGGCTCGTAGCCAGGTTCGGCCTGTAGTCGGTCGTGACAAAGGTCGTCCGCCCGTGCTGCTTGCCCCACCGCAGGCCCTCCATCATCTGGCTCAGGTACCGCATCACAAACCCGTCCTCGAGCTCGCGGCCCAGGCGGCCCGCCTGCGCGAGCGCCAGGAAGTCCTCGGGCAGCGGCAGCTCCATCCCGTCCTCGGTGATGATCAGCTCCCCCCTGCGGTAGCGGTACGACAGCGCCGTGCGCCAGGCGAGGTCATACACCTTGCGGTTCATGTCCGTGCCGAAGTCGCGCGGCTTGGGGCCGAACGTCTTGCCACCGCCCCGGCGCAGCGGGGACTGCTTGTCGCCCACACGGGCCCGGCCAGTGCCCTTTTGTCGGTAGAGCTTGCGGTGCGAGCCGTGCACCTCGTAGCGGGTCTTGGAGTTGGCCGAGCCCTGGCGGGTGTTATCGCCCTCGTATGTGACTGCCAGGTGCAGTATGTCCCGCCGCAGGGGCAGGTAGAGGTGCTTTGTGGAGTACGCCTCGAGGGAGCGCGGCTCGAGGCTGGGGAAGCTGTGGATGGTGACGGGGACGGTGGTGAGCGGTTCGAAGGGGAGAAAGCCTGATGCGGCAGGTGTGGCGGAGTGGTGGTCGGTGGAGGGCATAGTGAGGCTGGGCGGCGCTGTCGTGGTCGCCATTGTGCGTGATGCGATGGGGGATAATCTCCTCTGTTTGCAATGTCTGTCAGTTCAATTCGTTTCTTCCTTGAAATCTTGGGTACAATAAGAAAATGCGCCGTACCAGCATCGTGGTTCTGCATGGTTGTGAAGAGAGACCTAGGCCTTGCATGGCCTCAGTGAGACCGCGAAGCCCCTTCCCAGCCATCGCGACAACTTGTGACTTGATATAATAGGACCAGCTGTGGCGGATCGGCTTTTCACCAAGGTGAAGTGATGTTGTCGCAAGTCGTCTTCAGTAGCTCGAAAAGATCGATGACAGCGCGCGCACGGACCACCTACGGCACGGGCAGCCTTTGCTGCAGGCGTCCCGAAATTTTTCTAGAGCTTCGACTTCACATCGCGTGCCCACCCGGATTTGACGTGCATGCGACAGCACCTCGACAAGCACCCACCCTGACGACCAAGATGTCGAGGTGTCAACAGGCAGCGCGGCCCATTGCGCTGTGCCTGCGACCACGAAGCTCGGCACAAATAGCTGGGCCGTCCATTTCTACGGCGGCGTCACGCTTGTTCTCAAACTCGGCGAGCCGCCCAGATGTCGAACCAACGACAGCTTCACCGAACGAGAACGCTGCTGCTGCTGCTGCTACTGCACAGGCGACCGAGGATCTTATTCATTCCAACAACACACCCGAGATATCCACCTCAACGGAGCCTGAGGCAGCCGCACGGCGCGAGCTGATTTCGCAATGGCTGGACCCAAACACCACAACCTTGCCGTGGGCGGAGAGAAGGCTACAGAAGAAAGGCATAGAGCCCATCGGGTCAAGACGAAGGAGAGCTGCGGTCCGCCAGACGCCGAATATCCCCTTCGAGCAACTACCGTACCACTGTTTCCAGGAGGCAAGGAAGATCTTGGCCGAGGACCGTGCCACCAAGCTCGAGGAGATTAAGAGGGAATATCAGAGGATCAAGACGACAGAGGCCACGCAGGTGGAGACGTATAGAGGCGGCGAGGCCTACAAGAACAAGAAGCTGGACTCGATGCGAAGGCATCTGGAGTATCTGAAGATCCAGGCTGACATCAATGACCCCGCTGTGAAGAGGAAGTGGGAAGACGGGTTTGGTGAGTCCTCTGCCCAGAACATATCTGCATGCTCCCCCACAAATGACTAATGCCAGAGGAGCAGCCGACATGAGCAAACCAATCTATCGCTACTTCAACGAACAGAAGTGGCGCGACATGGCCTACAAGATCTTGGTCCAGCGTGTGCAACAATTCCACATCGTCCCTGACGTTTTGTCAAGGTTCGATCCGAAGATGGACGTTCAGCTCTCCTTCCACGGCTACCGTATTCGGCCAGGTGAGATTGTCGACTCGCTGGTGTCCGAGGCCCCGCCCAACCTGCGTGTTCAGGTTTTCGACTCCAAGCAGCGACTCGTGTCCGTCGTGGTGATGGACAGCGATGTCCCGGACGCAGAGACCGACTCCTTTGGCAGCCGCCTGCACTTTATGGCAGCCAACATCCCGATCGACTGCCTCACCAAGAACATCTCCCTCATTCGCGTCAGCAAAGAGCAAGACAAGCTCGCCGTGCCGTGGCTCCCACCGTTCAGCCAGGAGGGTGCGCCCTACCACCGACTATCGGTATGGATCCTGGCGCAACCCGAGGGCGCGGAGCTGGACGTGGCAAGACTGCGCGAGCACTACTCCAACAACCGTGATGGCTTCTCACTGCGATCGTTCCGATCGGCCGAGAAGGTGCATGCGTACGGTTTCGACATGTTCCGAACGATCTGGGACGAGGGCACCGAGGCGGTCATGCAGAGACACGGCATCCCTGGTGCTGAGATCGTCTTCAGGAGACAGCGGGTGCACAGTCTCAAGTCGCCAAAGAAGGCGCGCGGTTGGGAGGCCAAGAGACAGGGCCCCAAGTACAGGCATCTTTGGAAGTACACCAAGAACATCGCGAGGAACCGCGGCGGCACGTAGGCGGGTTGAGATGTTGGCAGTGGTGTATCCAGGTCCCCCAGGTCTTGATAGATATCTGCAGAATATCATCATGTCAACACACACAAAGAAAAAAGGGGACATTTGGCGAAAAATTGTATTATATTGTCTGAAACCATATCTTGGATCATGTGTTATTTTGGGGCATTGTAGTAGCAATTAATTGCCTTAACCGAGGAACAAGCTGAGCATGATTGCTTTTCTTAGGCGCAAAAAGAGCCCCACCTGCACAAGTAAACACAGAGAGGTAGGCGCGTCTGAGCACGACTGCACTGCATGGGTCAAGCATCAGCTTAGACAGCCTTCCCCGTTTCACTCACTCTTCAACCTTCATCTCAACTCATTCCAATCGCCCCACCTCAGCCTCGTCTGCTCTTCCCAAGCCTCGTCTCTTTTTCTTTCTTTTGACTCAGCTGTTGCCGCAAAGCCTGTTTATCAACCTCTCGACCCCCCCCCCCCTCAACCCATCAGACCCCCAAAACCGTTCACATACCACACAACAGCAGCAGCTATGGACTCGCAACCGACCCCGCGCGCCACGGCGCCGTACCTCGACAGCTACGTCGGCCGCAACGTAACCATTGTCGGCAAGGTCGTCCAGCTGCGCGGGGAGGTGGCCCTCATCGACGCGGACGGGAACATTACCGCGCATCTGAATCGTGTGAGTACAAACAGAATATCTAGCTACATAAGCTCCATGCAGCCATGTTGAACCACGCGCTGGACAAGAGTGAGGGTGACAAGAAAGAGCCACGAGACTGACGACAACCAATTCCTTCAGGAAGCCCACCTTTCGCCGGGCTCGGCGGCCCAGATCATCGGCAAGGTCAATCCTGATCTCTCCGTCCGAGTGTTGAGTGCCCTGGACTTGGGAAATGGGGTCGGTATGTCGATTACCCTTACAACTGTACATCTCTTAACGCTCCGCCTGCCTATTTTCAGAAAATGAACGGTTCACTGACCAGCCGAGTCTCGTCCTCCCCCCCCCCCTTTTTTTTTTTCTCTTCCTAGATTTTACCCTCTGTCAGCAGCTTGTAGAGGTCTCGCAGCGCCACAAGCACCTCTTCGACAACGTGGCGGTCAACTGACTCCACGGCGGCCGGAGCGCCAGGAGCAGAGGGAGTGTGCGCTCCGCCTCGACGGTGTGGCCCTCGGATTCCGTCTCCCAGCGCCACATTGACGGATCGCAGCGCCGTGAGGAAGAGGGAGGTCCTGGTGACGGAGACGGTTTTGATGACCGTGGTGGCGGCCTTGCAGAGGTGATGAGCAAGCTCGACATCTCCTTGCTTCGGTCGTCGCCGCCTGTTGCTGCGAGGGAGCAGCAGCAGCTTGGACCAGAGCCACCGGCGGGCTCAGAGCGCTCAGAGGTACTCATGAGACATGGCCATGAAATCTCGGCAGACCCCACGTACAAGTCACTCAACAATATCGGCATCGGCGCGTTGGGCACCTTTGAGCTACCAAGAGCAAGCGCACCACCACCACCACCACATCGTCGCAAAGGTGGGGCTCGAGATTTTGTCAGGGGATCCGCTACGAAGCAGCGTGGAGATCGTTTTGGAGGCGGTCGCAATCTCGAACTCTCACCGGGCCTCATCAGTGCTATATTCCGTGGCATCATGAGGCAGAAAAGCGGAAAGAGATATGCGCTGCTGAGCATGGACGGCGCTGGCAGGTGGCGCCTTGTGCGGGAATATTCAGATCATAGGAGGGAATTTCCCACATGATGCTGCGTTATTAGAACTCACGAAAAGCATTGTTTCTTTCCCCGTCAAACCTCTGCAAACTATTTCTGGGACGATAATGATGAATGCCTGGATTGTAAACTTATTCGACTCAGTGGGTTTTCTCGGACTATGCAGCAGCACTCAGTAATGAGATCTGCCCCCTTCCCCCCTTCTTTCGATGAAGGCCTGCCTGTAGACAAATTGACCTCGCTCAGGTGGGTTGTCAACAGTAGGACCCGAAATGCGTAAAACAGGAGAAATATTAAATGAGGTCGGGTTCTCATTACACGATCAATGTCTTAATTGTAAAGAGCAATAGGCTGTCATAACGAGGTAAAACAAAAACAACAAAGTCTTCGGCTGAAGTGGTATATGCCGTATCCGCATGCCGCGCGCTGTTTCCATCCATCCCATCCCACCATCCATTGTCCTAAATACGCCGAACCAAAGGCCGCTTTCTCTCTGCCTTGCATAACCCCCTCCCTGTTCGAGACCCATAACCAATGTCTGCAATACCTGCGTTATGCCACGCCAACATAAATAGAGTGGTACGTCAACGCGAGACAAAGGTCGGCGCACTCTAATAAGCCATCACCTCCGCCTGCTGCACATAACTCGGGGTCCTACGGCAAGATCGAGTGCAGACCGAAGTCCTAGTTGGTCTGTGTATCATCGTCATCGCCGATCCCATCCATATTGACATCCCCAAAGGCCTCCCAGTCGGCAAAATCCATCTCAGCCGAGTCAAATATCTCCGCTTCGCCATTCCTGCGCAGCACGGGTGGACTGCTAGGCATTACCGCATCCGTAGTCAGGAAGTGCCCAAAATCCAAGCCCTCGAAATGGCCGGCCAGGCCGTTGTCACTGCCCATGTTTGGCAGCTCATACAGGCCATGAGCTGACGAGCCAGCAGTGAAGTCGTTGGCTTCAGACAGGAGCTGGTTGATAGTAGAGCTGAATGGAGTCCCAAAGTCTGTATGCATCATCATGCTGTCGTCAGCGGCGAAGTGGGCGTGAGGGTGTTGATGATTGACGCTCCCGTTGCGCAGTCGGGCGCTCGAGCGGGGCGTTTTGGTCGGTGTCCCTTGAAGGCGAGGGAGCCCATTGCCGGGCGACCTTGCAGTAGACCGTGCTGTCCGTATCGACTTCGAGACGCTCCTTGTTATGGGGCGGTGGCTGGGTGTCGGCCGGGTCGGAGTCTTGAAGATTCCCGCAGGTCTCTCCTTACGCTGGGGTGTAGAAGGCTGGGAGGACGTGCCGAACAAGTCTGCTAAATTGTTCTTGTTCGTATCATCGACTCCGACTTTGGGCGTCGAGAGGAGGTTCATTTCATTGTCCATGTCAGCAGCCATGACCGAGTTTTCCTTTCCCGTGAGAGCACTCTTAGATCCCCCGTCTAGACCGGCTGATGTCCGCACAATGTTCACTGCGACTTCGCCAAGCACCTTGGGTTGTCCGTCTTTCTTTGGGGACGGGAAGAGCAGCCTCTTCGTCTTTCCTAGGGTGTCGTCTTCGACGGGGATTGGACTTTGAGCCGAACCACTGGCCCGTGAGTGTGTTGACCCTTGAGGATCGGGACAGCCACCCAGACCACCAGTTTCTGCTGTCTGCGACCGCGCGCCACGCTCGCGGCTGGGTGGCTCTGTAGTTGGACCCCGGAGCAGCACCACCTCATCCCCCTCTGTGAGCGGGGTCAGTCCTTGGTCGTCCGGCCCCACCGGATCAGTAGTAAAGTAAGCCTCTGAAGGCAAGTTGGACGAGGTGGCGCCCTGTGCCTTGGCCTTTTTGGGTCGAGAAGTCTTCGCGTTCCTCTTCTTACGTGGCTTTCCAATCTGAGAGTAATCCTTCTCCCATTGTGCCTCAGGGCGTTGCGTCTGGTACTTAGACAGCCAGAGGCCGCATGCTGTGTCCGGTTAGCCAGCGCCTCCTGATCGGCCAAGGAAAACAAAATCAGAGCGGCAGCACTCACGATTGCAGAGAATATCTTCAACCCATTGAGACTTGTCTTCGGCTGGTCCAAGAGCCTTTTTGACGACCCTATACCTTGTTGGCGTTTGGTTCTCGTTCCGTTGTAAAATGACAATAGCTGTTATTCGACCAGGCTTTTCAGAATATTCCGGGATCTCTGGACTGCCATCTAGGTCCTGCGTCCAAATCTTGCGCCATGTTGGCGTGCTTATTGACCCACAATTGGAACAGAACGTCGGCATCTGGCCCATCTTAACAGCCTTCTCCAACTTATCTTTGATGGACTGTTTCCTCGACATGTTCTTGCTTGGCTGGGCGATATCTTCTGGCGATGCAGTGGATGGCGATACAGTCGGCGCAACAATTCCGGGGTCACTAGCCGGAGCAGTTGGCATCGGGCCAGGGGCTACGACCTCTGAATCGGCATTCTGTGTGGTGCTAGCAGTCGGTTCTCCCACATTTGATGGCCTATTCGACGGCTCTGGTTCGACATCCTGGGGGAAGTGGAGCGGTTCGCTCAACAGTCGCAGTAAATGATCCTGAGAATCGTGGATAGGCTCTACAGAGGGTGGTGTGGGCAGTCGAGGTTCATCGACTGGTCTGCTTGTAGGCTCGTTGGGAGATATTGACTGTGCCGCTTGAGGCTCGACATGCTCCGGCTCAACGGGGGGCTGAGGCATTGGTGGTGGGCCCACTGGTACTCCTGGCGCATCCTGTCGTTGAAGGGTGGGCTCAGTATTTGCTCTCTTCAACTGACGTGCGGCTGCCTTCGTCGTACCGGATGCTGCTTGTGACTTTTTGATCTGCGCCTTGGCCGAAGCGGAGGGGTTGTAGATACTCTGCTTGGGCAGCAGCTCCGAAGGACCGGGATGTTCATGTTGAATGATCATTTGTTTTGGCTGTGCGGGTCCATTTGCTCCCTGTTCCGCAAGCCCTGGCCCGCCCGGCATGGGCAGGCCCTGAGAGAGACCTCTCGAGGGTGCGACGTGCGGCGATTCTGGGAGACCACTAGACATTGGCCGATGCATGCTGCCGTGAGGAGGTGGCCCAGCGGTTGGCTTTCGCTTCGATGACTTCGATTTCGATGCTGACTTCGACCGTCCCGGGATGTTTGGCTGTGGCATCTGGCCGGGGACAGATACTGGCAGGTGCAAATCGTAGTCATCAACCATCTCATCGAAGCCTCCGCTCATAAATCCGGAATCGGGCTGCGGCATCGGCATCGGGGGTAAGACGGGACTAGAGAGGGGCGGGCTAGACCGAATGGACCTGGGAACTGGAGGAGATGAGCCAAAATCCGCGGGGCTCTCTTCGGGCGTGTAGGCATGGAGTGGTGATTGTGCTGCTGTTGAGTCAGGCGAGCGAGCATCTTGGTTGTGCGGCCCAGGTATGCCCGTCTCAGAGACGAGCAGCCTTGAAGAAGATCCTTCAAACTCCGCCATAGAAGACCTCCTAGGCTGCGCCTGACCTGGTGGCCTACTTCGTGGGCGTGACTGCTGTCCGGGTACAGGAGTCGGTGCTCTGGGGACTTCCTGCAGATGGCTTGAGCCAACCCCACTGCCACCGGCGGCAGCAGGTCTCATAGTGCGCAGAGATCCAGAGGTGCTGGCAGCGACCCGTAGAGAGCCAGGAGCCGAGCTCAGTGGTGCCTTGTTTGGGTAGTCGGCCTTCGTGGTCTTGGCTCTCTTTTTCTTTGGGCCCTCGACAGGCGCCTCTTCGGCGTCCGTAGCGTCCTCGATGGCAGACGTGTTGCCTGCCTCGGGTCTATTATCATGCTTGCGAGGCCTGCCAATGACTTTTCCTGATGCCGTCGTCTTCCTCTTCTTGGGTGGCTTTGACGAGGCACGCTTTGCTGACTTCGGACGAGCAGGCTGCCCAGGCTCATCGGCTCTCGACAGCGCGGTGCCGTCATCGAGAGCTGGGCCCTGAGATGAAGGGACTGGCGGGAAGAAAGACATGGGCATCGGCTGCACCGGCATCGCGTGCATGGTGGGTGGTGTAGGAGCACCGTGGTGGTTCGCATACATGTCAGGTCGAGCGTCTGGTGCGGGGCTGAGCGCCTGAATGGGCGATCCGTATCTGACCGGCGCAAGACCAGGACTTGGCATCGACGGCCCGTTTGGCGGACGGCCGAGGTTGGGATTCGACTGGATGAAGGACGACCACTCGCTGCTGCTGTCGGGCGGTGTCGGCGTAGGAGCATTGCTCCCGTAGCCTCTTTGCACCTCAGGGCCGTGAGCGGTCTGTGGTCGCTGTAGCCTCGGTACAGGGCTGAGCTTGAGCTTGACCTCCAAGGTCTCTGGCGGGCCGCCTCTCAGGGCCGCGAGCATGTTCTTGACCACCTTTCCGGTGACCAACTTCTGTTCGGTGTGCTGGGCAGGCTGCTCCAGGGCCCACGAGAGCATTCCCTGCCCCACAAGTGGCACGTCGTCTTCGGTATAATCCAGGGCGTAGACGGCGTAGTCTTTGTCGGGCCGGTTGATTATTTCAGGACTGCACGAGGCAATGGCCTGAAGGCACACCTGGAGGTCGACGAGGCCGATGGCGTTCCTCTCGTCGATCGGAATGGTTTGGATCTGCAGAACATGGGGCCATTTGGCCAGGCAGTTCTGCTGGTCTTTCTCGAAGGTGTACTGGACCTTGACTGTAGAACAAAAGAACGTGAGTCCTGAGATTGTGAACAACATGACAGGGCAGGTTTCATGTGCTTACGTCCCATATGCCGCGTCTGTAAACCCGAGTCCTCTGCCTGTGAGGGCTGTGATGGCGGCAACGAACCATGTCCCTGGGGAGGATAGCCTGCCCAGGCGCCCCCCTGAGGGCCCGTCATACTGGAGAACGACATGGAATGGCCTCAATATGCATGAGGATGGTTGTTGTGGTCTTCCCAGGCGGCGATGGTGATGGGGTATGTTGAGGCTGTTGACGTGGGAAGTTCGCAGGCGGTTAGGGAGAGACAAGAGAGAGACGATGATGAAGAACAAAGATAACAGAACAACAACCTTGGAGGTAAAGGCGTGTGTGCATGTGGTGGATCTTGGAAGGTAGAAAGACAATTAAAGGTCGTGGTCCAGGTTCACGTTTTTGCGATTGGGATCTAGTCGCGTACAGACGCGACTGTGGACCCTCACCAAGCACTTGTAGTTTTCCCACTGTGGTAAAAGAAGCTGCTGCAGTGGCACCACAAAACCGGGCCAATTAAACGGTCGATGATCCAGAGGTGCTTGTTGTTTTTTCTTTCTTTTCTCCTCTCTCTTTCTTTCTGTGGTCCCAGAAGGTACGAGGGTAGAGGTCCCCAGGGCGAGGAAAGAATATAAAAAGAAGGCGGCCCTGCTGCCCTGGGTCAAAGAAGGCGGAAGGAGGAAAGACGCAGTTGCGATAGGGCGCGGTACAAAACAACCAGAACGCGACTTTGAGCCTCGCCTCCCCCTGCGTGTGCTCTAAGTTAGGGGACCTGGCACGCCTGGGTGTCGGGCGAACAGGGGTAGCTGCAACGCGACGGGCCTGGGCTGGCGCTAAAATTATGGGGTAGAACCCGGCACGGTTGCACGGTAGGGCCTGGCAGGCACGTAGTACGGCAGCGGCAGCGGTGCGTGGCAAGTCGATAAGAAGGAAGTAAGTAGGTAGTATGGAGTTGGAGGGGCACCAAGAGCTAGGCACATGCGCACCCTGGCACCTGGGGCGTTTGGGGGGAAAAGGAGATCGATCCGTATCTCAATGACGTGCCAGAGCTCAGCCGCCGCCACCACCAACAGGGAGCCGGACTTTAGCTGCAAGATATTGGACAACTCCGAGCGCTCAAAAGGCAGCCATTTGACCTGAGAAATGCACATCAAAGAAAGAGGAGTTTTGGGGACAAAATCTGGGTGAAGTCGGGGGGGGACGAGCCTTCTATTTATACTTCCGATTATTACCGTCGCTCTTTTCACAAATGACTCAAGCCCCCGCGCCCACACTTTCAAACAGCACCAGGCTCACCGCATGCCAACTGTGTCTTTTTTTTTTTTTTTTTGGTGTTTGTCTTTAGCCGACCACCGCCCACCGCCCATAACTGCAGTTTTCCCCGCAGGGCGATGCCATACGTGTTTCTTGTACCACAACGCGTGGATAGAAGTCATCTTCAGAATAATGAAAACAGGCTTTTTTGAAGCCACACAATACACAAATTTCCTCTCTCCCTCTCTCTCTCTCATACACACACACACACACACACAAAGACAATATTGTTTTGGGAGTCCACATCGTACCATCAATTTTTATACATACAATTTTATGATGTCTCAGGAGTGTCAATCTATCTTCTCAGGAGGATTCACCTCCTTCGGCGCCTCCTGTTTAGGTGGGTCTACCCATTCCACCGCGCCCTCGTGAGACGAGTTCTCCTTGATTCTTGTGTTCCTCGCCACGATCTCAGCAACCACCTCCCGGATACCCTGCTTGCCATTCCTCTGCGCGGCAAATGTGTTGCACACCTGGTTCGCCGTGTAATTCTTCGATTTCACCACCTGCCTGACTTCGTCCTCTGTGGGCAGACCGAACGATCTCCAGGGGTACTCGGCATAATCTTGCCTGGTCAGGAGGTGCAGAGGGGCGACCTCTGGTGAGATCTCAAAGAAGGGCTCCGCAATGTTGTCCTCCTCGCGGATGTCCTCAAGGCTGGCCGGCTGCCACACTGGTGTCCGGTCCTTGCGGATGAGCTGGGCGCTCACGCCCTCGACGAAATCGGGATGCCGCATGAACTTGGCCGCAATCTGGTGCTCCCGCTTGAATGTGTCTGCGATGGACCACTTCTGCTCTCGGCTCCTCTGCATCTGCTTCAGTGCCACGTGGACAGAGGTAGGCGATCGCGCGTGCAACGTGGCGAGGGTCTGGTCCGCCCACTGCTTGGTCGGGCCCTCGGGCTCCTCCTTGAGCGCCTGGATGATCTCGTTCACTGTTGCCCTGGAGAAGCACCGGTCGATGGCCTTCCTCAGTTCGCCGCCGAGCAGGATCGGCTGGTCGTGCGGCAGCCCGGTGGTGTACTCCTCGATGGCGTCGTTGATCAGATGCAGGCGCTTCTCGAGGGGGTCGAAGTCCCTGAACCTGAGCTCCGCCAGCCGCCCCTCCAGCATCGGCAGCGTGGTCGAGTGTAGATAGTGGGTGGCGATACCGGCGTAGAAAGCATTCACGCCCTGCAGACGCTCGCTCGTCAGGGCCAGGTAGGTTCCCACCGCCCCAGGCAGCCGCGGCAGGAAGAAGGACGCGCCGACATCCGGGAAGAAGCCGATGGTTGTCTCAGGCATGGCGAAGACCGTCCTCTCGGTTGCTATCCTGAAGGGCGCGTGGATGCTCAGGCCGACGCCGCCGCCCATCGTGAAGCCGTCCATGAACGCTATGTAGGGTTTCGTCAGGGTCGCGATGAGGTGGTCCAGCTTGTACTCGAGAGCAAAGTATGCGTCGGACCTCTTCTGCCCTTGCGTGCCATTCTGGTTGTCCTTGGCCAGCGCCGCGACATCCCCTCCCGCGCACAGCGCACTGCCTGCGCCCTTCATGACGATCACGTTCGCCATGTCTGATTCTTGCCATTCGATGAGGCGAGGTGCTATCTTGCGTATCATGGACCCGTTGAGGGAGTTGAGCTTCTTTGGGCGGTTGAGCTCGATGGTCCGCAGACCGTATATGCTGTTGAACACGACATCTTCGGGTTCGTCGCCTTCGACCGGTTGCCATATCGCCGCGGAAGAGGAGAGGGAGGACTGGAAAAAAAACGGAGAACGGTAAGCATCACCTTGAGCAAGCAGGGCCACAGCCAGCCATATAAACGTACCAGTGACCTCGCACTGTCCTCGGGCACCTGTATCTTCGCTCTGAGTGGTGACATCTTTGTAGCAGCGCAGGGCCGTCGACAGGCCACTGATGCTGCTAGGCCAGCGCGCGACGAGAGCGTCCGCGCAAACATTTATTATACAAGTATTCGGGGCTTCGATACGGCCAGGACCTCCATGAACATTTGACCTCCCCCAAAAGATGATATCTCGTCAAAGGGAGCCAGCAGGGCAAATACTGTACGATTGAGAAGGGTGGAAATACCGAGGGGAGGCATGAAATTCCGAGGTCGTTTTCCAAAGTTCTCCAATTTTGCCGACTAGAACCGCTGGCGCTGGCCTGGCGCAAGAGCTCGCGTCTACCTACAGTAAGGCCCTGCAGATGGGGCCGCTGCCGGGACCAGTGGGACCCGCCTCTAACCGCTCACAGCCAATCAGGACAGGTCTGCAGCTATCCAGTTTTTAGGCGCAAATGGCAGTGCGACATCTGCGCGTGAAGCTTGTCCATCTCGTCAACCAGCGCATTTTCAACATCGTCCATCCACCACCACATCAGACAAGATGGCCGATCCCAAGATCCAGTCAGTACTGAGCAATCTATCTGCACCATGTAACGCACACACTAATGAGAAAAATATAGGGAGCTGCTCACGAAGCCGCGCAATGAACTCACGTGCGTTTCTCTTGCCCGACCGACCTTGACCGTCGCGTCGACCGCCCAGAACAAATGACTAACCTGCATCACAGAGAGTACGAGATCTCCCAGCTCGAAGAACGTACGTGCATAACTATAGCGCTTTCCTCCCCCGAAGAACAACTTGACTCCCCCGACCTCGCGGTGACTGACAGGTACATGAACAGATGAGTTCTCCGCGGGACCTCTCTCGATCCTCCAGACGGCCGTCCGCAGCCACACCCAAGTCCTGATCTCCATCCGAAACAACAGGAAGCTGCTGGCGCGTGTAAAGGCGTTCGACAGGCATTGCAATATGGTCTTGGAGAACGTGAAGGAGATGTGGACAGAGACACCCAAGCTGGCGAGTGGCAAGAAGGGACGGCCGATCAACAAGGACAGGTTCATCAGCAAGATGTATGTTGTTTCCAGTGTGGTTCTCCTCGCGTGTACCACCTTTGTTTGGAAAAGAGCAGGATGCTGACTTTTTTTTTCTTTTTTGATGTACAGGATGCTGCGGGGGGACTCTGTCATCCTGGTGCTGTTAAGTTGAAGGAGGCTCTCACGATTTCATGATACCCGGACGAAGGGGACCGTGCCACTCATTAGGGTGTGTGTTTTTTTGTTTTGCTTTCAACAATTAGGGATCAGGGTCATTCACATGCGGACATAGGCGTTGAAGAAAAGAAAAAAAATTGAAATGAGATTCGAATTCCTCTGGGGGCTTGCAATCTAGCAACACGATCAATCTGCCATTTCCCCGCCCCCGTTTGTCCAACATCATCACGATCATTACGTTGTTACCATTCGCCCTATTACACTGATATAAATTCACAGGCATTCCTTCCATGTCCTTCGTGTTCTCTATCGATCGCCCTTCACCAAACTAGATCAGATCGTCTCCCAGCCCTCCTCGGCCGGCTTAGGCGACTCCAAGCCTGCGATACCCAGGAAGAAGCATGCCAGACCCCACGCACCCGGATCAGGCACCTGCTGGAACCCCTCACCACCGACATAGACCGTCCGGCCCAGGCTGGCCGCCATGCCCTTGGTGCCCTCGGCAGCGACCTTGGATGCCTCAGCCGCCTGCTTCACATCGCCCGTCTCGCCCAGGATATCGACGAACGGGTACAGCGCGTCGACAAGGGTGCGGTCGCCAGGTCTGGCGGGCGTATACTCAGACAGGGCGCCACAGCTCTTTTTGAGCGCCGCAGCCCAGGTCTTGTTGGTGACCTGGCCGGGTGCGAGGGTGCTGAGGGCGTGGACGAGGGCGTTGAGGAAGATGGCGTAGAGGGCACCGGACGTGCCATCCATTGCCATCTCAATAATGGTTGCGATGCTGGCGACATCGATGACTGCATCACCCTTCAGGGGCTCTTTGGCGAGGTGGTCGAGGATGGCTGTTTTGAGGGGTCAGCCAAAGGTGCAACTCTTTCTTCTTCTTCTTCTTCTTCTTCTTCTTCTCTTTTGGTTTCTTATAAACAACCTTTCATAAAACGTACCTTGTGCGCCTCTCTTGAGCCCAATACCACAGTCCCCATCTCCCACGACGGAATCAAAGCGGGTGACATCGGGCTCCGCGGCGACGACATGCTCCAGACCAACCTTGAGCGCCTTGGTCGCTGCGGCAGCATCGTACTCCAGTCCACTGGCGGCTGCCTTTTGTCCGACGGACGCGGTGCCCTCACGGGTGGCAGTGTTTTTCTCCTCCCACGTCTCCTTGGAGATGGGGGCGGCCCAGCCGATGGCCTCGCACGGGTGGTCCAGCAGCTGGATCATGCTGGGCCCACCAATGTCGGTGTTGACGACGTTGAGCAGGGAGATGCTGAACCCGGCGCCGTTCAGGCTGGTCATGTAGGTGCCGCAGAGGATGCGGACAGGCCGGACGCCGTAGTCCTTGTCGAGCTGCTGGACCACCTCGGTCAGGATGCCGCCGAGCTCGAGGACGCTCAGGCCGCCGAGGTTGTTGACGAGCAGCACGACCTCGTTCGAGTTGACGTTGAGGAACGCCCTGTCCTTGTCCCCCTGGTCCAGCAGCTGCCGCAGCATCTTGCCCACGAGGCCCGGCAGCTCGGCCCGCTCCCTGCCCGAGCCGGCCTCGTTGTGGATGCCCATGCCCAGCTCCACCTCGTCGCCCCCCAGCGCGCCCTGCTCGTCCTTCCTGGGCACCGCGCGCCCGGGCACGTGGACGTGGTCCAGGCTCGCGCCGACGCTGACGAGGTTGGCCGCGACCAGCCTGGCGACCCTGGCGACGTCGTCCAGGCCGTAGCCCTGGGCGGCGAGCGCGCCGCTGATCTTGTGGACCAGGACGGTGCCGGCGATGCCCCGGCGGCCCACCTTGCCTGCCTTGGCGCGGCCGACGCCGACGTCGTCGCCCACGACGACCATCTCGACCCTGGCGCCGGCGGCGCGGGCCTTCTCAACGGCGACGCCAAAGTTGAGCACGTCGCCCGTGTAGTTCATGACGGTGACCAGCACGCCGGCCGCGTGGTCGACGCGGCTCGTGATGGCGGCGCGGATCTGCTCGGCCGAGGGGGAGGCGAAGATGGTGCCCGCGACGGCGGCCGAGAGGAGACCCTGGCCCACCATGCCTGCGAAGGAGGGCTCGTGGCCGGAACCACCGCCGGAGACGATGCTCACTGTGGGTTTTTCATCATTTCTGCCGGAGGGGCGCCTGTAGATGACCTTGTTGGTGGCGTCGAGGGCGACGGAGGGGTTGGTGATGGTGATGGACTGTAGGGCTGCGTTGACGAGGTGGGTTGGGTCGTTGATGAAGTGTTTGTGTGACATGGTTGAAGGGGCAAGTGGATTATTCTTTCTTTTTCTTCTTCTTGTCTCTCCTATTTCTTTTTTTCTTTTTCTTGTTTATTTATTTCTTTGGTCTCTTGCTGGGTGTTGCGAATCGGTGAATTAATGCTCAATCCTGGGCTCACAATATGAACTTCTCAAGAGTGATGTATAAGAAAGACCCTCCCTATTTGATAATCGTGAGCAAATGAAGGTGAGGGGTTCGTGATGAGAAAGAGGCAACTATTAAACAAGTAGGCCCAGCGGACGGACGGAGGGGCAGCGTTGAAAATTCCGGGACGGAATAATTGAGGGGCAACTCGAACTAGCGCCAGAGGATATTATTGAACCTCGAGAAAATGATGGACAAGAAAGAGAGTAATAAAAAAAGAGAGAAAGAAAAAAATTCAAAGGGTAAATCCTCTTGTGATCTGCTGGGCTTATCCCCCCCCCCCAATGGGTAAATCGCCACGGGCACATCAGGTTGGGGGAGAGGCGGGGTGGGTTCTCCTAGTTGGAGTGGGGTACTTACAAGCGAACGAACGACTGGGTAGAGTCTAGATCGTCGCCCATGGGGTGAGAGGGTGGGATGACGCAGGACATGCGGGGAATAAATCATTAAAATGATGGGGTGACAACGGCAGCAACCGAGCCCTCAGCAGACAGAAGAAGAAAAGAGTGAGGAGGAAAAGAGAGAACCACTCATTGTTTTGTTTTGTAATTGAGGAAAATATTGGTTATCGCTTGGTGGAGAGACAATGATAATTTTTCCGCTTTTTGAGTTGCTAGATATCATAGTGACTTTTTTTATTTATTTAATATCGTACAGTATGTCCTGCGAGGCACAGGCTCTCGTGTGTGTGAGTGAGTAAATATGCTATGAATGTATGTAAATACTTATGCAGTATATAGTTTAAGGTTCACCTTCTAAATCCCACTCATTCTTATACCATACACAGCCTATTGAGATGCTCAGCATCAAGAGTAACCCCCCTCCCAAAAAAAGAAGAAGAGAGAGAGCTCATCCTCCCTCGTTGATTTCATCATAGTCATTACTGGTCTTGCCCCAGGACTGCCAGCAGGTGCCGGCCTGTGCCATGTAGGCGAACCATTGTGGGAGGTTGAGTTGAGCCAAAACAACCTACAACCTCCCCCCCCCTCTCCCCCCGCCCCCCCAAAAAAATATCATAATACATAACTGTCATAGTCAAAGCATAGAGAAGTATGAAGTAGTACGCGCAAGTATGTATGTATGCGTATATCTCTCTCATGCCTTGGCCACCAGTCCTCCAGGCCCCTTCTCACTGACCACAAAGACAGCCCCGCTGAGCGCACCCAGCACGATAGCAGTCGTCAGGAACCCAGCGGCGACCCTGTCCTTGGTCTCGATAGGGGCGAACATGGTCATGGTCATATCGCTCTTGATCCCCGCGTCAGGATCACCCTGCGACGTCCCGCCCGTCGTCGACGTCACGGGCGCGGTCGAGTCGTTGCCGTCGGCCGCCGGCTTCGTCACCAGCGTGTACATGATGGCCGACAGGGCGTTCATCTGCTGGCCCACGCCGACAGACCCGTCGAACCCGCCCGTGGTCCACTTGAACCCGCACGCCGTCCCGGCCTGTCCGTTGAAGCCAGAGGCGGGCGAGCCCGTGCAGGCCTTGGCGGCCCCCGACGCGGTGCTCTGGAGCAGCGGCATCATCGTGTCGAAGGTGTAGGGCGCGACCTGCGTCGTGGCCGCCATCCACCGCGCCAGGTACCCCTTGAAGCTCTGCTGGTCCGTGTCGCACAGGTTGACGTTCTCGCAGGCCTGCTCCATCATGACCGAGCTGTTGAAGAAGGTCGTCTTGGTCTCGTTCCAGATGCCGTCCAGCCGGGCCTTCCACGTCTCCTGCTCCGCCCCCGTCGTGATGTTGTACATGACCGCCGCCCCGTTCATGTAGATGCCCGCGTTGTAGCTCCACTGGATCGTGTCCATCTGCGTGCAGTTCTGGTCGATCCCCGCGCCGTCCCGGACCTGGTACTTGGGCGTGATGAACCCCACCGACTGCTCCCACTCAAACACCGTCTTGGCCCAGTCCGCATACGTCTGGTTGCCCGTGAACCGGGCCAGCCGGGCCGCGATGTTGAAAAAGCACCCGTTCGAGATGGAGTTCTTGTAGTTGAACCCGTTGTTGAACGTGAAGATCTGCCACCGCATCCCACCGTTGCAGTCCTGCGTGTCCCAGCGCATCGTGTACTCGTTGAAGACGGCCTGCGCGAGGGCCAGCCACTGCGGCTGGTCCGCCGGCGGGTTGGGGAAGTTGTTCTCTGCTGCCGACATGGCCGCCAGCGCCCAGAAGCCCTGGTCGTCGTTGCCCTCGGTCCGCGTCTGGTTGGTCGGCATGAAGTCCCTGGCGTCGCCCACCTGGTGGAGCAGTGCCTCCGACGTGACGTTGAGGTAGGTCTCGTCCTTGGTGAGGAACCAGTAGTCGACCAAGGTGCCGAACATGGCGCCTGCTTCCCACCAAAAGTAGGGGTCTCTAATATGGGTTGTTTTAATCTTGGTCAGTTTATGTGTGTAAGTGAGGTAGGAATGAAGGTGGAGGAGCGAGGAGCCCGATGGTCGGCATGGGTACGCACGGTAGGTTGCCTGGAACATCTCCAGTGTTGTTACCTGTATAGTACTTCATCAACCCAAACGCTACCGTACTTGCGGCATCTTTGATCGATTCTAGGTACAACGCCATGTCAGTCATGATCGTGAATATGTAAGAAACAATGCGGAAGAACGTACGGTCATCCTGAACGTCGAGACTGACGGCCACCGAACTCGGGCAAAACAGGCTCAGGAGGCCCGCAATTTTTATTATGCGCTTCATTCTGAAGGCTCTGAGGGGATTTCGTGTGTGTGTGTGTGTGTGTGTGTGTGTGTGGTGTGTGTGGTGTGTGTGATAGTACCTATACGTAGGTGAAGTCGTCGAAAATAATCAAAACCCAGCTCCAAGTCTGTTCTAAGGAAGTGTGAGAGAAAGATCACTGCATCTCGACCGAGAAACCAGAGAGAAATCTTGATTTCCGGATCAGGGGGTTGATAACGATGATGATGAGCGACTGGAGAATCCGGTCTCTACAGGTCGATAGATCATAAAAAGAAAAAGAAAGAAAAGAACAGAATACTCGACCAGGAGCCAACAGTAATGAGAGGATACAAAAAATTAAAGAACGAAGGTCAAACGACAACAAATTGAGGGACGAATAGACCAAAACGTCTACGGATGGTCGGTCTGAAGGAGGAAAAAAAGAAGAGACAGACCTGCGTCACTGGACCTCAGGAATGACAAGAACAACAAAGCTCAAAGCAGAAGACCATGGAGAGAAAATCAATATACGGCATTACCAAACCTTGCCAACAACCTTACTTTCAACCCTGGCGGCTAGGGGATCAGCGCGGATGGTCGAGGTGCCTCGAGGCTGTGTTCAGGACGGCCGAGTTTGGTGAAACCTTTGGAGTTCGAGGTTGTGAGCCACCGAGTCTCAAGATGAGCACCAACCCCCTGTTCGAGCAACCCTGCGGGAGTGACCATAGCAGACGCTCCTTATGCGGGGGGGTGCCCAACGTATCGAATCAATTCCCCTGCCCAATGAGTGCAGATCCCCAGAACAATGTTCTTTATAAAAGAATGTTGCTTCACAAGGGGTTCACGTCTCGAAATGGGTTCCACTGGTGAAGCTGAGGTTGTTTCCTCTGAGGGCAGCTGTCCACTGTGGAACCTGCTGCTGCCGCTGCTGCCAAGGGTAAGTAACTTTCTTGAGCCGCATGATTGATCTGCTTAAGCTTAAGTGCTGCATGTCCAGGGTAACTTGTTGTTGGTTGGTGGTGGTGGTGGTTGTGGTTACACACATGTATACATCCTGTCCAGATGAGCTGGGCAAGCCCCCAGACTCGGCTCCCAGACCACCCGCGACTTGCACTCCACCCTTATGCACCAATTAGCTTGCCCCAAGGTAGAAAAATGCTGTCATCGTGTTTAAACATTCCACATTGACTTCGTCCTAACTACTGGCTGGTGAGGAGGTTTCCGATGTTATCCAAGAAGCGCTAGAATGATCTGCTGGCTTTTGATAGACTGTCTATATTTGTGTAGGCCATCCAATCCAGACTGATCTCCCAAAGACCAGATCTTTTATTTTTAGGGCCTGGCTCAATTACCTGTAACCATTTTAGGTTTGTTGCTTGGCAAGGTTTCGTTTTATCAACCATACAAATTTTTTTTCTTCCCTTCCCCGTGTCAACAGAGATGATGAAAGCTCTGGCCGGCTGTGAGAGGTTCGTGACCATCATGAGCATGTTGCTACTCAGAGAGAGCCCGAGCCCCCCTCCTCAACAAGTGTAACGGTATTGGAGAAAGTTTTTTTTTCCTCCTCCCTCTGTACCGACGTGCTTCTCAAGTCTTAAGCCTCTTGGCTGGCGGTGGCTCCTGGTCTGAGTAGGCCTCTTCTTCCTCAGCATCCTTGTCGTCCCCTGCATCAGACTCAAAATCATCATCGCTGACCTCGTCCTGCTCCTGTGCCTGGGTGAAGTACTTGATGGCGTTGGGCCACAGATCCTCAGAGAGGGCAATGGCCAGATTTTCTCCCTCTGGGAAGATCTCCAGCTCATCTTCCTCATCGGCGTCGTCGTCATCGTCATCATCACCATCATCGTTCCCATCGCCGGCGACACCGCTATTGGCCGTCCTGCTGCCTGCTTGTCGGATGAGTCGCTCTCTGCGTGCCTTCTCGGTAGCCTCCTGGCTCTCCGCCGCCGACACGTTACGGCCAACGTAACCAAACCACGCAAAAAAGCTCATCCCGCCGAGACCCGTATTCTCGATCTTCTTCTTCAGCGCCCTCTCGTCCGGCGTCAGCTCCTGGGGGTGGTTGGGGTGGCCGTTCTTGGCCTTTGTCTGGCGTGCATCCCAGACCTTCTTCACCGTGCCCAGAAGGCCACCCGTCAGGTCCTTGCCCTTCTTCCAGCGGATCTCGACCGGCTCGCTGACGAGGCCTGACCAGCCGGACTTGGACCTTCTCTGCCAGAACTTCTTCTCGAGCACCGTATCTTCGAAATGCTCATTCTCGTTGAACTCGAAGCGGAAGCACAGGCTCCTGGGGTCGCCCTGCCCACCGTTGTCCATCTCAAAGCGGGACACAGAAAGAGACGTCAGCGACGTGAGGAGCAGAGACGAGTCCGAGGGCTGGATGAACTCGTCGATGTCTGGTGCTGCCTGCTCGAAGACCAGGGGCCAGAAGTTGGGGATCTGGGTGACCAGCTTGTGGCGCTTCTCGTAGAGAGGCGCCTTGACCAGAACATCTTGGCGGACTGTGACCGGGGGGGGGGATGAGCAAAGAAGCCGGATGCGTTGTGCATTTGACGCCGGACCAGACGAGGATGTCGGCGCATGAGAGAGGGGATCACGTACTCAGCTCCGTCTCGGCATCGTCAAACTCGGCGCTCAGGTCATTGAGCTCCTCGTAGGTCACAGTAGAGTCCTCCATGTCGAGGTTCAAGGTGAGTGGGCCAGCCGTCGCCCTGTCTGCGTGAGACACACTACTGTTGGTACTTGACGAGACGCCGTTCCAAACAGCCACGCGGCTGAAAAGATTCGACGAGGTCAACTGCAAGCTGCAGAGGAAGGCCCTTGATCTGCTGCCTGCCTTTAATCGAGAGAGACGCCCAGTCGGGAACCTGCTGCCAGTCTTTGGTTGATTTGTGAGGAGGAGCGAAGAGCAAGGAAGACAACCAACCTGCTGAAGAGCAGGAAAGTTTGGGGTTTTCCTAGTTTGATGCAGTGGTAGGGTACAAGGGTATACATTGGCCCCGGTACTGGCACAACCCTAACCCTATCCAAGAGGGTTATCATTTTTTTTATTTAAAAAAAAAGTTGATGGTTCATCCTACCAAGTTTCTCCATAGTAGAGTATATTATGTCTACCTCATCTACTACATCATTGCAATCAAACGCCTCTGTGGGTGGGCCTCCCTCCAAGCAGCCTCAGTGACCACGGCGCTGCTGATTCGACTGGCGATGCCCCCGTGCCAGCTAATCTGCAGTACGACTTTTTCAACCTGGGGCACCGGGTGCAGAATTGGTCGCAACGAGAACAAAGTCGAAATCCACCTGTTTCTCGGCCCAGGCCCAGGTCTCGTCGTCAGGGTCGCCTGGGATGCAGTAATCCGTCTTGCCCACGACCTGGTCTGTTACGTTTCTCAGCTCATAGTACCACCACTCATTTGACAAGGCGTGCGTTTCGTTCTTCTCAGGTACAGGGCCCGAGACGGAGAAGCGGGCCACCTCGGTCCAAAAGAAGATGAGCGACAGCTCCAGAAGACCTCGGAGGGGGTGAAGGTGAGTGTGCGTCGGGATATCACGCGCTCCTGCAGAGTCCACCCGCGGGTGGCCCAGGAAGTGCGGTCAAGCTCGAAGTAGTCGCGAATTATCCACTTGGGCCTTAATGTCTGGTTCGTGATCATGTGGAGGTCCTTCTGATGGACGGCTCGTATGGATCGTTGGTATGTTGTTCGGGGCGTACAGACGCCCGAGAGACCTGCCGATGCGTCGTTCCCACAAGCCGCTATGATGGTAAGCACGGCGTGCTTGTATATCTCGCTCATGAAAGCGAGATGAATCATCTTATCCGGGGTGTCGTCCTGCAGGATACAAAGTGCGTCCACCCGGAGGTATCGATACCCTAGTGACTCGGTGAGGTGCATGGCGTCGGCTATGGTACGGGAGAGCCTCTCACTGGACAAGGCGCCCGGTTTGCTGAGCTCGTCCTTGTTCTGGCGACTGATCTTGCATTTTTGGGCTGACGGTCTTCCCCAGACGTAACTCAAGGCCAGGTAGTCGAGCGTTGCTACATCGACGTCAACGAATCTTTCGATGCAGCGGTTTTCAACATCAACCAGTCGGAAGACTTTAGCCCTGCTGGCGCCGGAGCTCGAGACAGCATTGCAGGGGCCATGTTCTGCGGTGCACTAGTGTATCCACGAGCGAAGCAAGCCCACGGAAACCATGTCACGGGATCTCCTCCCATAGAACAAAAGGGTGTCGTCTGCCGCGCTACCATCGCTGAAAAGGTGCCTGTCTCCATCCGGGTTCAAGGGATCGTACTGCGTAAGGATTCCATCCACATAATCGACTGAACCCCAGGAGCGCTCGCCAGTCACACCGGGAGGCGTGGTCCAGCGTACACCGTACGTCCGCAGCAGAAAGGGTGGGTTTGCCGCTCGCTCTTTGCCCAGATACTCGATCATCTTGGGGGAAACATCTGCCCTGTCGACGTGCGTACGAAACTCACCCAGGCTCATGTCCCCTCTGAGGGAGCAGGTCAGATCAGGCGCCAGGTGGCCGCCAGGTGGCCAGGTTTGCTGTGGTTGATCCTGTCGACGAGTTGGGTGATGGTGTTGCACAATGTGCATGTTGCTGCCGAGCTGCGGACCTGCTCGATGGAGCCGAGCTCATATGATGGCTCGTCCGATGAGCGCACAAAGGGAGGTTGACCGATGACATTCTCTCCGGCTGCCCATCGTTTCAGTTGGCCCACGGTCGGGACGCGTATATAGTCGAAGTCGACAGCTGCGCAGCGCAAACACAGACGATCTTGCGCTTGGGGCCCATCATCCATCGTTACAAGAAATTTACACAGTAATCTTGCAAACTAGGAGCAGGGTTTTTTCTTTTTTCTTTGTTCTTTTTTCTTTTTTCTTTTTTCTTTTTTCTTTTTTCTTTTTTCTTTTTTCTTTTTTCTTTTTTCTTT
>JACWQW010000001.1:284850-499285 GCA_014849355.1 Cryphonectria radicalis
TTCTTTTTTCTTTTTTCTTTTTTCTTTTTTCTTTTTTCTTTTTTCTTTTTTCTTTTTTCTTTTTTCTTTCTGTGCTATGTCCAAGGAGGATTTTGGGAGGCTCACTCAAGTTGGTGACATGTCAGCCTGTCCTGTGTGTAATCTGAACTTTCCCCTTGAAAATCATAGGGCTATTTTGAAAACCCAAGCTTTCCACCACTCATGTCCCCTTGAAAAGCGCTTGGAGTACTGGTGTTCAACATAGTAGAAATGGTTGCTAAAGCTAGGTACTTTAAAGGCAAGCTAAAAATCATTTTGCACAGCGATATAAGTCTAGATGTGAAGCTAAGATTATCCTCTCATCATCATTTTCTTTTTCGTCCCTCTTTGCTCTTAATTCTTTAGGCTTGGAATAGCATTATAAATAAACTGCGCCTCTATATAAGTGCCTGCTCCCAAATATAAACAGGTGTTGCTGTCCACAAGTTTCCAGCTGCTGTCCTCCCCTCTTCCCCCAACAACACCAACAAACATTTCTTACCCTTTTTGCCTACACCCTCCTTTCAAGTTTTATTTTTATTTTTAAATCAACCTCGTTTCCCTTCTATTGTTCGCCATAATGTGACCTGACTAATTCTTTTTCTGTGACAGGTGTTTTCTTTGCTGAGAGGACTACTTCTAGGTCTTCTTTGTGAATCTTGCTTGTGCCTTGTTCTATAATTATTTGATATACTGGTTTTGGCATTGAGAACATGGCTGATTCCAGTTTCCAACGGACGGGGCAGGCAGTCAGCCTTGACGTTTCTCTTTCCTTTCTCTCTCTCTCTCTCTTTTTATTTTTCATTCTTATCCCCGCTCCCATTCCATCTTTACAAAAGTTTTACTGAACACACACACGCACACACACACACACAGACGGGGAAAAAAAAAAGGGAAAAAAAAAGGGACATAATACAGGTTGACAGTACTGGCAGCTAAGTGGTAGCAGTGGCAGCAGTGGCAGTAGTGGCAGCAGTGGTTCACCTGCTTGAAGTGCCTACTTAAGTACTTCTTAAGTAAGTACTTACTCAAGTACTATGGTTGTGTTGCTGACCTTCCTTACGTGAGGAGCGGGTACTTGGGTACTTACAAAGCACCACCCAACTCGTACCATAGCGACGGAGGGCGTGGGGGAGGCTGAAGAGGTCCGTGCACCGCCAGAACCGACTGGGCTGGGCTGGACTTCGGATCTGCCTTGAATCTCCACCCCGTCAACCCAACTTCCCTTGCCGCCTTTCTTTCCCCTTGACAACGTCCCACACGCAGTCCAGCGATCCATCCGGCCACACGCACACGCCGCTGCGCACGCGGTCAAGACCACGAGAAATCGAATCGCGACATCGCCTTCTCGACCCTCCACGGCTTTTTGCGGTACATGTCGGTCAATTCGAGCTCGCCCAGCGACCGCCGCCGCTAGAAAGCGCGACTCGCCACAGGCCCAAAACCCACCCTTTCAATCTTACACGCCTCGTCACCACCGCCATCCGCCTGCCTCGCCAGCACCATCGTCCTGTCGCTCCCAACCCCGAGCCCAGCAGAGTGACACACCTACGGCATCAGCCTCACCGGCTGTCCCGTCGCGCTGTCTCTGTCGCACGCCGGCTCGCCCTTGCTCATTGCCGAGGCTCTCCCTCACGCAACCTTTCACACCGCGAGGAGGAAAACATCAACAATCAACCAGCGGGCCCGCCTGAACGCCAGCCATCCTTGACCCGACGGTCGACGGGGGACTGCTGCTGCTGCTGCTGCTGCTGCTGCGGCGAGACAACATGTCATCACTCCATCCTCAGACGCCGCAGAGCCCGTCACAACTTTCTCCCAGCACCGCGGACCCTGTCTCGAGTGCCCACAGCACTATGTCATCCTTCACAAACGCGCTGCCCACCCCCGCCCACAGCGTAAATGGCAGCGGCCTACCCTCCGAATCCAACCACGACGTCATCATGGGTGAAGATTCTCCCCAGAAGCGCAAGCGGGAGCAGGCCGACACGGGCGATCAGGACCGCGAGAAGCGGGTGCACATTGATGACGGCATGCCGAGCATGCAGGCGATCCACGAGGATGTCGGCGAGAAGTACCTGCTTCTCCAGAGGACCTGGGCGCCGAGGCAGCCAAACCTCTCGGAGGATCTCTTTGAGGTGTACGGCCTGATCGGCATCGCGGGAGAGGTCGCCCGGGTCCTGCCCGACGGCACCAAGAATGCTATGCGCAAAACCTACAAGGGCCAGATTAAGAAGCTCGGGCTAACAGGACACTTTGACGCCGTTAAGAAGGAGCCCAACGACCGTGAAGGCTTTCTGAGCTTGATTGACTGCCCGCCCGAGGAGTGGCATGTGCTGTTCGAGAAGGCGCAGGAGATTGAAAATGGGCTGAAACCCGAAGTGCAACGGGCTCTGCCCAAGGCCACCACCATGGCCCGGGGTCCTATAGCCAAGGACAAGTGGGACTCGTCCGTCCTGGCTGACTTCGCGGGGGACCGCGGCGCCAGGGGCACCCCAAAGATGACCGCGCCCGGCACGCCCTTGCACCCTGCCAGCGGTGGCACTGCTCCTCGGCTCAAGGGCCAGGCACCACCGGGAGCCCAGGACGCTGCTCGGCCGCGCAGGGCCGGCAAGAAGAGGAGCTATGGTGATAATAGCTTTGAGGGCTACGGCGATGGCTTTCAGGACGACGAGACGGGCGCTGATACGGGCTACTCGACCGGCGAAGGCGAGGGCACCAAGCGGAAAAAGAAGGTGCTTAGAGCCTCAACCTCCGCTTACATCTTTGTATCGTCACATGATGTGCTGACACGCTACAGACTGCTCCGTCCCGCGTTGGTACACCACGCCAGATGTTTGGCCACGCCGGCCCTGGCATGTTGGGTGCCTGAACGACCGACCTCGAGTCGACGACGGCAGCTGACCGGCTGTCGTCCACGTCGTATCACAAGCCGCTACACCCGAAAGGGGCCCGCAGGTTCTCTCCTGCGTGGGCTTGAACCATGGACGAAGCATTCAATTGCGCCCAAAAAAAACCAAAAAACCAAAAAAAAAAAAAAAAGCCGACCGACCGAGTCTCACGACCGACCAGCCAGGCAAGCAGGCAAGCAAGTATGCGAGGACTTACATCATTCGATGACCGTTACGAAATGAAGGGGATTTTGAAACGACGGGATGGTCCCTACGCTGCACACAGCAGTACGGATCGACCGATCGACCTGTTGCCTGTCCTCTTCCCGATATTCATAAAGCTGACGGGAGGGGAAAAAAAAAATTAAACCCACGTACCTTGTTACTTGGCAGAGCGATAAAACAGAAGTGTGTCGATGAGCCTCCATGCGGTGCACCACACGAATAACGAGGATGGAAGAAGAATTTGACAGAGGGCTATCACATATGGGGCATGCGTGCAACTGGCAACGCACAAATAATGACTGAGTGGGGGGGATGGTCCCCGCGAGGTTGGCACCACTGCGTGAAGGCATGGTTGCGGAAGGATAAGAATTTTTGTTGCCTCCCTACGGCATCCTGAATTTCTCAAACGAAGAGCATGGCGTTAAGGAGTTGGCTTGCTTTTTACCCTGCGGCAAATTCGCTATTACTTTTTGTTTTTTTGTTGTTTTTTTGCCATGCGGCCCCATTGGCTGTTGAGGGTCAATGAGATGGGCTATATATGTTTGGACTTGGGGGCATGAGGGCGTGGCAGGCAGGCATGCATTCACCGGTGATTCCTTTCCCCCAACCCCTCCCCCGCCCTCTTTCCCCCCTTCTTCTCGCGTCACGAGGGTTCACAGTGCACAGTGTGCTATGAGAGTGGGTGGCCGTAAGCCTTGCAGCAGAAGACAAAAAAAAAAAAAAAGAAAAAGATTCTTGCTGCCTCACGCTTGGCTGTGGTACCTGTGCACTTTTCTCTGCCTTGCTTGGTAGCCAGACTGATTGGCGTACGGGAGGGAACTGGTTCTGCTGGTCCTTGGGCGTGCTTCGATGATTACGCGTACAGCTACTACTTTGATAGGTTTTCTGAAGGCTGGGGAGGAAAGGGGGGGGGGGGGGAAGGGGACAGAGGTGACCCAAGCCTAACCGAGATAGACTCCTCTCTCTCTCCCTCTCCCCCACTCTAGGCATAGATTGAATGCGTACCGCATTGTGTGAAAAGCCACGGGAGCATGACTGACTGCGTCGCTCGTGATTGCTTGATTTGATTGAAATGTCGCGTTTATGGGTATCTAGCAGATGCATCTCTCTCTCTCTCTGTGTGTGTCCTATTCAAGAACGCGCCTGTCGTTCTAGTCTGGAGAATATGTATCATAGGAGAGCAAAAAAAGAAAGACAAATGCACCCTCCACCTTTGACTCATCTTCATGTATATCTGTCATACCTGCCCACCTCCCCCCCCTCTTCTCCTCCTCCCACCAAAAAAAAAAAACGGGATTTCGCACCCTTTATACATTGGGGGGAAGGGGGCTAAATTCCCAACTCTCATCAAATGAGACCGTCAGTCTAGAGCCCGTATAACCCTCAAGGACATATCATCCTGCACCCAGCCGACAATCCTCGACCCGACGTCGCCCACGAGCTTTTCGTAGTGCGGGCCTGGGAAGAACAGCCCGCAGTGCGCGCCGACCTCATCCACGCCCTCCATGTACACCTGGACCCAGCACGCGTCCCGGGCGCCGTTGTTGGTCTTGGGCGGGACCATGCAGAACTTGTGAAGCTTCTTCTTCCTCCCGTTCCCCTTCTCACCCGTGGGGGGAGGAGCAGCCTTGAACCCCGCCGCCCTTGTCCTGTACGGGGGCGGAGAGGAGAGGGAGTCGCGTGTGGTCTGGGGTGACAGGGAGGGGGAGGAGGGGGAGGAGGAGGGGGGACTATTGCCGCCGCCGCCGCCGCCCGGCAGCTCATCGTGCAACGCCAGCTCGGTGAGCTGCCTCTGCAGGGCCTGTGCAGGGCTGGCGACCTGCGCGCGGGAGCTGGCCTGCCAGGCCTCATCCTGTGCTTTCTGCTCCTTGGCGAGCCGCTTTGCTTCTTCCTTGCGGCGCTTCTCTTCTTCCTTGTGTCGCTTGTCTGCGTCTTTCTGGGCCTTCTTGCGTCGCTTCTCGAGCAGCTTCTGCCTCTCCTTCAGGGCCTTTTCGCGGTCCTTCAGGGCTGTGTCGTACATCTTCTGCAGCCGCTTGTATTCCTTCTCTGCTTGTTTTCTAGCGTCCTTGTCTGTGTACCGCTCCAAGTCGGGAACCTCTGGTGGTTCGGGTAGAGCTGGAATCGCCGGTAGGTTGTTATTTGGGTCATCAGCGGCTGCGGCGTCCTCGGTCTTCTGTGATACTGCCAAGGTTGAAGCTGTTCCGTTACCGCCACCCTCGTGGCCTGGGTCACCGTCTGGTGTCTTCCCCTTGCTGTCGTCTTCCGTTGGCGCTGCTGGCCCAGTATCTTCCATAGCCTGCTCAGGTTCGCTGTCCGGCTCCGGCACGGGGTCCAAGAGCTGCATCGTCTGCGGCCTCTCCCCATCGCTATAGTCCTCGATAGAGATCCGCGGCGTGGATGCTCCAGAGCTGTTATGGGTCGACTGCTGAGGCTCAGGCGGCTCCGGCCGCAGGTGCGTTTGGGCGCGTTTTGGCGGCGTCGGTGGTGGCTGCTTGGGTATGCCGGTCGACACGGTGTAATAGTTAATGAAACGGACCCTCGCCTGCCTCTGCGCGCCTTGGCCTCCCGAGTTCAGTTCGTCAACGTCCTCGAGCTGGCGGATCCTGTTGTACCTGCTGTTGAGGGCCGAGTAGTCGGCGAGGCAGGCACCGAACTCGAGGTGGGAGAGCAGGTGTTGGTACGTAGAGGAGAAGAGCCCCTCCGAGTAGTGCTTCTTTGCAAAGTGTGCCACGTTCCTCCACCAGCCCCTGTCGACAAACTGTACGTCGTTGAAGAAGGGTGGATTGTAGGTCGGGTCCGGCCTTGACGAGTCTGAGGAGGTGGCCGTCAAGGGGGTTGTCGAGATCATCCCTGACGAGCTCGCACCGTCCGTCGAGAAGCTCAGCGTGCTCATGGACCCCGATGCGTTCTGGGAGGCCGGGCCGTCTGCGAGGCCCTGGCCCTTTCCTGGGGGGTCTGGGGCCTTGCGGAAGAGGCTTGCTATGCCGGACTTGATGATGCCAGGGTGCAGGCCCAGCAGTGGGGCATCCAAGGAGATCGTCCCCACGATCCGATGCTTGAATGGGTGCCCGTACATGGGATTCGGCGAGGGCTGCGTGTGTTGTTATATGGTTTTAGCAGCTCATTCCGAAAAGATTAGTGGTCTGGATGCAAGGGCGCCCTCTCCTACCATCAATGCCACATCGGCAGCCAGCAGGCCTCCCATCGAGTGGCCGACGAGAAGGACATCAGTGGTCTCGGACTCGTGAGGCTCGAGCCACCTGCTGAAGTTATCCCTGGCGACATCGATGGCCTTGTAGGTCTTGTAGCGTGGGTAGACCTTGGTGTGGATAACATGGGAGCCTGCCAAGGCCGTCTTCAGGTAGCTGTGGACGTGGGCCGGGAAGGACTGGAACGAAGTGTTGTCGCCCATGAAGCCATGGATATAGACGACCAGCAGGGTCCTCCGGTCGTCATCGCCGTGGAACGAGGGCACTAGCGAGTGTGTGCTGGACGAGCGCGGGTCTGATGCGATGTGCCAGGCGTACTGCGGGTAGAGGGCACCCGAGCCAGTGGGGCCGGGAGACTGCCATGTCTGGCCGGCCGGATCGGGTGAGACAAGCGGAGGAGACCATGGCGGCGGCGGCGAGGATGATGGTGGTGGGCCTGGAGGAGGAGGAGGAGGAGGAGGAGGAAGATGGTCAGCAGCACCTGGAGGACGGCCCATGACGTCACACCGTTGTGAGTGGTGTGTTTTGTCTCGAAAGAGTGGCCCGCGCGAAATCAAAGGAGAAGAGATGTCGCGGTAAGGGCCTTGGGAAGCGAGATCAACATCTAGCCCTGGAATATTGCTAGTAAAACAGTTCACATGGCATTTAGGTCCTAAGGTGAGGAGGAGTAGCATATGCTTGGCGAGTAAATAGGGAGGGTGGGGTTGTTTGGTCAGAAGGTTGCTACAACTGCTAAGGCCCTGCCCAGTTGTGTGCCAGCTGCCAGGTGCCAGGCTGTGCTGAGCCCCGCAAGGTGGTGCTGTAGCAGCAGCCTGTAGTGGTTCGGCTGGTCTGGCCACTTTTTTTTTCTCTTTTTTTTTCTCTTCTTTCCCCTCTCTCCCCTCCCTTGGGTGGACTTGGGTAGAGTCTCCTCTTTTGTAGTGGATCACTCAATCACACTTGCCATTGGTGAGGTTGGCTGCTTGTTCCTGCATTAGACGATCCACCCTCTTGGGGATCCACTACTGGAGTTGGGATGAACATTGTTAGTACTACCCCAGCTCCACGGCGCTGATTACCGTCAGGTCGATCGATGAATTTGATGATTAGCACAGCCTGCTCTTAACTTGACTTTACATATCTGCAGGGAAAAATATAGGGGGGGGGGGGGAGGGAGGCCTGTGGATTGCATATGGTCCTCTGGAGGTAGCAAAGAATGCTCAAGATACTGTCTGATGATGATGATACTGGTGCGAAGACACAGGAGCAGACGATCTAGAATTTGACTGTGGTGGTTAGTCATGAAGGAATGGATGCATTAGTAGGGGTCATGTAATGAAACCAATGGTGGACAATAGACAGGCTTTACCATACCAAGTAGTCGACCCCGAAATGTGTGTGCTATAGCTCCTCTGTGAAATGAGGAAGAAGAAACAAGAAAAGAAGATAAGGATTGACTTATGATCCATGGTGACTGGAAGAATGGAAAGGAGTGAACCAAAAATCAAGAACCAAAAGAAACAGTATTCGAACCTTGCCGGATTCCGATCCAACTGGCCCATGTCAGAATGATGCCAGGGTGTGGATATTTCTGTACGCTTGAAACAATAACGATGTCTTCCTTGGGATCTGGTGTGCCAACCACTTGGACTCGTGTCGTATGGTGAAGTTTCAGGGGATGCAGACACGAAGGACCCCAAAAGAGTCTGGGTCTCCGATACTCGACATACTATAGTATATTGCACGCATGGAGTATGCCAAACCCATGTGAATGGCTTTTGGGGGAGGGGCTGGGGGGAGGGGGGCGGGATGACAAACGACAGCAACACTCCTGGAGCCTCGTGGTCAGTAATGCCGGGAAAATCACCCATGATTCAGACAGCTCAATCTTTTTTGTTCTTCGTTCTTCTTTTGTGCGACCGAGATGAGAGTCTGCCGCCGCCGGCGGGTTGGAACTGAGTGGACGAGAGTGGGCGGCGACGAGACCCAGTAGACAGGGCACCTTCTCCAATAGGACCAGCAGGGGAGGGGGGAGGGGGACAAGAGTTCTCTTACGTGCAGCAACGAGCTGCACGATCCCAAATCCTAGCAGCCAGTAGTTGAGAGAGTTGGTCGGGTCATCTGGAACGACCAGAGAGGAGGGCAGAACACACACACACATACAGGGGGCCAGTGGGCTGGAGGAGGGCCCGTGGCGGGCCTCAAACCGCTGTGAATACGAGGAGTCTGTTACACCAAGGACTGGCCTGTTTCTCTCCCTAGCGCCCGCAGCGCCTGCAGCATAGATCTTATGTACTATTTGAGTACGTACCCGCCCACCGTCGGCGGCACAAACCGTAGTGCAAAACTTACTGTGGTGGTACAGTACTATGCTTGTAGTAGTGCTATGGTACAAATAATGAACGGCCAAGGAGGTGTCTTGCTTCTCAACTACTAATTACAATAGAGAGTGCTACTAGAGTTCTGATCGGTCGGAGGATTCAGAACTCGTCATGGCTGGCTTTCCAGCCTCCTGATGAGAGAGGGAGACTTTATCATCTTACAAAATTGGTGTCATCTCAAAAAGGTGACCACTGCGTCTCTCGCATCGTGTGATAGTCTTCAAGGTTGTCTGGGACCTCCCCCGGGGTTGATCCTGGCCGCGATCAGAGAAACGATCGATTGGGGGGGGGGCCAGGGGAGAAAGAAAAAGAAGAAAAAAAAGAGGTGGTCCAGGTGGTTGGTCGGGTCGGTCAGCCAGGCGAGCGGCCAGTGGCTTTGAGTGGCCTGAGGTGACCATACAGTGAATGTACTATGGCACGTAGTATGACAAGGGCCCCCCTCCCCCTCCCGCCGACCCAGCACGCCATCACCGTACTACAAATAAGTCGCTACGGGCACACACCAGGGCTGTCACAGAAGGGGGGCCATGGGCCAACAAGGATAACTGCACCAGCGGGGCCACCCATGAGCCATACAGGGGTCCCAATTGCCAATCAGAATGAGATGAACAGTGGGGTCGGTGCGTGGGCGTCCACTTTAGGAAAGTAGCGAAATGAGATGAAGACGTACTTTGCGGAGTCGATACTACGCACGACACCCTCATTTCCTTCTGGATTGCATTTTTGGATTGCAACGCACCTGCAAATGCTTTACCAGTAGTACGCTGCTGGTGAGCGCATAGGCGCTGGACCTACTGAGGGAGGAAAAGAAGGATCCTATGCCTGCTCATATTCTTTCTCCCCCTCCCCACCCCCAAAAAACCTCCTTCCCTCAACACGCCCACACAGCGCACCCACAGCGGGCTGACGACCTTGATCCACTAAACCCTTCCATATGCCCCCATCGCCCAATGTCGGCTCTAGCGACCGCCTTGTACTTTGATGTCGGGTGCTTCCTATCCAATTTTAACTCTACTTCGTAACCCTCTTTCTTTCTCTCTCTCTTTTTCCCTTATCCTACCTATCCTATCCCGTCTTTTCTTCTCCTCTTTCCTCTTTCCCCCCCTCCCCTTCCTTTCCCCTTCCCTTCCACTTCACCCACCCTTCCCACCAAGAGTGATCGTGAGGCACGTTTCCACACGTGGTTGACCTCATCACTTGGATCGACCATGAGAAGCGGTTGCGAGAGCTGAGAAAGAAGAGGAAGAGAGACATTTACAAAAGAATTTAAATAAAGACAAGGCCGAAAGACAACAAGAAGACCCCCCCCCCCGGGTTCCCGATTTCGATTCAGAGCGCTGCCCACGCAGATTGGAGTTAAAGACAACAGGTTCCTCTTCAACAAACGAACGAACGAACAACAACAATGAGCTAGGCGGGTCCGCGGCCTTGATCACCACCCCAACAACCTTGCGAGTCCAGTACCAGGAGAGATAGGTCGACGTCGACATCACTACTCATTGTGATATCACGTCTCTCGTTTCTATCGACCATCTCATAGTACTGCCGACTCCGTCCAGTCCTTCCCCCCCCCCACCCAAAACACAACACACGCCTGCGCCCACCAATCCGCACGAGCACCGCACGAGCACACGCTGGTCGGGCGAGCAAATGGTCCTGGCGCCAGCCAATCGCTCTTTTCGTTAATATCCATCCAACAAGCTTTCGATAAGCGTCCTCAGGCTCGCTCCGCTGCCGCCGCGCTGTCAGGCTTCACAGTCGCTCCTTTTCATAGTAGTAGCCGTGCGCTGCTGCGCCCTGCATTGATAGCGTCGCCTCCGTCGCCTGGTCCAATCTATCCCTAGCCGGAACCGCGGACCTTCTCTCGACCCTACCGATACGGGAAGCCCATACTGATCGACCTGCCCTGCGCAGCCTAGCATCCAATCCCCCGTCCTACACACTCGTTTCGTTTTCTTTCTTCTTGATTCGACTCTTCTTCTCTTTGGGGGAAGAGGGGGATCAAGAGGTCCCACTCAGCTGCCGGCCCGCACAGACTTCTACGCCCCTTGTCTGTCTGCTAGAGGAGGCACCGTGGCTTCTTAACCGCCCAGCGCGATGACTAACTTATTATACGGGTCTTCACTCTTTCAGGCCCGTAAGACTGACCACGTCCACCGTCACTCCCACTTGCACAACCGCAAGGCTCACAGCGACGCCCACGCTCATTCCCATGAGGAGTTCCACAATCGCAGGGCCGACACCGCCGCCGCAGCAGCAGCAGCAGTCCTGGATTCTCGGGATACCACCGTGACCGAGGTCGTGCAGACCGTCAACGTCGTTCAGATTATCAATGGCGCCGGTGCAACTGTCTCGGCGCAGACCGTGGCCGGGGACTCGCAGACCCAGCTGGTTGATGCCGAGACGGGCGCCACCATTTCCACCCTCGATGTTGCCAACAAGGCCGCTGCCACTACCTCTTCTGGTACCGACTCCGCAGCCGCGACCTCGTCCTCTGAGATAGCGACGGTGTCTTCTTCTTATTCTGGGACCGGCGTGTCCTCCTCTGCGGCGACCACATCGATACCAGCAGCACTGTCCTTAACTCACATATCATCATCGTCATCGTCGTCCTTCTCTACCCTCAGCTCCACTTCCAACTCGACCACTTGTGAGTCGGCCCAAGAACTGAGATCCCGCCGGGGTGAACACACATAAAACTAACCTCCTCCTCTGTCTAGCATCTCTTACTTCGTTCGCTTCCTCCTCCTCCTCCTCCTCCTCCTCTCTTGTGTCGCCATCACTATCACTATCGACACCAATCTCTGCGTCGAACACGACCTCGAGCTCCACTTTTCTCAGCTCGCTGGGGTCCGCGTCATCTTCGCCATCCTACCTTGCCTCGACCACATTTGCAAGCTCGACGATCAGCTCGACCTCGGCCGCATTCTCGAGCTACTCTTCAGCATGGGATAGCCTTTCAGACCCGTCCTCCACAGGATGGTCGTCAGCGGTCGAATCAGCTTCTGCCACGTACAGTCTGGGCGGAGGCGATGGGTCGGGCGCATCCACTGCCTCCGCCGGCACCTCTTCTTCCACCTCGACCTCGGCATCCTCCAGCAGCAGTGGCGGCGTGCCCACACAGACCAGTGAGGTTGTGGGAGGAATTTTTGGTGGCATAGCGGGGATTGCGCTGCTGGTCGGGTTGGCTTTCATGATCTTGCGCATGAGGAAGTCCGGCTGGTGTCACCTCAAGCTGTCGGGTGAAGACGACGGGGCTGCCGCGGCTGCAAGGGCCATAGCTCCCGCTCCCACACCCGGAAACGATGACGGCAGCGGCGCATACGGCACCATGCAGCCGCGGCCAGCCCAGCCGCAGCAGTCGGTTGGTGCGTCCATCGCGGCCTTGGCAGGCAGGCGCACTTCTCGGGAACGAGCCGGGTCCGGCTCGGAAATGGCCGAGCGGGGCTTCGTCCGGGTGTCTGGGAGAAAGCTGCCTCCTGTGCTCCAGTACGGTGGTGATGGGTATACAGACCCCCGCAATGAGAGGAGTAGCCAGGGCAGCGACGTGTCAGCATCCGTCTACCGGGACTCGATGGCTGTCTTCGACCAGCCGAACCATACCCCATTGACTCTTGGCTCTCCGATGCGACCGGAATCTGGTATCATGACCATGCATCCAGGCCCGCGGAGGACCCCTGTCACCAGCCAGACTCCGAGCAGCATCGACTCGCCCACTCTACCTCGGAGCTCGACATTCCCTTCTACGGATGCGCTTGGCCAGACCCTTCACAGCGAAGGCTTCTCTCGCGACGCCGTAGGCAGGACACTGGCTCCCCAGGATTACTCCCGCGACGGCGCGGCGTCACGCGACTCCCGCGGTTCGGGCAGATTCACCGAGCATGTTTCTTGATGCTTGATGCCTTGAGCACCAGTGTCTATCCCATCTCTCTTGACGACACCTCACAACACCTACACTGTCATTCCTTGTTTCCTTGTGTCCTGTACATGACCAGAACATATACACCACACCATATTTTCTAATGTTTTGAAACCTAGTCTTTCTCTCTCTTTTTTTGTTTTCCTTTTTTTGTCTTCCGATTTGGGCGAGGCGCAGCTTGATGTGTGTCCGAGGGCGCTCTCTAGCGCTGGCGTTCTTTGCTTTCATCATCTTTGGATACCACTTCTAGGGGGCACTTACGACGATCGGACACTGTATGGAGAAGAAGGGGGGAAAAAGGAGGAAGAGAGATTTGAGGGCCAGGATTTGTATACCTGGTCTGTGCCTCGGCCAGGTCATTGATTGAGGGTAAGGGGGAAAACAATGGCAGGGCCTTTTGTAAGAGCAAATGGCAGATTCACCCTCGTGTGCGTCTGTGTACATAATATTCACACAATAGCGGCAGAATACATTTCCTGATGAGCAGGGTCCGGCGAGGGACCGACCGTTTACCCTTGCCAATCTCCCTGCATGGAGATTTCCCTGCTAGAATTGGCCTCTTGCATTCGTTCTTGTTCTTTGTGCTTGTTGTTGATGTCATCAGATCTCACTCCTGACAGATCAAGTGTGCTCCCAGTCTTTCCTCCACGGAGTCCCCATCAAAACTGTCCCGGGGGGCGAGGACTAGAGCCCTCAGGACTTTCTTTTCCCCCCTTTCAATACGCGAGATGACAAAGAACACTTTGCTCCACACAAAGTCTCACTCCTTGCGATGGAATCAAGGTGTATGCACAGCCATTCGGCCATGGCGTTTGCCGTGAGCCGAGGATGATGTATAACTAGTAATAAGACAGAATATTGTACGGCAACGTACAGCCGAGTCCTCGTCCTCCTTTTCTTCTTCTTTTTTTTCCCTCTCCTTCTTTTTCTTCTTCTCTCTCACCTTATCTCATCATCTACTCTTTAGTCTCACCTTATATGGTGTTTGGACGGGTGGGCACTGCTCACACCATGCTTCTTGGCCCGCGACTTGGAAGAGGAACACAGTAGCCAGCCGTACGGTGATTGGGGGTGATGGCATCATGTCCATTCCTACCCATCAAGGTACGAGAGATTGCCTCACCTTTGGTATCCTAGGTAGGTTCCTTTCTTCCGAGCACATATGCACATATGCACAATGTTGCCTGCCTCACACCCTCCTTGGGCACCACTCCCTCGGCCGATAATAACAACGACCATGGATGGTGAGCAAGGTGGTATCTGGTTACCTCTCCCCCTTCGCCTCCCTCATCTGGCCACAGAGAGCTAGCTTGAGGGTTTTGGACAATGTTGTCTGGACAAGGGCTTGAGGCCCCCCGGTGCTGCATGATGTGTGCTGCATGATGGGGGCGACGGAGGTTACGTTGCGCCCCCCAGGTGTGCACAGAAGCAGGTCAAGGCCTAGGTGAGGTCGTAGACTTGGGCGCGTGGGCACAAACTCTACACACGCCTAGACACATAGATAGAGAAAGAGGAAGAGAAGAGGGGGGGGGGGGGGAGTTATGGCCCCATTGGGGGCCGGTAATACAAGACCAGTGGCAGGCCCGCTCAGAGCAGCAAAAGGTCATAATTCACTGGAGAGTGCTGTTCTGAACAGCAGCGGGCCGTGGAGGCAGCCTTGGGGGTTTTGGCCTTGGGCTATGGTCTGCCTTGTCTGGATGGGGGGGTTTTTTTTTTTTGTACCCTTTTGACATCCTTTTTCTCACTGTAGATATCCCCTTGGCCTACACATGTTGAAGCTTTCATGCCTAGGCTGAGTACTGTCCAGAGGAGGGTGTCTTGTCAGTTCGACAAAAGACTCTCTCCACCATCATCCAGGGCACGGTCTGGAAGTCGACATCTGGATTTACAAAAACACAAGGGGTGGAGAGAAACAAGAAAGGGAAAGAAAGAAAAAAAGGTATTGAGGGATGAACTGAATGATGCTCATCACTCATTATACAACCGCCAAGTACCGAGCCAAAATGAGCCCTGATGAAGATGAAGCAGGCACTGCTGTGGTCTTCTCTAGGTATATCCAGTAATCCTGAAAAGCTGACCATGACATGCCTCTTCACAGCCATTAATCACCAACACTCGAGCCTGACCAAGGAAAAAAAAAAGAAGGAAAAAAAGAGGAAGAAAAGTAGTCTCATTGATGTAGCTTGGTGGATGCAAATGCAAGGGTCTCACGCGGTATTGTCGGTACAGGTAGAGTCAAAGTTGGTGAACAGTGATGGATGTTACAAAACTCCAATTTTCAATCTAACGCGACCCTGGGGTGAGAGGGACAGCTGCGTGGGCGAGGTGCAACAAACGGCTTGGCTTGTCAACCACCTGCGCGCCTGCTCCTACAACGATGCTCGCGCTCTAACTTGACTAGACGTAGGTGCAGTATTTACGCGTCGTATTTTGAAGAAAGTCAAGTCAAATCTAACTAGAGTCACTCATACAGACTATCATCAGGCTGTGGAAGCCTAAAATCATCTACGAGAAGGGAGAGCCCAAGCCTGCCAGCTTCGACCTGAACCGCGCATCACGCGTTTACGCGATAGCACTCTACCTGTTTGCCGAGAAAAAGAACGAGACGTCCTGCATCAACTGTACTGCCCGTCAGTCCCGGGGTCCTGGCTACGAGTGTATTGTGGTCGAGAATGAGCGCCTCAAGGGAGCTTGTCTCAACTGTTACTACTCTGGCCGCGGTAACAGCTGTTCTCGCCGCAAAGGTAAGGAGACTACGAGCAAGGCATTTGGAGAACCACGGCTGACGGAGACAGACCTCGAGGTGCAGAAGTCTGGCAAGAAGCGCACGGCAGAGGAGCGCAAGGGGGAGAGCAAAGTTGGATTTTCTACCAAGGAAATTGCGCGGCTCTGTACGGTAGCAGATCTTGAGGTATGGCTCGGCCTCATTCAGCGGGAGCTCCAGACGCGTGCCGAGCACAAGGTCAGAATGGCTACACCCGAATGAGTTGTAGTAGACACGCATAACAATGATCACGAGAAATGTGTTTGGCGTTAGGAGGCTAAGGAGACCAAGGAGACCAGGGCACGGTAGTCATCATGAGGCGTCAGGCAGGATAATGTATGAAGAACCCCTTGGCAAACCAAGAGCTCGCTCACATCCAGATCTGGTGCCCTCCACGACGGGCCCCCTCTTGAACGGACATTTGAGAATTGAGGCTGAGCAAACTGTGTTACAGCCAATAAAGTGCGTGCGACTTGGCGTGGACGTCGAGTTGAGGCTCTTGAGACAGACGTGAAACCGTTCCCAGGGGGGGGGGCCAGGTATCGGGGCGCTTGCACAGACATCCTGCGAAGAGGGCTTCGTGGTCCAGTGACAAATAATGATTCTCTTATGTGGGCCGTTAAGAAAAAAAATCCATGACCTTCCTTATCTAAGTAATACTGGTTATGCGGTTCATCTGTGTCGTTAGATCAAGCTTTTTGGATGGATTCCTTGCGACTGGGTTGGTTGGTGGTCATGGTCGGGGTTGAAACAAAAAAAAAAAATTGCGAGCTCGTGCGTCGCGACTTGGGGATGGGGGGAGGGGCAGTGTCCGTGATGATGGTGGTGTGTAGTCGACGCAAGTTCTCACACTATTTGCTGATTCTGGTTTGTGGAGGGCATCGTGATGAAGCCTGGCCTGCTGAGGTTCAATATAGTATCGAACCCTTCTTAGGCGGTCAGAGTAATTTTTTCCCCCGCCTTCTTCTCTGTCTTTCTTGACCTCAGACAAAGAGCATGGTACTTACGAATCGGGAGGGAGAGATCCAGACGTACAGACCCCTGATTTCAGGCATGACGGCCCCGGCTGGTCCCTTCAAACCGGAGGGACGGAGGGCTGGCTCCTCTTCCCCATCATACGACATCTGTCACGATGCACTGCCTCCCCGATTCAAACATGCAGGCACAGCAACAGGCGGAGGATTTTTCTGGACCTGAACCCCAGATTACAACGGACAGCGCGCCAAAGCACTCATGCACTACAACATCAGCCCCGGACATGGCGAACCAGAGTCCTCCACTTGGCATTGCAGAACACCTGCAGGCGGCGGCATCATGAAAACTAATAGTATCGTCGGCTGAATCTCCTGTGGATAACAAACGTCAATGTGCAAGGGTACTTGGCAGAATGATAGCCATTCGATATTTGCTCAGGGAGGGTACATTGGCTTACATGCCCTCAAGTTGCATATGGGGCCAAGTTGCTCAAGGGACGAATTCGTCCTACCGACGG
The DNA here is from genome assembly GCA_014849355.1 of Cryphonectria radicalis. Classification (NCBI taxonomy): domain Eukaryota; kingdom Fungi; phylum Ascomycota; class Sordariomycetes; order Diaporthales; family Cryphonectriaceae; genus Cryphonectria; species Cryphonectria radicalis. The sequence continues at coordinate 301,729 of JACWQW010000001.1, forward strand.
ACAAACTGTCTATGGCCGAATCGGTCGCCACAGATCAATGGACTCTGCTGTAAAAGATAAATATTTGCCCCGAAGAGGATGGTCAGGACGCTCCATTCAGCGAATGTTTTATTGCATGAACGGGGTGTTTGGACGGCTAGGTTGCCTCCGTTGTGCCAGGCACCGCCAGTTTTGTATGATCCTCGAGGGCCCTTCACATGATGGTGCGGGCGTTTGGTGGGTCTAACGCTCTGGAGCCCATGGCGTGATTTAGTTGTTTGAGTGGTGCTAGAATATGAGAGAAGTCATGAGCTGAGAAGAGTATGCGATGGATGGAAAAGAACCCCCCCCCCCTTCCCAAGATCGCAACAGGTCCAGCATTGGATTCAGAGCTTGACAAATGTTGCCATTCGTGGTGGAGGGCCTTCCTCCCAATCTGTCCAAGGTTGATGTCTGACAGGCTTGGTCTGTCTCCTACTGCGTATGACTGGTGACACCTAGGTTGCATATGAGAAAGGTGGAAACCTTTTTGAGAAGTGCAGGACGTTAGTAGCGTGGCAAGCTGCTGCGGGTAGAAGAGAGGATCCGCGTCTCTAGGCCCTCTTGTCAGGTCGAAGTTGCATTCTCTAAGCGCTTTCGGGATCCCGCGTCTGCCAGGCTCCTAATTTACTTGGTCAAAGTACGAAGGTCTCACTCTCACTCGAGGGAACTTAGTTGTACTGTGGATTGTACTTGCACAACCTCAGTAAAGGCGCGAAGGGACTTGACCTTGAATCCACCCCTCCCCCCCCTTCTCTCTTCCCACTTCCTCCTCCAACTCACTTCTCATTCTTCCGACATACACTTTGCAATTGTGTCAGGTCAGACATCAATGTCTTGTTGCCGCATCACTCAATAGTAATAATGAGTATTTCGCTGGTCTAGTAGGTCTTTTTGAGGGGGGGTTGAGAAGGGGGTTTGGGAGGGGGGGCGGGATTGAGAGTATTCGTCGTCAACGACAGGATCGTTGTGCGGGTTGCCGGACCCATCTGCCAGCTTTAAGTCCGAGTCCGCCAAGGGCCCTTAGCGATTTGAGACGGCCGCCATGCCTGGAAGAGCAAGGTCTCACGAGGTTGGCAGCGTGGGTGGTGCAGCGATTATAATGTGCAGGCAGAGACAAGACAAGACAGGTACTAACTATGGTACTAAGCCGCTGGTGGGTGGCACAAGTCTCTTCATCATCATTCAGTTCACAGGCTCGCCTCCCCTGATCAGCGCTACCCCTACAGGTACTTTACCCCTCCCTCGCCCTCGCCCTCACTATCACTGCGTGCCCGCTTGCTGCCGCATAATAGTTGGTGGTGGTGGCTTCCCAGCCAGGGGGTGCTTAGCGTTTCTTTTTCTCCCGCGTGGGCGATGCTGGGGCCTCGAATCTGCAACAAGAAGTACCCACTAGCCACTGTCCTGCCGGTTCCATCTGCGCGCCTCTTTCCCGCTACTGAAGCAGCACTTACACCTAAATCCAAACCAACGTCACCATCGGAGACCCAACCCAACCCGACTCAACCCACAACCACACGACTTCTCTCCAGCCGCCACCTTGGCCGCGACACCGGTTCTTTCTACCGCAGGCGGGCGCATACAACAGCTTCAAGACCTATTCCAAACCTCGAACGCGCATCCGACATCGACGACTGCCTCAGGGTCCATCGATATAGCTTATACTCGCCAGGGGGACCGAGCCTGGAAGGATTGGAAATCAACTCTCTAGTCTGCCGTGCTCTCTGTTCTGCCCACCATGGACCACCACATTGCTGGCTTCCAGATGCCGGCCATGGCCCAGGCGCCGCCGCCGCCGCCGCTCATGAACCAGCCGCCTCAAATTTTCGGCCCGGACAGCTACCATACCATGCCGATGCAGCACCTGCCCCCAGAGCTCACAGCCCAGATGTTTGGCGACCCAAACGCTCTGCTCGACGATGCCAACGAGGCCAAGAGGAGGAGGATTGCACGGGTGAGTGATCTGGCAGCGCCCCAGTACTCCCGGTCAGAGGCCCCATGGCGGCTGACAAATATAATTTCCCTTGCCACACAGGCTTGCGACATGTGCAGGAAGAAGAAGATCAAGTGCGACGGGAAGATGCCAGCATGCACACATTGTATCAATTACAAGACGGAATGTGTCTTCACGCAGGTCGAGAAGAAGAGGAATCCGCCCAAGGGGTGAGTGCTCGTCTCCAGCCAGAGTGGTGGCCTGTACGCTCTCGACCGAGGGTGGTAGCATGACAAACAGCTCATGATCCTGTGCAGCGCAAAATACATCGAAGGTCTCGAGAATCGTCTTGGTCGCATGGAGAGCCTCTTGCGACTCTCAGGTATGGCCTCCTCTTTTTTTCTTTTTTTCCTTTTTTCCCTCTCGTCTTTCGTGGCCTTCGTCCGCGTCATCCGGTCTCCGCTGCCGGTGCTCCCGGCCTCGTACGAACGGCGTACTGACCATGCCAACCAGGCCTGCTTGGTGAGGATGACGGTGCTACCGACTTGGGCACACTGGAAAAGAAGCTCGCCGAGAAGAGGCAGGAGTCGAGGCAGGCCTCGCAGGCCGCCCAGTCAAACCCGACCTCCCCGTCGCAGGCGGCCTCAGGCCATGAAGGCGCTGCATCGACGCCGCAGAGCTCCATCACCTCGCCCGAGCCTCTCAGGGACGAGAAGCGCACGTCGGTGGACCTTCAGAAGAAGGAGGAGGAGGAAGAGGTCGAAGCCCTGTCCGAGATGATGTGCTCGCTCGTCACCAACACTTCCGGCGAGACTCGATATATCGGTATGTTGCGCCCGACCTGTGGCCCGACATTTTGATGACTGCTGACCACCTGCTAGGCTCTTCGTCGGGCTTCTCCATCTTCTCGCCCAAAGGTATCCAGTGGGTGAACGAAAAGACGGGCGACAAGTCCTTTCAGCAGATGATCTCTCATGTCTCTATGGATGACCACAAGTGGAACAACTGGAAGCCAGAGGTGTTTGCTGATCTGTTCCAGCGGCCCGTCTTCCTACCGCTCCCTCCTAAGCACGAGGCAATGTCGCTTCTCAACGACTATTTCGACAACTTCAACTGCATGTTCCCGCTGTTTCACCGCCCCACTTTCATGCACCTAGTAGAAAGGCAGTACTCAAAGGATCCCTATTCTGGTTCTGGATGGTGGGCTAGCTTGAACGTTGCGTTCGCCATCGCGCACCGGCTACGAGTGATGAGCAACTTGGTGCCCGCAGAGGAAGACGAGAAGGCCTGGGGCTACATGAAGAATGCCATGGCCGTCTTTTCGGAGCTGTCCATGCGCAACACTGACCTGCTTAGTGTCCAAGCACTGCTGGGGATGGCACTATTCATGCAGGGCACACCCAATCCACAGCCGTCAACATTACTTGTCGGCACCGCTATCCGTCTCTCACACAACATTGGACTGCACAAGCGGGGGACGGGCTTCAATCTCAACCCGATCGAGATCGAGCAGAGGAAAAGGGTTTTCTGGATCGGCTACATGTTGGACAAGGACCTGTGCCTTCGATCTGGTCGGCCCTTCGCACAAGATGACGACGATATGAACGTCGACCTTCCGGATCCTGATCCAGAAGACAACATCGGCAACATTCCTCTGGCTGACGGCAAGGGGAAGATGAATTTGTTCCGCGTTATGTGCGAGCTGGCCCTGATCGAGAGCAAAGTCTACAAGAGTTTGTACGCGACGAAGGCCACCAAGCAGACAGACGGCGAACTCCTGCAGACCATCGGCGAACTGGATCAAGAGCTCGAGGACTGGAAGGACCGGATGCCTATCGAGTACCGGCCCGAGAAAGAGATACAAGCATCCCACACGCCCTTGATCTTGCACGTTGTCATGCTGCATTTCACATACTACAACTGCCTGACGACTATACACCGGATGTCTATCCACCGCGGATATTGGACCAGTCGGCTGTCCAACTTTGCCATCCAAGGGCTGAACGCAAAACCTTTGAACCCTAGAGTCTTCAACTCAGCGGCCCTGTGTACCTCCGCCGCCAGGGCGACCATATCGTTGCTCAAGTATATACCCGAAGGCGACTCGTCAGTTGTCTGGTAAGTTTGGCCTATACCCTGCAGACGCTTGTTTCTTCTTCTTCTTCTTCTTCTTGTTCACAAAGCACTAACATCAGTAGGATGGTGCTCTACTTCCCTGTCTCTGCGCTTGTGACCCTGTTTGGTAACATATTACAAAATCCCCTCGATCCCCGAGCGCGGTCCGATACCAGGTTGCTAGGGATGGTAGTCACCTTTTTGTCCGCGTTAGGCCAGGAAGTCGAGACGGGAGGTGTGCACCGAATGCTCGGCATCTGCTCCGAATTCGAGCGCATCAGCAAGGTCATGATCGAGAAGGCAGAGAAGGACAATGCTGGTCGTCGGAAGCGGAAGAATGCAGAACAATCCCAGGCCAGCAAGTCTAGCAGCTCGAATGCGCGACCGACGGCTACAGCTGGTAGATCTCCCGTCCCGTCATCTTCTTCGCAAACACCTCGTCCGATGGTGGTGAATACAACTACACCTCGCCAGAATCTGAACCACCTGTCCCCACCAAATCGCTCCGAAGGCGCGGATTTCAGCCCGCTGACCGCCAACAGCCTAAGCCCCTCGCCAGGCAGCGCTCCTCCTGGATGGAGCACCGACTTCGGTGCTGGCGAGCCGATGGAGTTCACATCATTTGCAGACTTGACTGGGTTCGGGCAGCTTGACAGTGGACCACCGCCGCCGCTGCAGTCTCCGCCAGCTCCAAATCAGGGCTTCCAACAGCCGCTCATACCGCAGGACTTATACTCGCTGCCTATGAGTTTCGACTGGGACTGGGCGGAGATGAGTGGTGGCGCGTATCCGAGTGTTGAGAATGGTAATTTTGATGGGAACCGATGAGAGAGGGAGAGACAGAGAAGCGGGTACTCTAATGGGGCGTTTGAGCAGTTCTCTTGGTTCACGGCAATGGTTCACGGCAGAATGTAAGGAAAAAGGAAGGCTTCACCTCTCACTTCTTGTATGGTTGGCTTGGTTTTGGCGGTATTTGGGGAGAGGGGGGGGGGGAAGCACACACAGCAGACGTACTCGCTCTGCTGTCACCGTTTCATGCTGGAAGTTGTTTCCTCGAGACAACATGGATTGTAATGATTATCTACATACGTGGATATCCGAATTGTTGACTGTGACGGGATTTCTCTTAAGATTTAATCACTTTCCATCTATACATACTTTGTATCGAAGCCAAAAATGATCAAGGTCATGAAATGTTGTGAAAATTAAAGGGACCAGTGAAGCGTTGGTAGTGACAGGGTTAGAGGGGCAGGTACCTCCGGCTTAGTCATAACCTATCTATGATGCTCGGACTCATTAGCTGCAAAAGTGACTCTGCAGGCGAGCTCGGCGCCTTGCGAAAGCTGCTCGAACCACCTCCGGAAGAGCCGCAACGCCAGATCAAACGGGCACGGGGACGACCGAGTCCATTCTCGCCCAATCTCAAAACGTCATCTCTCTTTTCAATCAACTCACAGTCCAGTTGCCTGCGGTGGATCTCTCTCTCTCTTGTATGCGATAGCGCGGGTATCGTCCGACCACGTTCCTCTTCTTTCGCGGGGCCCTGTTTTCTAAGTCAGGCATCTTTCCTCCGCCACCATCAGCGACCTGATCTGTCCCCCTCCCCCCCCCCCTTTGACACGCACACACCTCCTCATATAGGTCACGCAGCGTAATGTCGTCGATATTAAGACCGTCTGCGCGGCAAGTTGCGCGCATCGCAATCTCCTCCCTCTCCACAACCTCGAGAATAAGCGCACGCGGCGCAAGAATACCAAGAATATCATCTGCGTCATCGTCATCAGCGTACCTCCTCCCGCGCCGGCGTTTCTACTCGACAGACCCTACGCCACCAGAGAAATCCAAGGATGAGTCGAAAGAAGGCGACAAGAAACCCCACAATGCGACTGGCGAGGTGAAGTCCACGCACGAGGACCCCCCGTCGAAGGAGGAGGTGGACAAGAAGAAGAAGAGCAGCAACCATAATGAGCCGCCCAAGCTGCCCGAGGGATGGGTCTTCCTCTCAGAGGAGGAGCTGGAGACGCTCGAAAAGGTGCGCGAGCTGGTGCCGGTGCGGCAGCGCGAGCTCGTCTCTGAGGCCACCCGGCAGATCAAGACGACGGGCGCGCCACAGGAGCTGCAGGATCTGCTGCGAAAAAAGGCCAGCGTCGGGCTGACGATCGGTGACGCGATGAAGGCGGTCAGGATAGCACACAAGCTGGCGGAGAGGATGGCAAAGAAGGATGCGACGGATATGTTTGACTCGAGCGAGCCGAGGATCGGCAGAGAGCAGGAGAACACGTTCCACGAGGAGGGGAACGAGAGTGGGAAGCAAGGCGCTAAGGAGGAGGGCAGCAGAAAAAAGGACCAGAAAGGCAAACAGGACAAGGACCCGAACGTCAAGGTCCTGGACACGAGCGATCTCCTGGGGTGGATTCTGGCGGCTGCGCTCTTTTATCCCCTGTGGAGCATGATCTTCCCGAGCGAGACGCGCGACATCAGCTGGCAGGAGCTCAGGAGGAACTACTTGGACAAGGGCCTGGTCGAGAAACTGGTGGTGATGGGCCGCAAGGTGCGGGTGGACCTGAACCAGGAAGCCACCCGGTCCATGTACCCCGACAGCGTGGCCGCGAACCCGGGCTTCCACTTCTACGTTTCGATCGGCTCCGTCGAGACCTTTGAGAGGCATCTGGACCAGGCGCAGGAGGAGCTCGGCATCCCTTCGACGGAGAGGATCCCGGTCACGTACGCTGGCGAGAGCCAGCTCGGCAACCTCATCATGGCATTTGGTCCCACTCTGCTCCTCGTCGGTCTGATCTACTATGCCTCTCGGCGCGGACCAGGCGGCGGCGGTGCCGGAGGCGGTATGTTCGGTTTCGGCAAGAGCAAGGCCAAGATGTACAACCACGAAACCGCGGTCAAGGTCAAGTTTGCCGACATCGCGGGCATGGACGAAGCCAAGGTCGAGATCATGGAGTTTGTCGCGTTCCTGAAGCAGCCGGAGCGCTTCCAGCGACTCGGCGCCAAGATTCCGCGTGGCGCCATCTTGTCTGGCCCGCCCGGTACTGGTAAGACGCTGCTCGCCAAGGCGACCGCCGGTGAGTCGGGCGTGCCGTTCTTCAGTGTCAGCGGCTCCGAATTCGTCGAGATGTTTGTCGGTGTCGGTGCCTCGAGAGTGCGCGACCTCTTTGCGCAGGCCCGGAAGAACGCGCCCTGCATCGTCTTCATTGACGAGATTGATGCCATTGGCCGGTCCCGATCCGATGGAAACAAGAATTTTGGCGGAAACGAGGAGCGTGAGGCGACCCTGAACCAGATCCTCACGGAGATGGACGGCTTCAACACCCAGGAGCAGATCGTCGTGCTTGCGGGCACCAACAGACCAGACGTGCTCGACCAGGCGTTGATGAGGCCTGGACGTTTCGACAGGCAGATCCACATCGACCGGCCGACCATGCAAGGCCGTGCGGATATCTTCAAGGTACACCTGGCCAAGATTGTCACCAAGGAGGATATGGAGTATCTCTGCGGGCGGCTCGCTGCTCTGACACCGGGCTTTTCTGGTGCGGATATCGCCAATGCCGTCAATGAAGCCGCTCTCGTTGGTATGTTCCCCCCCCCCCCCTGAATAATTTCGCCCACCTTTCATACACACGTATAACTGACAAGTATTATACAGCTGCACGGGCAAACGCTGAAAGCGTAACCATGGTTCACTTCGAGCAGGCGATTGAGCGGGTGATTGGCGGTCTGGAGCGAAAGTCACTGGTGCTCAACCCCGAGGAGAGGAGGACAGTAGCTTACCACGAAGCGGGTCACGCCATCTGTGGCTGGTACTTTGAGTATGCCGACCCTCTCCTCAAGGTGTCTATCATCCCCCGTGGCAAGGGCGCGCTCGGCTACGCACAGTACTTGCCGGTGGGCGACGCGTACCTCATGACGACGAAACAATTGATGGACCGCATGGCCATGACACTGGGCGGGCGTATTTCCGAGGAACTTCACTTCCCGACGGTGACAACCGGCGCGAGCGATGACTTCCACAAGGTCACAGCCACGGCGACCAACATGGTGACACGATGGGGCATGTCGGAGAAGCTGGGGCCGATCCACTTTGACCAAGACAAGAACCAGTTCAACAAGCCCTTCGCGGAGGACACAGCACAAAAGATCGACGCCGAGGTCCGCCGCATTGTGGACGTCGCGTACAAGCAGTGCAAGGACCTACTAACGGAGAAGAAGAAGGAGGTCGGCATCGTGGCGGAGGAGCTGTTGAGAAAGGAGATGCTGACGCGCGACGACATGGTGCGGCTGCTGGGGCCGAGGCCTTTTGCGGATAAGGAGGAGTTCACCAAGTATTTTGACGGCTCCAAGAGTGCACCTCCGCCCCCGCCGACTGAAGGTGGTATCATCGATGACCCGCCGGCCGGCGCGCCGGCTTTCAAGGGGGATAGGTGAGGTGACAGGAGAGAGATTGGGTGCGGGTGGCAGAGATGGAACGGAAGTGGACCGACGGATTGATATTAAAAAACATTTGAACTGAACACTCTACTCAGCCACCACTAACTAAGATATGCACTTCTGGCACTGTGGACCCAAAGGGAAGGGAAGTGAAGGGAAGGGAAGGGAAGAGAAGACCACACAAGGTCGACGGGGAAGGGGGATATTGTATAAATAAATAAAAATTCTGAAAAGATACCGGGGCGCACTGGGTCGGAGTGGTGATCTGGCGATTGGGATGGGATTGCATGAAATGAATGCAGATATAGAAAGGAAAAGGGGAGAGGGAAAAGGAAGAAGAAGAAGAAAAAAGTTCGACACTGACTAGAGCAGAGTGAGCTCATGGCCCAAGAGAGGATGGGAAAGAAGAAGAAGAAGCCGCCAGCTGAACGAGGGGAGGAGAGATAACATACATAGTCGACTCTCTCTCTTCGTTGTACAAAAACCAATCCACGCTTTCACCATATCATCCTCATCCTATCATAGTACTGTCGCCGTTGTATCTTACTCGATACAATAGCGTGCAAAGAAGTAGGTAGAGAACCTGACTCTTCTCTTTTTAAGTGGTGCCCGCAGCGGGAATAGGCAGTAATTGAGAGTGGTATTCAGTAGCCATAATTCCACTAATTGTTGCCCAGGACGGCGGCTATTCATGTCGGCAGTGGGATCAAAATGCGGTCAAGGAGCCCGGGCCGGGGGGCTTGGAGGCAGGGGAATTTCTCTCTCTTTCTCTCTCTCTCTCTCTTCTTCTTCTTCTTCCTGCTGTCACTATCATTTACTCTTGGGAAAGCTTTATTTAGAAGACGAGACCCCATCGCTTGGCAGCCTAGCTACTTTGAATACTACAAACAAGCTTAACAACGGGTGTTGCCCCTATCGAGAAATTGAGAATCTCGCCGGCCAGAATTTGCTACTGTAAACGTCATTTTTTCTGCTTCTTTTTTTTTTTTTTGTAATGTTTTTACACTTCTTCCACAACGCAACAATCTAAGAACGAAACAACCTTCAAGAACCGTTGTCTTGGAGGACAAGCATCATCAGCATCACCATCATCGTATTAAAACCAGGCGTTATCCTCATCTCTGGTCCCACTTGACTAGGATCTTTCACGAATGCGTCGACACTGACACAAGTGTTGACGCGAACGTCCGTCTCGATGAACAAGTAAACGAGCGTTGTTGGACTGACTTCTATCTTTGATCTCTTATAATTTTTCCTTCTTCTTCTTTCTTCTTCTTGAACCGCTTGGCATCGTCTCGTTCTCCTCTGCCGCCAGTTCGACCATGGTTCACAGTGTCTCTGATGGTGCTGCCCAGGCAGATTCTCTGCCTCTCCCCAACAGTCTGCACTCGGAATCCGCGTCTGCCCGGTCCCGCCCCAACGTGGTCACCATGGCCAATGGGCTCAAGAAGCGGTTGCTGTTCTCCCGAGCCTCAGCAGCGCAGTCTCATAATCATTCACATGCTGCTGCTGATGGGTCCTCGTCATCAGCGCGGGCTCCAAGGTGGTGGAAGATTCGTCTCTTCCAGGGCATGGTCAATGACATCCGCCGTCGTGCGCCTTACTATCCGAGTGACTGGAAGGATGCTTGGGACTACCGTGTGGTGCCGGCCACGGTGTATATGTATTTTGCAAAGTATGAGTGGATTGATTTCTTTGGGTTCTTCTTTGCCCACCATATGTTTTGATATGCTTATGGAATCGCTCAGTATCCTCCCGGCATTGGCCTTCTCTCTGGACATGTTCACACGCACGCACTCCAACTATGGTGTCAATGAGGTCCTTCTCGCCTCCGTGCTGGGCTCCGTCGTCTTCTCGTTCCTCGCCTGCCAGCCGCTCGTCATAGTCGGCGTGACTGGGCCCATCACCGTCTTCAACTATACCGTCTACGATATCATGTCGCCGACCGGCGTCAACTACCTCGGCTTCATGACCTGGATCGGGCTGTGGGCGCTGGTCATGCACTGGCTCCTGGCCGTCACCAACTCGTGCAACTGGCTGCGCTACGTGACCCGCTTTCCCTGCGACATCTTTGGCTTCTACGTGGCCTGTATCTACCTCCAGAAGGGTGTCCAGATCCTGGTGCTCCAGGGCGACACGGAGCCCTTCTACCTGAGCACCATGGTGGCCATCCTGGTCTTTGCCATTGCCTATTTCTGCGGCGAGCTGGGCAACAGCACGCTCTTCCACCACTACGTGAGGGTCTTCATCAAAGACTACGGCACCCCGCTGACCGTCGTCTTCTTCTCGGGCTTTGTGCATATCGGGAGGATGAAGGGTGTCAGCCTCGAGTTTCTGCCCACCAGCACCGCTTTCTTCCCGACCGCGGACCGGGGCTGGCTCGTCAACTTTTGGGATGTCAGAGTCTCGGATGTATTCCTGGCCATCCCATTTGCCCTGCTGCTGACCATCCTGTTCTGGTTTGACCATAATGGTGAGAAGCACTCCTCCTCCTCTTTTTCTTCCTCCTCCTTGGTCCAGCTCATGTGAGCAAAACGAATAATTAACAATACAATCTCGCGCTTTGCCACACATAAAAATACAGTCTCCTCTCTCATCGCCCAGGGCACCGAGTTCCCACTCAAAAAGCCAGCCGGGTTCCACTGGGACCTCTTCCTGCTGGGCCTGACCACGGGCGTAGCAGGCCTCCTCGGCCTTCCCTTCCCCAACGGTCTCATCCCGCAGGCGCCCTTTCACACCGAGTCCCTCTGCGTGACCAAGGTGGTCCACGACACGGACGAGGGCGGCGACAACAAGGGCCACTGGGAGCTGAAGCGCACCCACGTCGTCGAGCAGCGCGTGTCCAACCTCGCCCAGGGCCTGCTCACCCTCGGCACCATGACGGGGCCCCTCCTCGTCGTCCTGCACCTCATCCCCCAGGGCGTCCTGGCGGGGCTCTTCTTCATCATGGGCTACCAGGCCCTCGAGGGCAACGGTATCACCGCCAAGATCCTCTTTCTCGCCCGCGACAGGGCCCTGACCGACAGGGCCCACCCCCTCCACAGGATCGACCGCCGGGCCGCCATCTGGCTCTTTGTCGCCATCGAGCTAGTCGGCTTCGGCGCCACCTTTGCCATCACGCAGACCGTCGCCGCCGTCGGGTTCCCGTGCTTCATTCTCGCTCTCATCCCGGTGCGTGCGCTGCTCCTCCCGCGGCTGTTTACACCGCTCGAGCTGGGTGTCCTCGACGCCCCGACCGCGAGCCCGTTCACGATGGAGAGCGTCGGTGGGAGCTACGGCGGCGAGGGGGATGAGGAGGAGGGTGATGATGTGGTAGTGGTGGACGCCGAGGAAGAAGGGTCACCGTCTGGAGGGTCCGACGGCTTGGCAGGGGGTCAGGCTTCTTGGTCTTCTTTTGGGGGCGGTAGTGGTGGGCAGCAGCAGCAACAGCAGCAGGACATGACGGCGGCACACGAGCTGGCGGAGCTGGGACAGAACAAGAGCGTGAGTCTGTCGGCTTCCGGTCCGAGGAGGCGCAACAGCGCGGTCGTCAGGGACGAGGACGACGTTGCCTCGCCCGAGGTCAAGAGATCGGGCATCAGTCGGCGGCACATGGGAAAGACACAGGACTGATAATCATGGGAAACATGCCTTCTGGGGTTTTTTTTTCTCTGAGTGGTCTGCTGGGGCCAGTAAGTTGGACATCCTCCCGTGCAGGGAAATTTTGTCATGAACACAGTTTGGGATGGAATAGAGGCTTAGGTGTCCAAGGGAGAGTATTATGAGGCGGTGCAAGACTCTGTCGTAACATGCCTGCATATCACATGTATAATCTGACTCTCATGTCAATAAAGATTTAGATGAGGGTAGTGGGATATTCAAGGGGGCCCGGGGAGCAGGGCCGTCAACTCCAAACCAGCATCGTTTGTTGCTTTTTCTGCATGGTCAGGTCCTCATCTGTTTTATCCGTCTCTCATTTTTGGCATGTAGTAATTTATGCTTCAGTCCACCCTCAGCGTCGTTCCGTTCCCAATGCCTCAAAGGGCGTCGCGTCTGCCCGCGAATAAGTCCATCACAACAATGAACTGGCAACTGTGTAACTTGTCCTAGCAAAGAAAGCCGCAGGCGGTCATGATTTGTATGAACTTAGGAATTGACGAATGGGGATGCAAAGGAGAGGTTGTTGGTCAACGGTAGAGGTTGTTGGTCAACGGTAGTAGGCATCCATGAATACCAACAACAGTACCGATATATTTTTGGACGGAACTGTATCCCCTGTTCATGCGGGGAAATAAGTATGAGGTATAGTCAGTTCTGAGAGGCTGACGGTCATCTTTTCCCCCGAGAAATCACCCGTCTCACCCTTTACACCGACCCCGCAGCTCTCCATCACACGCTTTGTTTTCATCTTCACTTTCCACTTTGACGCCAGCAACCATGACGAGTGGATATGCCTCGTTCCACGTAGAGGGCCTCTCTGAGCCCTGCCAGACTTGGTACAAAGTCTTTGGCAACCTGACACCAGCAGCAGCAACTCCGCTGATCATACTTCACGGCGGACCAGGTGCATGCCACGAATATCTGCTCCCCCTCACTGATCTGTCCCCCTGGATGCCACTCATCTTCTACGACCAGATCGGAAACGGCCAGTCGACCCACCTACCTGAAAAGGCCGGCGACGAAAAGTTCTGGACGACAGAGCTGTTCCTCAGGGAGCTCGACAACCTCCTCGTCCACCTGGGCCTCCAGGACCGGCCTGTGAATGTCTACGGACACTCCTGGGGCGGTATGATGGCGGCAGAATGGGCAGCTTCAACAACACCCCGGCCCGCCAAGCTCCAGCGCCTCATCCTCTCCAACACCCTGGCGAGCATGGACGCGTGGCGCGAGGGCATCACGGAGCTGCGGGAGGAGCTGCCGGAGGATGTCAAGAGGGTGCTGGACCGCGCTGAGGAGACCAAGGAATTTGACAGCCCCGAGTACGAGGCTGCGGTCGAGGTGTTTTATAAGAGGCACCTGAGCCTTGCCAGGCCATGGCCGCCGCCTGAGGTCAAAGCTGCTCTGGACTGGTTTGCAAAGGACTCTACTACTTATGGTACCATGTAAGTCTTTTTTTTCTTCTTGTTCTTCTTGTTCTTCTTTTTCTTCTTCTTTTCTTCTTTTTTTCTTCTTTTCTTTTTCTCTTCTTTTTTGCCCTTCCGTCGAACTATGATGATTAGGAAGAGTCATCATCAGTAAAGCGAGTCTGACGAGAAAATATGATCAAGGTACGGCCCAAGCGAGCTTTGCATTACCGGATCGCTTCGTGACTGGACTTGCATTCCGGTGTTGGGCAATATCAAAGTCCCCACGCTTCTAGTCAACGGCTCGTACGACGAAGCTCAAAAAGTAGCGATGCAACCATTCTATGACGGCATTAAAAGGGTGCAATGGTATACCTTGGATGATGCTGCCCATTTTACCCATGTTGATCAACGGGAGAAGTACCGGGACCTTTTGAGGGTCTTTCTGGGGGAGGAGATTGGGGACTATTACTAGGCATTATTAATATTGTTATTCTCTTTTGATTACTTAGAGTAGTAGGTAGGACAATCTGATGAGTTAAACTCAACAGCTACACACTTTTAAGTGATTTATATAAGCTATTCTAATCTACAAAAGTTGCACCTGACATTTTATAAGCCAATGTGCAACAGTATAAGTTATTAATTTAATACTTAGTATTATAGCAAATACAAAGTAGCATAGTATGTACGTTTTATGATAATAAACATAAGCTAATTAAGAATCAATTAAGTCGTATGCTTAGGATTTACTCAAGTACTTACGTAGATTTTATAATAATAATACGATAATAAACTTTAGTATTTTATATTTTTCTTAGATATTTCAAGACTGTGAAAATTTAGTATTATTTAGATGTTTAATATATTCCAATAATATGCTTAAGCTTAGCTTCATATTTATATATCGTTTAGAAATGTATTTACTTATAAGACTACTGTGACATTAATTAATAATATTCCCGACTTCCTTTAAGAGTGTTAAAAATTAAGCTTCTGCATTGTTGCTGTCGTAGTGATTGTGTTGAAAAGACTCTTTCATAATCCAAGTGATGATTTTCCTGTCAAGTGCTTTGGTTTTAGTCTATAAGGAAAATTGTCATATTTCCTCCCCTTCATTTCAGATCCTAGCGCTCAAACATCATGCTCCGCTTGGCCTTCTGGGTAAAACTGCATAATGAGGAAGTGATAATATCTCTGCAGCGATAAATTCCATGCTTTGGCGCCTACCTGGCTCAACCTCTCGGCTAAATCAAACATCGTCGCAGAACTGCCGCTTCAACCCACGTCTGCAACTCTGTCTGCCCTCTTTCTTCTTCTTTTTCTTCCTATTCTTTCTCTCCTTCAGATCCACAGATCTCTCTCTCGGATCGTCCACCGCACGTCTCCGGCAGGGTGGGTCATGTAAGACGCTCCTCCAGCACATCTAATTATGCCTTTGTTCTATACCCAAGAGTACATAGCGGATCTCCCCAAACCGCAACCTGCTCCTCCGCGCCAAGACGCCATATTCGGGTCTTTGGCTTCTCAGCTCCGGTGGGCTGGGGTGTTCTGCATGGTTCTCTCTTCCAGGTGATCCAAGCTGTGGGTTTGTCTGGTTTTGAGTGCATCTTGGGCTGCCTTAGTCCTTCCCCTCTCTTCCTCGGTGAGAGAGAAATAAGGATTGAAGGTACAGGATACCTTTTTCACCTTGGAGACATCCCGTGTTGCTACCCCCCCCCATCGTCACATCCACTTAGAGATCACAACCGTTGCGACAAGCATTGGACGCGCATAGCATTACACCCCCCTCCATCTGTGTCAGTGGGGTGGCGCTTCAGCAAGATGATAAGAGTACATTTTACATGCTCCTTCGTCACACCCTTCACGATGCTAGAGGATGCATGACGGCAGTGCCTGTACTACCGGGACACAGAGTCCGAGCCAGCAGAATCCACAGCTTGTGGCCCCCTCAGACTGACAGTATTCTGCTGTACAGAATAGCATGTTCACTACAGCGCTGTCTCTTGTTTTCCCTTGCTTGATAAATTTTTGGAAGCAGGCAGGCCAGACAGACAGATCAAAGATGACAAACTCTCCCCGTCTAGGAAAAGTCAGTGGTGTTTTTAGTGTGATTGCTGACAGAAACTCTGCTGTATTTGCCGGAACGCGATATGACGAGACCCTCTCCTTTGTGTGCTCTTGAACATCACCCGACGCTGATCTGTCCGTCACGAGTGACCACAGCCCAAACGACCTCTCCACACTCCTGCCGGGGTTAATATGTCACCAGGTAGAAGTACTTACACAATAGTTGCTCTTGATGCAGGGAACATGCAGCTCAACAGGAGGCGGGCCGGCTACTAAGACAGCTTGCTACTGGTCGCATAGTCGCCACAATATATTAATACATGCCTGATTCAGGCTGTCCATACCACCACATGAGCCTGTCATGTACAGTAGCCTTGCGGGGAGGGAGCCAGTGGCCGGTTCTTGCCGGCCTATCATGGCGTACACATGAGGTGTCACTTACCTGGCCTGGGCTGTAGTTGAAAGATGTGTGGCTCCCCTCCTCCCCTCCGAAGTCACACCGATGAGAGGCCTGCCAATGAACGAGAATAAGGTAGACTATCGGGTCCAACCATCCTTTGTGCCTCCGTAGCAACTGCACTTGACCTGTCTCGGAACCTAAACTCGTACCATGGTTCGAGAGAGGCAGCTAGGGCTTCATTCGGTACGCATGAAGGACTTGATCACTTTGCTAAGTCACACACACGGTCCACCAGTGTATGCCCCGGCTGGGCCTACCTCATATGACCACTCTTGTCTCGTACAGATTTACAGCGCTTTTCTCATGCTTTGTGTACTTGATACTTACTGTGAGTATTTCTCATCAGAAAATAGAGCCCCTCCCCCCCCTCTCCCAACGGACATCTTGAATCCATCAGCCTGTCAGCCGGTCCGCACAACCATGTATAGTTTCCTTTTCTAGGCCTGATCATCCCTACGATTAGCGTGGTACGATCCACAAAGATATGCTTGGTGATGTAGCGACAGATTCCAATACCTGGCCTGCCTGCATGGATCTGTCCACCCTCTCAGCCGTAATGCCGCGACCCTGGCATGTCTTCCGGGTGGACCAACCAAACTTTTGCTTCTCCTCCCTCTTTTTGCCCTTCCCTCGGCAGATCTGACGCGATACACGCGTGGGGGCCCTTGTAGAAGCCACATAGCCAGAGGATTGCAACCGGCGCATTGTAGATCACAGACATCTTCCAATGTCCAGCAAGGGCCCCGATCGATTCCTAATCCCAGAGGAAGGGTTCGGTGACCAAACTCTACCATAAGGCAGGGCTACCACGGCACACAGACAGACAGCACTACCAAAGGCAGAGAGAGTTCAAGAAGCCCGCGTGTACTGGATCATGTGTCCTCAAAGGGACAAACCATCTCCAGCCCAGCCCACCGACCGCCTGCTAGAAGTAAGCCCCGTGACCCCCCCCCCCCTCCCCGTGACGATTCGGCTGGCGCACAGCTTGACCCTTCCAAAAACTCCCTTCTACACCCGCTTTGTGGTTCGGCACCGGACTTTCTAAATGGGAGCGGTCGACTCCAGGAACGTGTCAACTCTATTCTCGATAGACTTTCTGCAGCAGGGGCGGGAGAGGCACGCTTTGGTGGAAGGGGGGGGGGCGGAGGAGGGAGGGTTGCCCCATCATTTCTTGGAAAAGAATTCCTGCATGCAACTTTAATTATCTGCGACGCTGTTTGAAAAGACCCGGTTGGACAGCCGGGACTGTGGCGGTAAAAGGGAGGGCAGGGGAGGGGGTTTGTGGGAAGAATAGAGGGGGCGGACCGGAGAATGGAAGTATTTGCTACTTTTTTCTTTTTTCTTCTTCTTCCCGAGTATTGAGAAACTCACAGATAGGGTAAATTACACAGATGAGACAGATGTTCATGAAGGCCGAGGCGCTTGAAAAAGGGCAGGATCATGAGTTCGCACTCACGACCGTGATTCAGGAGTGATATTATTATTTCTTCTATATCACTAAAGAGGACCGTGACATTGAGCAAAGCCTGGAAGCAGTGCGACAACGCGGTACTCTTCTTTTTAGTATTTTCAAATTTTTTTTTTTAACTCCATGACAGGCGACCAAATATCTTCCAAGAAACGAAAAAGAAAAATTGCATACAGACACATCCAGCTATGTCTCCCCATTCCTTAAACCCCAGCCCCCCCGCCAGACCATAAATACCAATTCCCGACCGTAAGCACAATATCGAACCCGTGAGTGGATGATGACAGAGGGGACCGGACGCACAAAAGAAACTGAACGGTAGAGAGACAGAGAGAGAGAGAGAGAGAGAGGAAGGGGTAAGGCCGGCCGGCCGGCCGACCGGAAGGAAGAGCCAATAAACCACATTGGGCAAGGTTGCTGCCCCATCTGGGAGAAGGAATAAACCAGAAGAAAGAAAAGAAAAAAAAATACTTGTACATGAATAGCAGAGGATTATCCTCCAGCAGAAAGGGGAAACAAAAGTAGACGCCGATCATCTGTTCGAGCAGACCAGCCTGCGAGGTGGTCGCGCGCCTATCGCTCTTCCTCCAGGGCTGCCAGCCCAGCCAGCCCACAATTCCTTGCATCCAACCATGCTCTCTGGTTTGGCAGCAGAGAAAACAAACGCCATGGCAATTTAGCCGTTGACAGCAGATCATGCCAGAATGGGCAAGAATAAGGAAGGATAGAGCGAGATAATGTTTTGGTTCGTATGCGTCGTTCTTGTTGTCTTCGTCTTGGCGCTCCACACCTCCAACGTCTGCTGGGTACCGATTACTGACCCCTGACCACTGGATTCTCAACCCAGCCTCCCATAGCCCGGTCCGATTATTGGTGATGCGCTATACCAGTGGCCGTGGAGCCAGAATACAGATCGGACAGTGTCATTACGACGGATTACCGTCCAAAATGTGTAGAGGATCCCACCACTGAAGCGGAGGGTGGACGCAAGGTTCATCTGCAACAGTTCACAGCTCTGCAGATGACGGCAGATGACTTGGCCCCCAACGTATGGACCGTGTCAGACATGCCCCCCCTCCCCTCTCTTTCCCCATCATGTCGTTCATTACGGCTGCGTGACAGTAACAGCCATGCCTGCCTTCTTGAAATCTCTAGGAGTTCCATATTCGTCTTTGCTTTTGACAGCCGACATAAACGAGTCTCTCATGGGCGTTCTGGCACTCGAAGTCATGCTCGCCTGGAAGGCCTGGGAAAAGTCGTTTGATGGTGCAATCGGCGCACTCATCTGTGGCAACGAATACTCTGGCTGCTTCGCCGGAAAGCCATGGGTTCTCGGCAGGTTGAAATCGCTTGGGGCGGTCAGAGGAGCAGTGGGGAAGCTGGTCGTGTATGGTGCAGAAATCGTCGAAACATGTCGGCGGGTGGGCGACGTTGCTGAGCGGAGAGGCTGAGAGCCAGAGAAAGGGCGCTGGGAACTCAGGTCCAGCCCAAGGGGGAGTGTAGCTGAAGCTGCTCGCAGGCGAGATCGATTCTGTTGCGAGTTCAGGAAAGAGTTGGACGAGAAATTAGGGTAGCCTATATGCGTAGGGGACGACACAGTCGAGCCTGGGGTCCTAATTTAGTGCTTGTTCAAATATCTAGAAAGTAATTTGCACACCACAAAGACTTACTGGCATAGTTGCTGGGCTCGTAAGCCCCCATAGAGGTCGGCTCGGTCGGCTGGTAGACAGACGCCTGCCGTCCGCTCAATGGCTGTGGGCTCCCACTACCGCCGTGATAGGCAGTGTAATCGATCGAGTCTCCTTTCCATGACATGCTAGACCGTAGTGGAGATTGAAGAGTGTCGGATCTGGACCTGTTCAGAGTATCCCGAAGTTGCAGAGGCTGCAGAGGTCGGACTGATTGCTGGGAATGATGACTGGAGATTCCCAAGCCCGTGTCAAGACTGGACTGCCGCGTGAAGGGATTGGATGTCCTCGGACCAGCACTCAACGGCGTCAGATGGCCAGAGTAGTCGTAGCGATCGCCAGATTCATGAGACATTGGTGACAGGAGATCTGGGGTGCTCATGGAAGCCGATGTGGGGAATCCGATGCCACCGAAAGCCGGGCTGAGTCCCGAAGATGGTACGCTATCCCCACCCTCTGCTCGCCTGACATCTACCACGAGCGGTGTTCTCAAGAGTTGGTCGCTGTAGGAGCCTGGTCCATAGCCAACGGGCGATCCCATAGGCGTACTGAGGCCGTGAACGGCACCATAAGGAGAATGCAGCGCTTGAACGTTATCGAAATCGTCTGGCACAGCTCTCATCTTGATCATGCGCTCTCGGTCGTCCACTGTCAAGCGCTTAATCTTGGCTCGCCTGCATACACATTACTGGTTAGCACTCGCAGATTGTCCCCTCGGAGCCTGTACAGTACCTGTTTTGGAACCAGACTTGTACTTGTCGAGGACTAAGTCCAGGGATTTCCCTCGACAGGCGCTCCCTGTGCGCTGCGTCTGGGTGTGGCTGCTTCGCAAACTCGCTCATGAGGAACCGTGTCTGCTGATGAGTGAGCCTGGCAAATGTTAGCACATGTCTTCCCGCCCTCCCCCCCCAAAAAAAAATCGTTTGCCTGTCCTTGCCATACCTGAAGCGCTTCATTTTCTTCCTCGCTGCTGTTCTCTCAGCAGGCGTCATCTCGTGCGCCACGTCCACCTCGTCCATGTCATCATCATCGATTAATTCGTCGTCGTCCTCTTGCTTGCAGACTGGGTCATCGCGTGTCTGGCTGACAGGCCGCTCTGAGCTTTGGCCAGTCGAAGAGGCTGAGCGCAGAAGATTTGATCCCCGTGATATGGTAGAGGTAGCAACCGAGGCTACAGATCCCTTTACCACAGACTCTGTCGTCTTTTGTGCGTGTGATCCCTCCTGGCTCTCTTCCTGTTCAGGGATGGGCGACGGCTGCTTGTGCGCACGAAGACCCAAGGAGTCTTCACTTCGACGCTGGCTCAGCGTGGGGCTCAAAGTACCAGCCTCCGACTTGATGTCTATGTCCATGCCACCGGAGTCAGCCGCACTGCGAGGGCGGGCGGGTAAGCCGGCATTGCTGTTACGTGCCTGCCCATTGTTGTAGGACTGAGTATAGATAGGATTGTCTCTGGGCGGGAGGTAAGAGTACTGTTGGCCCTGCCAGTCGGACTGCGTTGACACCGGCGCGTCGTAGTGGTGCGACATGCGTGGATTGGAGGTCTGACTGTGGCAGAGAGCCTCAAACTTGCTCATAGACCAGTGGTTCTGCTCGGGGTCGTGTTTCCTGGAAACGAGCATTTGGAAAGAGGATCGGTTGGCGATATTCTTGTTGAAAGTTCACCTTTCCGTTGAGAAGTGTATTGAAGGGCGTTTGTAGCCAGGTCGTCGAGACAGATATCCGTAGACAAACGAACGTCAAAATCGATAGGAGGAGAGAGGACTCGAGCCTGTTCCTTGCGCGTACCGGCACTTTGATAATCCGCCAGGGAGGAGTCGCCCGGGCAGAGGGAAGGGCAATAAGCTCGAAGACGACCACTTGGGGTGATCTGGATATGAGATGACCTCCTCGTCCGGCAAGCCGAGAAGAGAGAAGGCTCAGAAAATCGACTCCTGGGATGTACCGAAAGGCTTCAAGCACGGTACCAAATAGCAATTCTCCCCAGACGATCCAACCACGTTCCTGTGCCAAGTGACTCCTCAAGAGGTTATGCGTCGGTCGAACTGGCCAGAAGACCAAGCCTGCGCCTGCGAATTCCAACGGCGTGGCGAAAACAAAGATCCACAAGGCGATTCGACGGGAAGACGAAGATCAGGTCCAAGCGTCAGAACACAACATCAGACGAGTGTCCTGCTCGTATACTGCTCCAGCGTGACGAGCCTCGAGCTAGTTGGGGCAGGTCGGGTGTGTATAGTGTCCAGCAGCGAATAAGTATTGGGGATGGTGTCAAGCGTCGAGATGGCTCTGCAGTATCTGATCCCGGACCAGGCGTGGGTGGGAAGTGTATGTAGGCCGGTATATCACACTCCTGGGTGGCGGAGACTGGACCATGAAGCGTACGTATATAGGTCGAGGGGCGCCGAAGCGATGGAACCGGCGGTCGTTTGATTATTTTCAACAAGGTCTGTCTGGAAGTGACGAGCCCCCCAGTCTGCATAGAAGTCTAGAAATAGCTGTACTTGCAACAAGGTTGGTCCCTATGGGAGAGAGGACCCTTTTAGTATAAGACAAGTGGGACCAAAAGGGTGTGTTACTTCCAGACCAGACCCAGCGGAAAAATGATCAAGGAAGTGTCCGAGGTGAAATAAGGCCTGCTGCACGGATAGCCGCAACACCAATGGGAAAGGAGCCACAAGCTGCCGTGGAGAAAGTACCTGGTACCTGGGCCAGAAAAATCTATCCTGGTTCGGCAATCTTCGCGGAGGCCAGTACTTCAAATTGGGTGGAGGATGCAGAGTGGTAGTATTGTTCTCGGCTGTAGAGGTGCACTCTCTCCAGCAGAGCCGGTACCGGTTTTGGGGCCAGGTCGAGGTCGATAGGTCTGGGCCAAGAGGGCGCCTAGGTCCAATATTTCTCGGCTGAATGGCTAATGCCCGCAAAGATGGCAGGCCGGAACCAACAAGGCAGTGGACTCTTCTGGGCGGGCCCCCTTTGGAAAGGGAGGCCGTTGCGGACGTGCTGAGAATGATAGCCAAGAGTTTGCTGGCAATGCAAATCGATGGTCTGGTGAATAGATCCTATGCTCGGGCGAGAGGGAGAGGAAGAGCAATAGTTACTTTTCTCCTTTTGGAGAACAAGTCAGCAGTTGAGTCTGTAGATGCAGAACGCTCCTAACCTCATCTATCCACCTTCAGAGCGAGAGCGAGTGAGACTGGGTAGTTGAGGTGCGCCGGTCAGTGGTAGGAGAGAGACGCTGGTTGAAGGTGAAGGGAAGAGGTTCGAGGACTGACTGACTACCTTTGAACGCTGGCTGCAGTGTCTGACTGTGAACCGTTTCGGCTGCTACATTTTCGGGCGAATCCATCGGTGATCCATAGAGCCATAGGTTCCTGGGTTCGACTGCACGGACGAAAGCATGACCGTCTTTGAGACTGCCCATAGCTTAGACCAATGAAGGAAGTTCTCAGTCCGGGAGGAGTGGTGTGGTGTGAGTAGTACTGTCGTTCTAGCCCACATACTGGCCAGGGTGGGCTCTCGGGAAGGAGATGAGCATGTGTCAGAAGCATACTGCTGCGTCCACTCCGGTACTGTGTACTATGCACCACAAACAGGGTGGATCTTGTGTGGGGTGCGCTGCATTGTCAACCAAGAGTTCTGTTGCGAAACCTCGCTGGAGCAGCCACCAGGGTGGGAAGAAAGAGAAAGACTGGGTCAGCAGGACGAGTGCCAGTGACCTGCAAGGGTAGGAACCGCGGGAGCTGGAGAGATGGCCCAGGGGTTGACATGTTGATGCCCTTACCCCCGGCATCCATGACTACAGGGTAGTAGGCGTGCAGGGGGGACGCGAGGAAGAACGACCTCTGGAGGGCGACTATGACTGAGGCAGATCTCAGCTCCCCACCGACAGGTCGTGGTGTCGTTGTGATGCGAGTACGGATATGCACTGAATGTCGGCTGGGCCTTGGAGGCCCCCCCCCCTTCCCCCCTCCTCTGTCTGCTTCACTCTCACCCTGTCCTTGCCACTGCTGGAAGTTCATTTGAGAGTGCTGAGCGATAGCTGGAGCGCGGCTTCAGGTCCCCAATGACCTTGTGTAAAAGAGACATGCCCCTGTCACAGCCGGTTCATGTTTGCTCGGTAGCGAACTTGTCATAAGGTGTTTTCATCGCTCTCGTCACCCGTGTTGGAAAGCATATCGTACTGGGCTCCTTGCTCCCTGGCTGACCTCGCACAGGCACACAAGGTCAAGTAAACGGTAACCAAGATTTGGAAGGTGGAAGAAGCAGGGGATATGGCCTATAGCAGATCGATATTCTGACCAGGTGAGATCCTACAAAGATAGTAGCGGAAGTATTCTTGACGCTCGCCTCGAGCCCTCTGCAGGCAGGAAGAACAAGATGTCTTCCTGCATGTCGCAAAAGTGGTGGGTGGTGTTGGAATCCGAAATGGTAGGGCATCAGCGCAGCCGTTGAGACGTTCCGAAGGGCCCGCAAGCTGATGTGATGTATCACCAAAAAAAGCTGTCTTGACATGCATAAATAAGCTAGCCGCAGGGGGGGGGGGAAGAAAAGATGTGCCACAGCGCCATCCCACACTCAGACAGAAGCGCTTGGCAGGTGAGAGAATAGGATGGTCTGTCCGCTTTGAACCATAAAGAATGAAGAGGACTGTGCTTCCTTCCTTTCAAAACTTGATGCGAAGACGAAACTCGAGCTGGTCGACAATGATCCCGCGCAGCCATGAGTCCGCTCAAGCTCTTTCGAGAAGCGCCACACAAGCAATCATGCCATGCCACAGGCCAGGCGAGGAGGAGGGTGACATCTTGTCGGAGACTCCTAGGAGACCTGGTCGAAAACTGGTCGAAAAGATGGATCTTTTCGCCGCATAACTCAACACCTCATGCACGTAGTAGTAGTAGTAGTAGACGTAGACTTGGTGTTTGTGTTGGACAAGAAAGAGACTCTGCAGCCATGCGGCTATGTGGTCAGTCAGATAGCCTTGCCGAAGAAGTGTACTGTTGGACATGAACGCAGCCTTGCGTGGAAGCCTGACGAGACGCTGTGGAGCGTGGTGTGGGTGTGGCGGCAGTCTGACATCCTGGGCCTGCCAAGGACCAGAGTATGGTGAGTTTCTGTGATGTGATGTCGTTGAACACGATAGCGCCATAGTAATTTGGGAGGGGAGAGAGAAGGGAAGTGGGGTGGGGCGGTCCGCTGACTACCATGTACCATGGCATGGTACCCATCGTTAACTGTGGATCGCAGGGGTGGACCTTCCCCCGTTCAGCCCAAAGATTAGATGAGGGATGGTGGCCAGAGGTGCCAGGCACCCACGGCAAGTGCATATTCTAGCGCAGAGATTCAGGGCTGGTCGTTGCTGCTATTCACTATCATCATGGTTTACTGTGGCAGTTGCATGTTGGCCGGTCGCTGCCAGTGGCCCGCAATGCCCAGTCAGGGTCCACCTTTTTCTTCGCCTGCACTGGAAGCCTTCCTCGACCGGTTTAGCTCCTTCATCCTCGCCGTTTCATCATGGTCTGGGTTGCGTGCTTCAACCCACAAACTGACCTCCCTCAGCATCGACGCTCGAAGGAGTAGCGGGCCGCGACGGTACCGTAGAGACGCAAGATTCGAACCACACACCCCTCCCTCCCCCCCAAACAAGTGCTGTTCTGCTTTGTTGGGCAGCCGCGCGGTGTGCTATGCCCTGCTGTGTGCTGTGCGATGATGGACTGTGGCATAGTAAGTACATCCCTCAAGAAGCCCCTGAGATCCCCTGAGCAGCCACCATGGATCTGGGGTTTGATTTATTTATTTATTTTTATTCTTTTTTTGGATGATTCATGAGTTGGCAGCACGAACGAAGCTCGGCTTGAGGGGACGCGGCTTTCGAGATCGATGAAGATGGGACGAAACGTGACAAGCAAGACTGCGCACTGTCGATGCGCTGCCCCGCGATCACCATGATCCAAGCAAGATTTTGGACATCTTGGAGAACCTTGAACCAGACAGGCCACTTTGTTTCTTCAGCTCGACAGACAACTTGCTCTTGGACCACATCATGCTTCGTCCAGAGGGCGGACCCCGGGGGGAAGGGGCGGTCAAGTCTCGCCATCAACCGATGCTTCATATACATCAGCCATCGTTCGACGGCGTTTATTATCATTCAGCTCAGCGTACGAGAGTCCACCATGGGAGCTGAACAGGGAGGGTCGGAGGGAGAAAAAAAAAAACAGTACACAGTGGAGGAGGCCACAGGAGCCAGATCAGAACCCTGCTGGATGATCCTTCTAGAACTACGAATCAGTACTTGATCAGGCCTTGAGGACCCCTCGCCAGCGGCGCTTCGAAATGAACCTCTCCAGAGGTTTCTAGTACGACTTGATTTGTCCAACGAGAGGGCGTGCTGCGTCGCAGCCTCCTTGCCCAGCCACATTTGCAATGGCCACAACTGATTCGCGGCACGTTCGGACGGGCTCACTGGCCAGCGTGCTTGATTTCAGGAGGGCCGCTGCCCCCACATCTTAACCTCCCCACCACCCCTGCTGGCTGCTGGATCCCACGGGTGAATCGTCCTCGGGGCCCAATGCTCATCTTCACGATCTTGCTGATCCCTTTTACCCCACCCGTGGACGCCTGACGTGTCGTCATTGGCCCAAACAACAAGGTCGCGCGAAGGCCACTGCCGAACGCTACCCTATCGGGATTTGGGTGAGATGGATTCATTTCAGCCTTACGACGAGTCCAGAGCGCAACAAAGCTCTTCTTCGCCTCACTCTTTCTCAAACACCTCCTCTAGGAGCCGACGGCGCCAAAGCAACACCTTGTAGGACCTCGTGCCGGGCCCTGCCGCCTTCCGTGCTTCTTGAGGCCCTTGGCTGCGTTGAGCTGCCAGCAAAACACAAATCTCCGTGATGCATAGATTACCCGAAATTGGACTACGAGGGATGCAAGCCCACGACGGTATTACCGCCTTGCCTGCAGCTCAGCTGCTGGCGCATTCCAAGTCCGTCCTTAATCTTCCACATGGTACGTCAGTCTCCCTCCCCGCCGACCCTGTGAGCTTGGCACAGACCTCACCGAGGCTTCCTCAGATGCGGTTGATGGCTGCGTCGAGATGTCTTGACTCGCTAGCCTCAGCTCAGCCCACGAGCCCGTGCAGACCGAGGTGAAGCCGCATAATATACTCGGAGTACCTAGCCGTACAATGAGTCAATGTAGTATCAAGGACTAGAACGTCAGAAACCGGGGGGGGGGGGGAACACCCGCCCAGAAGGGACCCAGAGGACAATTCTACGTCATGCCGCCATCTCGTCGCAGCTTTCAAGGCATGCAGGCCCGAGGCATATGCAAGTTCAATGTACCTGCGCCTGCTGGACAGCCATGCTGTCGCGGAGGTCAGTAGTATCTGATACCTTGAAAGGTCACGGGCCACGCGTCATTCGTTACACACAATGTGACTGCATCAGCATCATATTTCAGGCACGTACTTGAAATGTAATCATTTACACCGTGATCTCATGATTCTAATCTCGTCGAAACGAGAAACGAAGTAACACTCAAAAAGGTCTGAAGGCCCAACTTCGCTAATGATGACGGGGGGCTCTTCTGACATGCACTTGCTATAGCGTTCAAGGCGAGGTGTCCAGCTCTGAAGCCTTCAACTTCACCCTGTCGGTTTTTGGGTTGGCTTTAGACAAATCAACGGGATCGCCCACTCCCTCGTCTCGCTATGGGCTCATCTGGACCATGTCGCGAACATAGGTCTAAATCTAACCTCCCTGGCCGTGCTCACCGCCTGCGCGCGCACACCCAC
The DNA here is from genome assembly GCA_014849355.1 of Cryphonectria radicalis. Taxonomy (NCBI): domain Eukaryota; kingdom Fungi; phylum Ascomycota; class Sordariomycetes; order Diaporthales; family Cryphonectriaceae; genus Cryphonectria; species Cryphonectria radicalis. The sequence continues at coordinate 328,758 of JACWQW010000001.1, forward strand.
CCACGCATGGCATGGAGTTGAATTTGAGTCCGTCTCTGAGAAACCTCCCACAAGATATCACACATATCCGGCCCGCGCTATCTTAAGGTTCGGGGCCGAGACGACCACCTTGTCCGACCAGCCACTGGTTAACAGCAAGCAGCGGTTTTCAGCTGGCAGAAAGCCTTTGCAAGGATCACACTAGACAGCTAGACAACGCGCGTCTCTGACGTGTGATAAGGCCTAAGAAGAAGGAGAAGCAGAAGAAGAAGAAGAAGAAGAAAACAAAAAGGGCCACTTGAAGGGAGATCTGACCTCCTCGATTGGTAGCACAAAAGAAGCAAGCTCCCGTCTTGTGTTCTACATACGATGCAGCACCTTTAGGTTCGTGGGGAGGCGTACATGTGCTGACAGAGCGCGCACGGGCGGATCCTGCCACAGGAGAGGCTGGAACGAATGTATGCGGCCCGATTGGACGTGAGTTTCATCACATACATTCCGGCCCCACCGTGGCTTGAATGGATTTGACAATATAACCGGCGACTGTGGCTTGAGACGGCGTGGTGCTGCCGCCGTTACACGTGCTTGCTTATTCCCATGCACCGCCAGGGTGCAGACCCTCTTCCCTCTCTAAGAGGCTGCCGCAAGTCTGTTGATGTCCGATATCTAGTGATCGACGCGAGTTCTTGTTTTGCGCCGTCATACAGACAGTGTGCCCCCAGCGGAAGACAGGAGGAGGGGAGGGGGCCTCTCAAGTCTAGACCTCGGCTGCTGGATCCGCCTCGATGTCTCTCTCCCCCTCTTGCTGCATCTACCCCCCGGGGATTTGAGCCGACCAGATTAAAGGACTCGTGGCGTGTCCGAGTTGGCTTTTTCTCTTCTTCGGCGGTCCTCATGCCGGATCACGGTTTCCACTGATCCCCCACATCTTGGAAGGGCGGACCCGCAAACTTTGGAGCATGCATGACATCGCTAGCTGGCCCGACAAGCATATTGTTTGACTGTGCATCCCCGAAGGATTTCCTGTCGCGACGAATCCCCCCGAGACGGCTGTGGGCGTCATTTGAAATTCTCTCTCTCTCTCTCTCTCTCTCTCTCTCTCCCCTCGCTCACAGCACCCACAATAAAAAAAAAATTCCGAAAAAGAAAAAAAGAAAAACAAAAAAAAAAACCGATTCATCATCCCGGAGCTTATATGCGGAATAGCGACATCCTTGACAGCGTAGAAAATAACACACCACATAATTACGGCAAGCCAACAGCAACACGGCACGTCCCGATTACGTCTTCCTCTCCCCTTTACCCATACCCCAAGTCGAGTGGATTGATATGTAGTACTGTCGAAATTATCGAGGATACATGCAAGTCCCCTGAAGCATAGCATGATCTGCCAGGTCTGTTGGCGAAGAGTGGACCTTGTTTCTTCTTTTCCGTTCCTCCGGCTCTTGTCATCTCAGGCTTCCACGCCGTCTGTGCAAATTTATGAACGTATTGTACCATAGCACGAACGACAAGGCGACAAGAAGCGCGCCCCTGCTTAAGACTTGCTCGGTACCAAACTCGATGCTGCTGCTGCGGCGGACAAGGTGGCGCTGGAGAGGAGAAAAAAGTGGATGCGCCGCCCAAAGTCCTGCAGAGATCTGATGATCTACGGTACATCCTTTATGGAGGAGCGACGCCCATTGTTACCCGAGACATGGAGACACACCAAGCCCCTCGTACGATGGAGGCCAGAAGTAGCAGAAAGACCTGGAGGGAATCCTAGACATTGGTGTATCACGAAGAGAAAGCCACCACAGTGTTCAGACGCCTTCGGCTACACCTGCGTTCCTTGATCGTCGGGGGGAGGGAGGGGAAGGGAGGGGAAAGGAGGGGGGGGGGGGGCAAGTGTGATTCGCTTCGCCCTGTTTCCTCGTCGACCTGCTGTTGGCTCCGTCGTGTGCAGGCGGTGCCGAAAGCCGAAAACAGGCTTACCTGTCTGTCCAAGGTCTCACTCTGGAGGGGAGGGTGAAGGAGGGGAGAGAGGAAATGGGTGTGTGGCAGAGACAACGAGGACGCCTCGCAGAGATGGATCTCTCTCCTCGTTGCGTCGAGATGGACAGGCAAGGCAACTAGGTAGATCAACGACTGTCACAACTATGCTCCAACAAGAATCTAACTTTTCCTTTTTCTTTGCCCCCCACCGGCCGGTCCCGGGCGAGAAGGAGAAGGGGCCCCGGTCGTGTGGAGTTGAGGCTTGCTTTAGAGTTGACTCCTCGAACTGGTTTAGTGCGGCTCAGGAATGGAGGTTCGTTTCACTAGCCAGAAGAAGTACTGACTTCTGTCCTGTGTGGTAGTAACTTTTTATTTTTTTACTTCCTTTTTTCCTTTTTTTCCCTTTTTTTCCCCTTTCATTTTTTTCTCCCCTCCCCCCTCCCTTCATGCATCGGGTGGTGTTGCATGCCCCACATTCGAATGACCCCATCTTCTTTTTTTTTTGTTTTTTTTTGCCAGGTTGGCAGATTGGCCCACTGAGCCTCAATCTCAGCACAGACGTGGCTTTTCTGAAGGACGAAGGGACCAAAAATTGGCTGCCGGCTCTGACAATCAAAAAGTCGTTTGATAAAAAATTGCGGAGTAGGGGGAAAACAAAACGATCGCAACCTTGTTGCTGGTTTTCGCCTCCCCCTCCCCCGGGCTCGTGTACTCTCGCCAACCCGTCGATCAACGAACCCCACGTAAACAACACCACAAATATATTCAGGAGAAGTCATCAGCCCAACTGTCTTGTCCCACCCGAAATTTCCCACTCAAGCGAAAAGAGAAAAAAAGGGGGGGGAGGGAACGCAGATCGTCGGGTTCTCGACCTCATCGATTTCTGCAAAAAAAAAAAAAACAAAAAAAAAAAAACCGAAGTCGTACAAGACGGTGGTGAAAAGCTGTGGTTCCTATTCGTGCAATATTGTTGTTCGTCTACCGGCGACGGATCTTCCAGGGCTGGGCGAGCTTGCATTGACTCGTCTTTTTTTCTTCTTTTCCTGTCTCGAAGATCAGTCGGCTACACCAATAGCATATCAACCTTGCGAGTGACAAGCAGCAGCAAGTGTTATCTTGGCGGATGTTGGCTACCCATCCACGGCATCTCTAACGGTAATGGTCCAAATTATTGGAGAAAGAGATATTTTTTCTTTTTCTTTCATTGGGAAAAACAGGGCCCCCTTTGAGGCTACTACCAGTACGGCTGCACCGCTGTCACTACCACCACACCAACGTGCCCTGCTTTCGTCCGATGTTCGAAACACCGGGAATCTCGCCTCAACCATGACACCGGTTCCTGCGATGGGTTGACAGTCGAACAGGGACCAGAGTGAACCTAAGCACGTGGACCACACACCTAACCATGGTAATCGCTCCAGGAGGAGGAGGAACAGGAGGAGGGAACTCTGCTCCTCACCAGGCTTTCTCTTTTCTCTGAGCAAGTAGCCTTCCTTGACAGGCCCTACTGTGGTATCACCAGACTTATACTCTTTCAAGCTGCGCCACATCGATCGGACACCGGAAGTTTCGGAGGGAACACGCTCGTGTGTGGCTTGCTGCTGGCGACAGAGAAAGCCTAAATCCTGCAGGCCCCACGACCACAAACACCATACACATAATTTGGCTATAGTATTTGTACTATTTTTTGTGTCTTAAGACTAGCGACCGTGCTGAGGTACCTGCTCGGGGCATTGGTGTTTGGGGGTGAGAGGGGGAAAAGAGAAGAAAAAGAAAAGTCGACCAGGTAATATGTACTGCACGCAAAGGGTAAGCCTTACGAGGGACTATCCCGCATCGAGCGCCCTCTCGGGGCGGGAGCAGCACGGAAGAAACCTGAGACGCGCGAGGTCTGAAAGGGCGGGGCAGGTAACAAAAAAAGAAAAGGAAGAAAAGAAGAAAAAAGGAGGCCCCGGCACATTGAGATGGCAGTTCCCTTGCCATCGACTTCGCTTCGATGTTGACATCGCACCTTTGACCTCAAACAGGTCGGCACTAAACCTTTCTGCGTATTCCGCCGGTGGGATTCTTCCGAAAGAGAGACGAAGAGAGAGAGAGAGAGAAAAAGAGGTCCAGACAGTTAAAATGCTTTTTCTCTACTTACTACTCTGATAATCCTCGTCATTATCATAGGGGAGGATCTATAGTACTATGGCACAGCGCCCAGTCCCCCCGTCCTCCCAGCTGCACCATCGTCAGGGCCACCCTTGCGCCTTTTTCCCCCCCCTTCTCTATCCTTTTTTTTATCAAGCGCGGCCTGTTCAGAAACCCTTTTATTCATGCGAGGTCTATCTTTTACGACGATCAACCCTCGGAAGCTTGTGTTATGTGTGTCGTCGAGGGTTTCCCTATTCCCAAGTGGCTTCGTTCGTTACTGGGGTCTGCCTCACGCCAACGCCGCCCCTCAAGGCCAGGCCAGCTAAACCAACCCGCCTTATTCAGCTACCTTTCAAAACAAGCGAGACCAGGCCAGCCCCTCTACTCCTGAACACGATCCCGCGCGCACTACTCAGGCCTTGTCTAGGTGTTTTGCCCTGCCTTGCTTGTCGTCAATGCAAAGAGAATTCTTGGTGACTTTCGACCTCGGGTTGGTTGGTTGCTTTGGACCCGGCGCAGCGGAACCTGACTTTCCCTTTTCCCTTGCCTCAGCTCCACGATCCAAAACGAGCTTAAAGTCACCCCTCCTCTTCCAAGCTGACACTATTTGTAGAGATCCCCCAGTACGAAAAGAGAGAGAGAGAGAGAGAAAGGGCCCCCACCCTGCCGACCTGACATGTGCAGGTCGCATCCGTAGCGGGCGGATACGTGCAGGGTCGCACTTGAACGGGAGCGGCATGCTGCAGGGCGTGCCGACTTGTGACGTCTGCCTGGAGGGAGGAGGGACGAGGAGGACGAGGAGGACGAGGATGAGGGCCAGGGTGATTGGTGAGGGTACAAGGGGGAAAAAAAGGTACTTATTTCATAGTACTACTACTCGAGTAGCTGAGGGCGATCGGGCGCACTCGTGCGAGCTCCAGGAGGAGCCGTGGCTTGCCTCCTGTGCACGAGAACACATTGTCTAGGACAAGACGGCCTGCAGCAATCCGCCCTGCCGTACGTCTTGTTTAATGGGACCAGCGCGCTTTCTGCAACGGTTCCGAGGAGGGGTAAGCACCCTTGTCTAAGCTGTCATGGCGGCGTCTCGGAATTGTTGTTCCTGTTTTTTCTTCTTCTTTTTTTCTCCTTTCTTTCTTTGGCATTGGCGCAGGAACTATCGTCACCTTTTCCTTGTGCAGCATATAGCCCCGATATGAAGCATAGCTGGGCCTCAGACCACCCCCCTCTTCAGTGTTCAACAGGGGACAAGAAAAAGAGAAGAGGGGGGGGGGGGGAATCCCACGGCTGCCACGACCCTGGAGCTATGAGGGTTATCCTTCGGGACATTGCCGGACACCGCGATCCAACATCAATTTCACAGCATCCATCACCTGGCGGGGATCAAGTACCGGCACATCGCCTCAGGGCCTGGAAGCGTGAATATGCCACGTATCGTCTGAAGATATTTGCGCATCAAAGCTGACATGTGTCAAAAACTGGTTGATGCCTACTCATGGTTTGACGAAGCTTTGTTTTATTTTGGATCGACACGTCACCCATATCCCCTATCTGGCTTCAATGTGGAAGACGCATTTCATCACGGGTGCATTTTTTTCTCCTCCTCCTCCTCCTCTTCCTCAGAAGAAGAAAAAGGTTCCCCGAGCTGGCAGGATGTGAGCTTAAGCCCCGGTGCGAGTACGAGAGCAGAAGCAATTCCCCAGATGCGCCTGGGCGGGGCACCAAGAAGACAGAGAAACAGAGCGCGCGAGCGAGCAAGGCTACAACCCCCTCTCAGGTATCATAATACTTCCGAGCATGATACCGCCCTGTTCTCTTGGCGGTCATGCAAGAGTGTGCGTGTGTGTGTGTGTGTGTGTGTGGTTTCAACATTTCCTGTTCCCGTGAAACCTCCTCCACCACGGGGGAGATGGAGCGAAACCCGTTCCCTTGAGGCCACGGCACGAGATCGACCTCGGACCTCCTCAGGTAGAGTGGTCCCAGCCTCAACGCGGGAAGGCTTGTCGTTCGGTTCTGTTTGTTCTAAATATATTAACGTGTGCTTGATAGCTAAATCCCTACCCGCGTTTCCCCCAAGGACCGTGTACTTGGTTTTTCCCACCAGGGCTTTCTTGTTGTGGTGGAGATGTGTCGTTTCGTCCGATATGTGAGTTACACTGAGGCTGACGCAGCAAGAAAGCATCATAAAATATGAGCTCGGGCGTGCGAGAGCGAGAGAGAGAGAGAGAGGTGAGACATGCGTGATATTGGGGGGGAGGGGGAGGCAGGGGCGTAGAGAGCCTGAGGGACTGTGCTCCGTTGATCTCTTTTCCTGGAAAGCTGAGTTCATCATTGGAAATGGTTCCAATGGAGAAATTAGCGGCTAAAGGGCATTTACAAATGCACCCGCGAGGGATAACCGCCGCCACCCTTGAAACGGCACGTGGCGGAGGAGAGCTATCGGGGGTTGCAGCTGGGGCGTCCGCCTACTGGTGCCATATGACCAGTGAGGCTGCTGGGAGTGATCTAGGTACTCTGTCTTCTACCACGCGTTGCTGATCATCTTGGGACAGAAAGAATCATCAAGGTCACCCTCAGTGTCAGCCACTTGACGAATCCCCCCACCCCCCCCCCCTTTACAGGGTAGATGGCGAGCGAGAGAGAGAGAGAGAGAGAGAGAAGAAGCCTGAGACTCTCTCTCGCGCGTGTCTCACATCTTTCCTGTCCTACATCGCTCGACACTGTGCAGCCCCCGCGAAACGAAAGAAAAGAAAGAGGGCAGAGATGACCGCCCGGAAAAGGACTGCGGCATCTTTGTGAAGCCTGTCTCAGCGCCGCGGGAGCACACCCCTCCTCTCGGTTATCGTGAACCCCCAGCGCCCGGCCGGCCTCGCTCGCAAGCCCAGCTCTATTGGGTTGGGAGGGGTCCTTCAGGCCGCCCGAGAGGACTTCTTGTGGGACTGGAGTGTGTGCTCTCCGAAAGTGATTTGTCAGGTCGAGATGGGTAGCGGTCTTGTCGATGGAGACAGCCTGGCCGGTATCCCGTTCGGTTAGGCACCAAAAAGTAAAAATGCAACGTTTCTATCGGGGCTGGGTGCTGGAAAAATGCTCCCTTGATAGCAGGAAAAAGTATTGATGTCATGAGACATGATATCTGATAATCTGATGATGCTATTATAGCTTGGGATTGCACAGTCACGACGAGGCGAACTACCCAAAAACACACACCTTTTAATGAGAAGCCCGTTTCGTGTGGTAGGGTAGCTAAGGAGTGAGGAGCGCCACACAAGATCTCCAAGCCATCGTCCACCCCTTGACCATTCCTAAACTGCTGGGGCCACGGCAGGTAGACTGGCAGAGATGCAGGGGGAGAAGCCGCCACAAGTGAGGTCGACTTCAACGTTCACCCCCAAGTGATCAAGTAAATAGGCGCTGTGGCGTAAGTCCCCCCTGCCCCCCTGGGCCGGAGAAAAATGGCTGCGCATCATGGCCTCATAATTTCCTGCGGGATGGTAGGGTACCGAAAAAATTGAGAATATTCCTGAATATCATCCGCGAGAAAAAGCAAAGATGGGGGGCACAGTTCGCTTATGAGTGGCGGGAGGTTCGCTCCTCTGAACGAGTACTAGTGTACGAGGCACACTAGCACCAGATAAATTGGCAAGATTGGGCTTACGACTAGGACCCTTTGTCTTTGATTTGAGGGAACATTGGCGTTGCTTCTTCAATCTCTAGCAAAGCCCTGTTTCTAACAGGAGGTGGGCAAGATCTCCGCCCGCATGCATAGAAAAAGGCATGGTGAAGAACGAGGAAAAGGAGGCATCTCCTGTCATTGGCGCCTTTACGCTTGGGTTGCCTGCGCTACTATTGCCGCCTTAAAAGATTGGATTACGCCAGCGTTTCGAGTTGTCGATTTCGGTAGGATTTACTTTACAACGATGTCTGTCCTTGGGACTCGGCGGAGAGGAATTTGCCGCGGCACGTGGGTTGCTTCAACCGTTACAGCGCTGTAAGTTGCTAGAGCAGCCACATGTCTTCTATTGTGTTCCTCAAAAGAATTTCCATAGTATCGTGTGGAGTGGACCATATGCCTCCTCCTATGTCTAGTAGTCGTAGAAGCCCTTGCCGCTCTTCTTCCCCAGCCACCCTGCATCAACCATTTTGGCAAGGAGCACGCTCGGCCGGTACTTGCTGTCACCAGTCTCGGTGTGCAGGACTTTCATGATGGCCAGGCAGGTGTCCAGGCCGATGAAGTCTGCCAGCTGCAGCGGGCCCATGGGCACGTTGGTGCCGTTCTTCATGATGGCGTCGATCGAGTCCCTGTCACCCACGCCCGTCTCGAGGCAGATGACAGCCTCGTTGATATACGGCATTAATATGCGGTTGGCTAGGAAGCCGGGGGAGTCTGCAGATACGGACGGGATCTTGCCCATCGCCTTGCAGAACGCAATGGCCCTGTCCAAGGTGTCTTGGCTGGTCTGCAGGCCGCTGATGATCTCCACGCCCTTCTGCACCGGCACCGGGTTCATGAAGTGTGTCGACACCACGCGGGAGCTGGCTGAGAAGTCCCTGGGGTCCTTGGTTGTCGCTGCGGCTATCTTGGTAATGGAGATGGAAGAGGTGTTGGTGGCTAGGATGGCGTGTGGCGGGCAGATCTGTGCCAGTCTGGAGAAGATGTCGAACTTGAGGCTTGGGATCTCGGGCACCGCCTCGATCACAAAGTCGACCTCGGCCAGGCCGTCCATAGAGGTGGTCGGGATGAGGTTCGAGCGTGCCTGGTCAGCCTGCTCCTGGGTGATGCGCTCCTTTGCTACATCTTTGGCAAGCAGCTTCTCTGTGGGGATCTTGTCAGCACGACAGGCTATACAAGTATAGTTCAATCGTGAGAAGAGAGAACCAAAGCGCACCTGCAAAGGACAACCCTTTATCTAGGGAGGCCTGAGAGTTGTCGACGACCGTGACGTTGACCTGAGCCTTTTGCGCGGCCACCAGTGCTATTCCCAGTCCCTAGGAGAAAGCAAGTTCAGTCGCGGTGCTTGGCTCGTTGGATGCCGTTCATCATCATCACATGCTTGAGAAACTCACCATTTGCCCGGCGCCGATGACGCCCAACCGTCTCACTGGTGTTGAGGCGGAGCTATAGCATCGTGACTGAGGGTTCAAACCCTGCAATAGGCGTACTCTTGCCAAGGAGGATGCCATTTTGAGCTGAGCAAGGTGATATATAGAATTTAGAAGGAGAAGGAAAAGAGAGTAAGTCCCCTTCTGTCTGAGCTGTCCGGTTGGTTACATTGACGCACACCCGAGGTTCCGCTTAGCCTCGGGATTGGGTTATCATTATCAGTGCTGCAGATTGGCGGAGGGTTAGGGTGTACACACACCACTTTACTGGGTACAGCATATGCAATTGAACTAATTAGTGGCTGGGTCAGCTAAAACGCGTCGTCTAGTGGCCGCGACGCGTCTCCCGTATTTCAATTTACACGCTGCGACCACCACGACCACGGCCGCCACCCACCACCGAGGACATAACTCACCTTTGTGGTTCGAGAGTCGGTGGCTTCTATCTTGAGAGGACCATTCTACCTCGAATTTTTGACCATGGAACCTCCGACAGGTCGAGAGGATGTCGTACACCCCGAGGTCCGGGCGCATATCAACAGTCTAGTGTCTGCTGTAGGTTGTCGTCGTCCCTTGCCATTTATTTCACCACGCCTTGCCGACATATATTTTGAGACTGATGACTGCGCCGTCCGCATAACCACAGCTCGGAGGCTTCAACGACGAGGATGAAGACACATACTATAGGCTCGGAGACGATGCGCTCGACGTCCTCCGCGACATCAAAAAATGGATCCGCTTCTACGACGAGAAGACCAACCGCATGGACGTTGCGCGGTGTCTTGCCGACGCAAATCTTGTCAGCGGCGACCTGATCCACATCCTCGCCCTCTGGACGGAAAACGGCAGAGATGATAAATACAAGGCCAAGATCGCGCTGGCCTGCTTCGAGCTCTTGGCACCTCTGACGTGGCCCATCGAGAAGAACCGCGAGACTATGACCAACAATCACCACAGGCACGTCCCGGTGCTGGAACTCGCACAGCTCAGATACAAGCGGGATATCATTAACTTCGACAGCGCACGCCTGTTACACACGGCAGTCCGTGCCGCACTGCCTTCCATGGCCCTACCCATCGGGGACAGGACGCAGAGGGACGGGGGTATCATCAAGCTGGTGCTGTACTTTCTGCGGAACATCGCCCTTATCGCATCAACCCCTGGGGTGGAAACCGAGGGCGACGAGTCCCAGGTATCGCGCTCGGCCACAATCGACGCGTTCTCCTACCAGGACATCTTCTTCACGATCCTAACCCTGGCATCGAACATGGGCGAGGACTTCAAGACGGAGGATGTGATCGTGATGGAGATCATCTTTCATCTGATCAAGAGGGTGGACAACAAGAAGCTGTTTCTCAACGAAGAGGAGCTGAGAAAGGTCAAGACGGGCGAGTTGGCTGACGCCATGAAGAAGGAGGCCTCCATGCTACGGTCCTACAACCGGAAAGCACCCACAAGGCACAGCCGTTTCGGCACGATGCTCTGGGTCCAGAAGTCAGACGGAAAGGTCTCGTCACTGTCTGGCCAGGGCGCACTGGCCGATGTCTCCGCGAGAGAGCGGAAGATGGACGAGTCCAAGACCTTCCGACCGCCAAGACGAGCCGCCAAGGAGGCTATGGAGCCGATTGCCCTCGGGCCGCCCGTCGTGTTGAATGCGCGAGCAAACAAGCAGCTTCGCGACTTTGTTGAGGAGTTCCTAGACTCTGGTTTCAACCCTCTGTTCCAGCAACTGCGGAAGACCCTCGAAAGGGAAGGCGTCGAGGTCCTGTCACATCATCCCCAACAGTTCTTCTACACGGTTGCCTGGTTCCTTGAGGCGGAACGTGCCAGACAACATTCGAAAAAGGGGCAGAAGCCGTCTTCAGATGAACAAGTCAGCAGTTACCAGCTAGTCGCCACCGTGCTAAACCAGGAAATGTTCATTACTTTAAAACGCTTCCTCGTCAAGTCTTATAGCAACGGCGACTGTAGAGAGCTGAATGCCGTCATGCGATGCTTGACGCAGATTCTCTTAACGGTCCAGGAGATGTTTGCCTCAGACAATGAGGAGGACCAAGAAATCGCCGAGAACGCGCTGAGTCGGCTTTTCTACGAAGAGGTCACCCACGATACCATTGTCAATATTGTACGGACATACAAAGACCAGGGCTTCGATTACCTGGACGCATGTATAGAACTGGTCCACACGTACATGCGGGTCCTGGAGGCATACTCAAAAGAGAACGTGGATATGCAGGTCCGCTCCAAGAGGCGGACTAGGAAGGAGAAGAAGAAGGCCCAGCATGCTACAGATGCAGATAATGCGGAGGGCAATGACCAGGGAGATGAAGATGATGACTCTGCGGATGACCAGGCTTCCGCAGAGAAGACCAGCCAGGAACGAAAATTCGACTTTAAGAAGTTCGCCAACAGATTTGTGGTACAAGGTGTCGTGGACACTGTCGTCAAGTACACGAACTACTACAGGGATCTTGACGATTCTCAGTTAAAAAGAGCACATCGGTATTTCTACCGGTTGGCCTTCAAGCAGGATATGAGTGTGATGCTCTTCCGTGTCGACATCATACACCTTTTGTACAACATGATCAAGGGACCTGAGCCGCTGGACAAAACTCTCGGCATGTACAAGGAATGGGAGGAACTCGTGAAGCAAGTGATCAGGCGGTGTGTGAAAAAGATCCAGGAGCGCCCAGCGTTGATCATTGAGCTATTATTCTCCAAGACGAACTCTACGGCTTATTACCTGGAGCATGGCTACGATAAGCAGGTTCTCAGCATCACTACGCCTAGGCCTGCGGCCGAACTTGAGTTCCGGCGGTTAGACCTGGCTTTGGGTGAGCAGATTGCAATTGTTGTCAGTCTGTTGCTGGAGAAAGAAGAATCAGGACACTTGGAATGGGTGAAAACCCAGTTGATCGCCTGTGAAAAGCAGCGAGAGGCGTGGGAGGCATCGGAGAAGGCGAGGCTCCTGCTCGAGGCACCTGATGGCACTATGGACTTGCCAGAGAACTGGGAGGTGGCAATGAAAGAGCCCGAGATGTTCAGTATGTTGGAACAAGTCCCACACCTGTTCTGGTGTCGACAGACAGCTAACGATTACACAGTCATCCTTTCCGACGACGATGCACGAAAAGCAGCCATCTTCAAGAACCCACGCCTACGCCTATTAATGAAGGTTGTCGGCTTCGAGCGTCTCGCTCCAGCCTTGGACGAAGAGGTCGGCTCGGCCTGGATCATCCCACCACGTCACTCGGCTGAGGACCTCGGAGAATACAGGGATTTGATCAACAAGGCGATGGACAGCCCCGCGATGTTTGAGGACGGCGAGACCGCCGATACACAGGTCCGTCGCAAGGCTGCCCCTCGTAAGAAGGCCGTCTACGATGACGACGAAGACGACGGCGCCAATGACTTCCTGGATGACGGTGACGACGCCATGTTTCCCAAGAATGCCCGCTGGGAGAAGGTCGGCAGCGGCGGCTCAGGGGCCAAGAAGCGTCGTACCCGCCGCAACAAGGATAACCTAAATAGCGAGGACGACGACGACGACGACAACGGCCTAACTACGGAGGAAAGAGATGCCATGCGCGACAGGAAGGCCCATAAGCGCCGCAGGCACGACCTCGAAAGACAGCGCAAGATCAAGTCCGCGCTGTATATCGACCCAGCCGATGACGAGAGCGATCCCGAGAACGACGCCGAGTTCTTTGCCCGCGAGGAGGCGATCCGCCAGCGCGTGAGCAAGGCGCTCCAGTTCGCCCCGATGGATGTGTCGCAGCTTCAGGAGAGCATTGCGCCCGCGGCGGCGGTCGCCGAGACCATGAGACGGCTGATGGCGGACAGCGATGATGATGAGCAGCCCGCAGCGACGGAGAGTGAGGATGGTGATAAGTCGCCGCCTGTCAGGCCCAGGAAGAGGAAATCTGGGGCGATGGAGTTGGGTGATGAGAGTGCTGATGCGGATGAGACAGGTTCACCGCCTGCCAAGAAGCCGAAGAGCAGGCTTGGTTTCCTGGTGGACAGTAGTGACGAGGAGGATGAGGATGTGAACGATGTCGAGCCTTCTTCTGACCACCCTAGTGATGATGAAGAAGAAGAAGAGGAGGACGCTCCCCACGAGTCTGACGGCGATGAGATGGAGACTGATGACACGCCGTTGTCATCACATCCAACAAAGAATGCGAACGAAGATGAGGAGACTGCTGAAACTCGGTCTCCTCTCAAAGAGAAAGATGGTAACGTGCCTGCTCAGAGCAGCAGCAAGTTTGATGATGATGCTGATGATGGCGAGGATAATGACATTCCTGTAGCCACCAAGAGACGACCGAGGGTGAAGAGTGGATTTGTCTTGGAAGATAGCGATGAGGAGTAGGAGTAGTAGTGCTTCTGAGCATTTGCACTGATAAAGGAGCTAATGTGGAACAGACAGCAGTCTTTTGGGTTGGCAAGCATTTGTTTGCACTGAAATTGGAAGAATTTATTAAGGCTGGAGGGAAAAATTTGAGACGCATTTCCCCTTCGCCCTTGACTAGTATTTTGCGTAGAGTGGGTATCATTTGCATAGTTTCTTCGTATTCGACAGAGGTGTGCAGTCTTTTTGTTTTTGCATGAGTATCATTCACTTCTTTTGTGAAGAAGGAACTGTAAATTAAAAACATGACTGAGCTTTTACCTCTTGGTCCACTGCGCTGCTTCCTCTTTGCTGCCGCCCGCTGGACACAACCACAAGGCCCAGTGGCTCTTGATCCAATGCAACTTCACACAGGAACTACTTGAGGAAATTACTCTTGTGCTGCATCGCCACCATCTCTTTGACCCACGCCACAGGGCCTTCAGGGACAGTGATGACAGTCCCATCAAGCCTTGAAATCTCTCGACGTCGTTGCATGTGTGGCCAAGTGAGAGCCCTAGTAGCACCATCATGAGCAGGTTGAGCCTGTACATGTTGGTTACCAAGAGCTCTCTGAGATGTGGGCAGCACTGTAAGAGGGGGCATACCATCATTAGACCCACTATCTTGATCACCCCCGCGAATGCTCATGCAGCTTCTGTCCCTTGGACCACCAGAGGCGTCGTGTGTGCCTTGCATAGAGCCCGGGATGGAGCAGTCAGGATCGCGGTCATTAGATCGGGACCGCTTCTAGCGCCGCCGACTCAAGCTGCGGTCCCTGCGGCCTCGGTCCCGTCTGGGCGAGCGGGTTCTGCTGCGATCACGTCGGATGATGGAATCTCGGCGGTCACTCCTATCATCTCGGTCCCGATGCCTCTCGCGATCGCGATCGCGATCACGATCACGATCACGGTCTCGAGACGAATCCCGCACACGATGACGAGGGCGACTCCTGCTTCGGGGTGAGCGGCTGCGCCGCCTATCCTTGACACGATCCCGAGAGCGATCCCGCCGCGTGGAGCTGCTTTGGTCGCGGCGAAATGAGTCTCGACGGTCCCTATCCCTGTCTCTGTCCCTCTCTCTCTCCCTTTCACGCTCGCGATCTCGGTCCCGAACCCGATCATGGTCACGGTCGCGTTCGCGTTCACGGTCCCGCTCGCCACGTTCACGTTCACGCTCACGGTCTCGATCTCGATCCGGTCGATGCGAGTCCATAAGCATCGGAGACCTACTACGCCTCCGGCTACCTGTGGAAGGGACGTAGCGGTCGATCTCATCAGGAGGACGGCGTCTCAGATCGGGGGACCGCTCGCCACGGTCACTGCGATCACCAGGCGGGTCGAAGTCGATGCCAGGAACAGGCATGCCCTTCTGACGTGCCTCTTTCTGTGCAGCCAGGTAGGCCTTGGCCTCCTTCTCCCGCTCCCGTACCTGCTCCTGCTTCCATGCCTCCTTCTCATCCTTGTCGAGATAGGCGGGTGGGCGGTCCAGGACCTTCTCTGGACTCTTGGACCGGGCTCGCTTTACGCCTCTGTCTGTACTTCTCGACTTCCTTCGGATCGAACGAGAGCGCTCTCGCTTCCTCGACCGTGGGCGAGATGGGCCCCGAGTCTTGGACGTCGAATGCTGTCTTGTCCTGTCGTCAGACTTAGACTGTTTGCGTCTGGGAGATCGAGATCTCTCGCGTCGTTCCGACCTCTCGGGGCTGCGCCGGCGGGGTGACCTGGACTTCCTGTCGAAGGAGCTGTAGTGATCCCGGGCGGGTCGAGGTCGTGAAGGGCTCCGTCTTCTCTCGTCTCTTCTGAGGGATCGGCTTCTCGACCTGCGTCGCCTGGTGGAGCGACTCTGTGATCGTCGTGAATAGCGGTCACGACTGCGATCTCGTCTGGAGTCTCTCACATCTCGTGAATCCTTGCCATCATCCGTTGTCCGCCTAGTCCGTGAAGAAGACCTGTTGCGGCGTCTATGAGAGTCTCGATCCCTGTCATCCCGGTCTCGATGTCTCGACGCAGACGGATCACGCCGAGTCTCCTTCCGCGGGTCGTCCTTCAGTGAAGGTCCTCGTGCCTTTACGCTGGATGACCTGTGTTGACTTCTGCCTCGCACATCTTTGGTCGATGGCACCGGAGAACGCGATCTGCGACGAGAGCGTGAACGACGCCTCGTCGGGCTGTGAGACCGCTTTCTCTCCTCTCTGGCCTTGACATTCTTCGTCTCCTTGGGCGGTTCCTTCGTCTCCTTGGACTCCTTCGTCGCCTTGGACTCCTTCGCCTCCTTGGACTCCTTCGTCTCCTTGGTTTCTTTCGCCTCCTTGGACCCCTTCGTTTCCTTGGACTCCTTGGACTCCTTGGAATCCTTGGACTCTTTGGACTGCTTCACCTCTGCAGGCTTGTGTTCCTTCACAGGAGTGGGAACCTTAGCCTCGGTGGGCTCTTCCGTCTTCAGCTTCGAGGTGGCCGCCGCCTCGGCTGGCTTTTTGGACTCGACCACCTTGGGAGAGTCTCTACGGATAGGCTGGATTGCTGAAGCAGGCATGGTCTTGCGTGGCGGCGGCCTGAGCTCGTCATCAATCTCCAGCTCAGGTTGCTGAGCCGCGTCCCGGTTGCTGTCTCGGAGCAGATCAGCCAGTGCCTCTTCCTCGAGACGGGAAAGCTCCTCCTTCGAAAGCTGCTTCTTCACGTCTTCAGGACGGCCGCGGCTATTCTCCCTCGAACTTCGGTGCCGTCGGGGTCTGTCCCGAGAACGGCCACGGTCTCTTGAGCGAACTCTTACTCGCGAGCGGTCTCTTGACCTTAGACGGTCCCGGCGTTCCCGTGAACGGTCTCTCTCCCGATCCCGGTCCCGCTCTCGCTCTCGATCCCGGCTCCTGTTGCGATCACGTTCTCTAGAGCGCTCACGAGCTCTTGAGCGTTCGCGACGTTCATGACGTTCGCGGCGCTCGCGCTCTCGCTGCTCGCGCTCCTTCACACGCTGCTTCTCCCGCTCTTCTCGCTCTTGTCGTCGCTTCTCCTCCCGGGCAGCTCGCTCAGCCTCTCGCTTCTTAAGCTCGGCACGCTCCTCCCGCTCGGCGATCTCTCTCTTCTGGCGGGCAATCATCTCCTCCATAGCCTTGAGCTCGGCATACTTCCTGTCCCTTTCGGCACGTTTCGCAGCGGTCTCCACTGCGTAGTCCTCGTCTGTCTTGGAGCCCTTGATACGCTCGGCCTCGGCAGCCTCAGCACCGATATCAGCGGCTCGCAGTTGGCGGATTTGGTCTTCGATGGGTCCAATGTCGATGAGGTTCTCGAGGATTGCCTCAGCATTCTTGTAAATACCCGTGCGGTCCAGTGCACCATCAATCAACGCAACCGCCTTTCCACGGTCGATGGCCAAGAGCTGCATTGGGTTTCTTTCGACTTCTGCCTCGGCGACTTCGATGATGGCGTCTTGGATCTTCGTGCGGTGCTCCTGTGTAGTAACGAACCATCAGCATCTGGCTTGAGGTAACACAAGCTGTAAAGCTTAGATAGTATGGGCCAGAATGGCACGTACACTTGCTTCGAAAGTGTCCCAGACACTCTTGCGCGTCTCATCGTAACCTCCCTTCTTCTTGAAAGCGTGGGCGAGCTCCTCGATGGCCGACCGTGTGGCGGAAGGCAGAGGCAGCTCGGACGCCTTGAAGTGCCTTGGCTCGGGGACGACAACCGGTGCGTCGGCCATCTTGGTATCGCTGTCTGCTGATGAATCGCCGTTGGTCATTGCAGGCATAGTCGCCATCGTGTTGACGGCAGCGACCGCCATTGTTCGAAGAGAGTGTGCCTTGGCGGGCAAGCTCAGAGAGAGCCTGCTGGTGTCATCAAGCTAATGATGCAGGCAGGGTCGAGGCCTGCTTTCGGGGGGGTGGGGGGGGCTCTTTGGTCCGAGCAGTGAATATGAGAAGCGAGAGGGTCCCAAAATGGGCAAAAAATCGAAACGGGAGAGTTTCGATGAGAAGAAGCTCGTCGCGCAAAATAAAACGGAGCAATGGCGCGGTTGGGTATACATACAGGGATCGCAGAAGACGACGTGTGTGGGGGGGCCCTAGCATACACCCCTGGATTGTACCGTACAGTGCAGTAGGAGCCGCAAGTGGATCTATGGGAACGGGAGCCCGCCCTGGCTTGCCTGCCCCCCCCCCCCCCAAAAACCAACCGTGCTCACGCTAGGAGCTGGAAAAAGACCTCAGGCCGTGTTCCAACTCCCCCAATGAAGCTCGGGCTATCAATCATCCACAGCCGACCTCAATTGACGGCCACCCACGCGTGACAACCATTCGAAAGCGAGCACGACCCATCGGATACTGCTCCGTCGAGCATTACCTACGGAAAAAGAAAACAACCCAGCGCTACCTTCCCCCTTCCACTGGCCCGTTGGTCTCCCGCTCAATCGCGCTGCAGAGATGGTGTCCCGCATTATCTTCTGGACTGGCTTCGGTACGATACACGCCTCCGCTACAGTGCTCCTACACCCTTGGCACACATGAAGGAAGAAGAAAGAGAGAGACGTCTAACAAGAAACTGAGTAGGCATCGCGACCCGGGTATGGCAGCTCGGTCTGCAGCAGATCAAGCCCTGGTCACCTAAACTCCTCTGGGCCTACCCCATCTTCGGCGCATGCGGTGCGAGTTTTGGATACTGGCTAGAGACTGTCGACAAGAAGCAGGTGGAGATTTTGAAGGAGAGGAAAGAGGCAATCCTGGCCAAGCGAGCGCGGAGAGCAGCACGGGAGGGCGAGGCTGCATAAGGGGATCAGGAGTCTTGGGTTTCGGGCGCAGGGAATGCGCATGGTTTAAGAGTGCAACATCAACAGCACGATGGACTCGAGAAACCACTACTACGAATTCCAAATGAAGCAGCGCATTTGATTGTCATCAAGTCTCTGTCTGCATATCGCGGTTGCGGGCAGTATGTCCCCTCCCATTCCCTATCTGCCAACACCATCTGCCAAAGCAAGCCGTGTGTCGAAGCCAAACTCCCGCTATTGTTTTGACCAAACTCCCTCGATCTTCCGGCAGCAGAATAGGTTCTATGCCAACGAGATCATCGCTGTAGTAGCAAAGATTCTTCCCTAGAGAGAACGTGCGAATATTCAAGTATAAAGACCCAGTCGACCAGAAGCATTTTAGCCCTTGCACCCACACACTCCAGAGAGACTTCCAACTCGAAAATCGACCATGACCCCATAAAGCTGGCCTGAGGCGATGCGACATGGCTCTCATCGCTTCATAGCGGAACACCCGCAATGACCCGTGAGAGGTAGCAGACACTGCTTTTATAGTCGTCGTGGGCGATGCGTTATAGTGTCATGGCCGAGATGCAATGTTGAGGGATCGGTTCCCTGCAGATGGCATCAACCTGATGTACGCTCGTCGAGCTTCTTAAGCACCGCGAGAATGGCGGACGTCGAACCACTAGCGTTCGCCTCCTCACTCTCCGTGACGACCATGGAAAGGTACTTGTCTTTGGTGACGTCGAAGAGCAGCCGGAAATGGTCGGCGGTGCATTGGTCGGGGTCGATCTCGTTATAGGTGAGGGAATCGACCGAGACACGTTCTCTGTCGCAGTTGACCGTCTCAAGAAGTGAGACAACGGGGACATCGGCGTCCTTGGCTGCCATGGCGATGTCAGCGGTGCCCGCCATCGCGTACAGTGATCCGTTCGCAAACATGGCCTCGCCGCCCAGGAAGACCTTGGAGGCGCGCCTGACGTGTATGCTGATGCCAGATAGACTAGGATAGTAGTTAACCCGGATGCCGTCGCTTCTGAGGATCTTGGCGAGCTCTTGGCCTGAACGGTCAAAAGGATCGTCGAAGACGATCACCTCAAACTTCCGTCCCGCAGTCCAGGCCCGTTTCAATGTTATCCGCACGAGCCGTGGATTGCCATAGGTAAGTATGGTCTCGCCATCCTCGATCAGCGACACAGCCTTGGAGGGAATCGCATCCTCTGCGTAGAGCACTCTCTCTTGAATGAACTGCTCTATAGCCTGGCATAGAGATATCTTGGACTGCTCCTCTGATGCGTTGATCTCGACGAGCTTGGCAATCCTGGCCTTGAGCATGCGGATCGCATTACCCATCGAGAAGCACATGGGTCGACATCCAGTCAGGTACTCAATCTGGGGATTCAGACAGTGCGGCAGAAAGTGACGAGTGAATGTGTGACCAGATGGACTTTCATATGATGCGATGACCTGAAGTCCTTCGATTAGCCCCTCGAAAACACGCAGGTAAGTCGGCCTGCCTATCTCACCTTCTGGAAGGCCACAAGCATCGCCTCGAGCCGCGCCAGGTTGTCCTTCAGCGTGAAACTGGCCATCTGCTGGCCGATAGCCAGGACTGCCGGGTGCACATCTTTGTCGGCCTTGGATAGGGGCAGCTTCTTCGCCATGGACAGGTAGCTGAATGTCTCCGGCACCTCAGGCCCCTTGGGCTTAGGAGGATGCGGAGCCTGTACAGGCACGGGGCCGGCCTTCTTAGGGCCTTTGGCGTTGGGAGTCGACGGTGGCGCAGAGACATCCTGCTTTTGATTTTTCTGCTTCGAGGAGCCCTTACTGCTATCGCTCTGGTTAGGGACGGCGGAAGCCTCTGCTGAGTTCTTGGCTGCGACAACCTGGCCTCTGCGCGCTGCCTTTTCTGCCTTTTTCTGCGCCTTTAGCTGCGCGGGTGTCAGTTTCGGTGCCGCGTCTTGAGGGGCGGCAGGGGCAGGAGCTGGTGCGGGAGCTGCTGCAGACACAGCTGCAGGCACAGCTGAAGGAACATTTTCTGCCATGCTGTGATGCTAGCAACTTTGTCGAGGCTGTCGAGGCTGTTGGTTGAATTGTGTGTTTGTTAGAGTGAGGGTGAAGGTCGAAAAGTCGATAGTGGTGATCTTTCAGTGACTCAAAAGGCTCAAAGTGGGATGCGATGTACTTCCTGCCCCACACTAAAATTGTCCGTTGGTGAGCGGGCCACCAGCGAGTTTGCTTGCATGTGAAGTACATGCTAGCACTGTGGTAGGTAGCTTAGTGGCAGGGGTGCGCTGTGACCCCTGCTTGTTCCTAACTTTTGAGGTTGTGTATTGTTCCATGTGTCTGATATTTTCTCCAGCCCTTGATTTTATTGTAAATTGCAAGTGACAAGCCTGAGATTCAAGACTCCAGCCTCAGACAGCAAACAAAGACATTATGATGTCCATAGACCGCATATCAGACCACTACTGCTCTGGACCACAAAACATGCATCATACACACAAGACCTTGGCATACCTGTTGGCAGGCTGGCAGGCTCTCATCACAGCATACACTGCATTATATCAGCGTAGCCAATACTCATACACATCGTTCGGCTTTCTGGCAAAATTCCTCTCAGGTCATTGTAGTTGCATCTGAAGCTCATTTTGAAGATATCTGTGGGATGGACAACCACAGCTGGGAATGTGTAAAGGCCAGGCAGCAGTCAGCTCCTGAAGAGTGAGGTTCAACTAGAATAAAAACCATGTTCTATGCCACAAGCCCATGCTTGACCCTATCTTGATTATACAGCTGCTCTGCTGAGGGGTATATGCCAATGACAAAACACCATATCTTATGTCCCAAAACGCTCCTCAGAGCCAAACCCATCCGAGACTCTGCCCTCAGCCGTCCGCCTCACCCTCCTCAGCGGCATCATTGGGTTTCTCCTGGACCTTGCCCTGCAGGAAGATCTTCATACTGCCCAACAACTTGCCCTCACTACCCTTCCACTCCTTAGAGCCCTTGATCTCAGCTGCAGCCTCCAATATCCTGTCCACCAGCACCTTGGCATCTTTCTCCTTGGCCTGCGCCTTCGTGCCGCCCTTCTTCAGCAGCAGCACCTGCACCTTCCATCCCTTGGCCAGGAACCTCTGCAGGTTCTTCACCTTGTGCTCCAGGTCATGCGGCGTCAGAGACCAGTTGATCTCCAGCTCCTTCTCCTTGTTGGATGCAGCCTTCTTCTTGCGCTGCTCCTTCTCTTGCTGCAGCCTCTGGAGCTCCTCCTTCTTGTTCACGATCTTGGCGATCGGCCACTGTAATGCATCTGGGTCCTCCTGGTTCGGAAAGTATTGGACCTGCAGCGACTGTGTCTTGCGGTCAAGCGCCGCGAGCAGCCCCTTCACCTGCCGCGGCTCCGACAGCCTCTCGACCCCATCTTCCCAGACCTCCTTGAGAAACACAAACGGGTGGCGGATCTCGTCGTCACGGGGCATGCGGCCGAGCTTTGTCGAGATCCGCGGGCCAGGCTTGTCTTGGTCTGGGAGCTTCTTTTGGCGCGGTGCCTCGGCGGGCTTCCTCGCCGCGGCCGCGGCGGCAGCGATTGAGTTTCGGTACGGGTTCGAGGATATGGTACTGCTGCCCCAGGTGCCGGCCGAGCCGGCTGGTCTGTCCCAATATGCGCGTGCTTGTAGTGATGAGGTCGAGAGGAGCGCAGGCACGAGAACTCGCGTGACGTGGAGGCAGTCGGAGGTTCCGAGGGTCGAGGGCATGAAGACGCGCCGCAGCGCGGTCGCCGGGTTGAAAGCACATTTTGTGCCTGCCATGATATCGGTGAGGTCTCGATTGTCGGTCCAGGCAGGAAGTGAGGAAGAACGGCGGTGCAATCGATTTGGGTTGGTTTTGCATGAGCCAGGTCTCCTGGAGAAATTTTTCAACAAGTTGAAGACTGGCAAAAAGAAGCTTGGAAAATCTTCCCAGCAGCTATTTACAGGCGCTCCTGGCCAATCACGAGACGTCAATTATATTGACGTAACTAGGACCGTACTTCATTGACCACGGCTTTGGCTTAGATCCTATATCGAAACATGAAGCACAAGAACCAAATATTTTATTGTGACAAAATGCTCAATGAATTTCTTGCAGTCCTTAGTTCGCCATCAGGCGAAGGCGAGGTTTCCAGAGGCATAAATAAAAAAGTTGCGGCCCGGCAACTGTAAGACTATCGGACCCTAAGTAATGAGACCGGCCGGTGCGCGGATTCCCTGCCACACGCACAAACCACCTCATAAGCAAGCACCTTCTAATCACCAAACCGTTTCCTCATCTTGCCACCGTGAAGCCACCAGTTCACCTCTAGTCGGGCTCCCATTATGGACACAATCTACTACATCCTCTTGGCGCTCATCGCCTTTGTTGTCTTTGGCCCAGTAGGTTTTAGTCCTTTCCTATGTCGTGGAAAAGCACTCCTGAAGAAGGCTGACCGACTTTATCATCAGGCCCTCCTGCAAGACCGCACACCCATCCCCGAGACATCGGGCAACGTGCACAAGATCATCAAGCCGGCCGAGTTCGATGCGCTGCTCAAAGCCACGACCCACGTCGTAGTGGACTTCTACGCAGACTGGTGTCCGCCCTGCCGGGCCATCGCGCCCGTCTTCTCGAAGCTCGCCGACGACCACGCGGCCGAGGGCCAGCTGGCCTTCGCCAAGGTCAACGTCGACCACGTGAATGGTGTTGCGGGTCGGTATGGGGTATCGGCTATGCCCACCTTTGTGTTCTTCGAGGGCGGGCAGCCAACGCCTGTGGCCGGCGTCGAGAAGGTGAGGCAGGGCCCGTCGGTTGTACTCAAGGATGGCGGCGTGGACAGGATCAGGGGTGCGGACCGGACTGCCCTTATAGCGGTTGTTGAGGCCTTGGCTGTGAGGGCAACAAAGGCTGGCGGTGTCGAGGAGACGAAGACTGAGTAGGTTTCTCATAAAGAACCGCTTGGAATGCAGGCTGTGGTCGGGAGACTGCGTGCTTTATTCTCAACTTCCCTTCTCACTCTGTCTCTTGAATGCCTCTCAAACGAAAAGAGAATATACAAAGAATAATATCATGCCCAATCCTGCATTTCAATCAACTTATCCCTTTCAAAAAGGGCAGTTCGCATGTGTGAAACGCACGACCAATCATGAAGCAACCCTGCTATAATGTGTTGTTATTACATAATCACAATCCTCATCGCAACTTCACCATGCTACCCAGGCTTTCTTTCATCCAAAAAAAAAAAAATTACGCCCCCAAAACCTTCATACATCTTCAAGTATACCTTGCCTCTCCTCTCTTCTGCATATGAGACAATGTTGCTCTCATAGGCCCTTACCCAGTCTCATTCTCAAGACGCCAGAATGCCCTTCAAAACCCACCTACGCCAGACCTACCTTGGCCGACCATTCCGCGTTCTCCTGGCAACCAGCCAATTCCTCGCCGCGGCCCACGTCTTCGTCACCTACTTTTACAGCTGGGGCACCGTAAGCGGCCCATCGATGCTGCCCGGCTGGGAGGTCTGGGGCCAGGGTGCCATAACCTCTCACCTCCACCGGCGGGGCAAGGACGTGAGGGTCGGTGATCTCGTCAAGTTCAAGATCCCCATCACTGAGGAGGATGCGATCAAGCGTGTGGCGGGGCTGCCTGGGGACTTTGTGCTCGTGCACAGTCCAGAGAGCGGGCGGGATGAGATGATACAGGTGAGTGAGGGTGTGCGAGAGCAAGTGCAGGCGATCTGTTTGTCTGGGCGGGGAAAGAAAGGGCAAGGGGGATGCTGACGGGCTTTCTTTGTGCAGATTCCCAAGGGGCACTGCTGGGTGCTGGGTGACAACCTGCCCGCATCCAGAGACTCGAGGCTGTATGGCCCTCTGCCCATGGCGCTGATCGATGGCAAGGTGGTCTATCAGACCGGATCATGGCCCTGGCAGTGGAGCCAGATCAAAAAAATCAGGAACCCGTTGGACGAGTAAGATCATCAATGCAGAGAAAGAGAGAGATTGGTGGACAGTAAGGCCAACCTATCAAATTAATCCGTCACGAGCAGCATCACCCCGTTGCATGCACGCTTGCCAAACTAGCCTATGTGGGTGAAGGTATCAAACGTCTTATGAAATGTATGAGCTGGCTAGATAGTGTCTAATTACATCTCGTAGGGTTGATTAGGACCCGGCGGACTACGTACAAACAACAATATGGACAGCTCAATTGATGCTCTCGGCTTGTGTTGTCTTGTCACAAGAGGGGAAAATGGACCGTGATGTCTCTCGGACCGTCAGAGTTGCGAGGTTTTGCAGATCGATCATAAGACCCCGCCTGTCAGGATAGTATGAACCATCAAAACCAAACCTTGAAAGCACAGACCAACAGCCGCTACCCCCCTACCAAACCCTTCAGATATATTTATATATAGTGATACTCCAGGGAACTCCACGCCTGCCGAGTCCAAGTAAATGCAATTATCGTACTCCAGGTATGAAGACGCCGCGGTTCCAACAAATGAAATGGTCCCCTTAGGTGACTAACCAATGCCAGAGCAATCTCATCCGCATAACATAAAAAATGAATCATCAGCCTTCGATGTGAGCCTTGGAGCCGCTCTGGCCCAGGAGCTCAAGGCATCGCTGTGCAAGGTTGACCACCTCGCCCTCATCGTCCTCCTCCGGCTCGTTTTCCTCAGTCTCGACTTGCTTGTTCGCGATCTGCCTTATCATCTCGACAACGTCGTCAGACTTGCCGATCAGGCCGATCAACTTCTTGTCTTCAGACTCGAGAAGCTGAAGCAGTGTCCAGATGGCAATGTGTTGGAATGTTGCATCACCGCTACCGAGAAACCTGCTGAGGTAGCCATGGATCCCACCATTAGGCTCTGTCCACGCCGATATGAAAATCGCGTAGTCTCCCACTGTTTGGGCATCAGTCAACCTGCCTCTTGAGTGGGACTGGTGGCGGGGACACATACCTTTGGACGACAGATTTCCAAGCGCAGCGGCGCTATTGCCTTGAACCTCAATGCTTGAAGACTGAGTAAGCGGTATTAGGACATCGAAAACGCCCAGATCAAGAAGATGAGTCTTGAGCTCGTCACTCAAGGCTAGCACCGCAATGGCAGCAGTCATTTCTGACTGCACTGCCACTGGCACATCCAGCACCAGCTGCTTGCATTTCTGCACCGCTCCAGCCTCCAGGACAAGAGCCTTGTTGCGATCAGAGCTCGCAGCAAGGTTTCGAAGAGTCGAGATTGCATGACATTGGATCTCCTCATTGTCGGTGGAGCCGAGTAGATCCACAAGGGGTTTCAGGAAGCCGGCATCGATGATGGGGGACTCGTTCATGGGGTGTATGGAGATGTTCCGGATGCAGGCCACCGCGGACAATATCAACGGGAGATAGGAAGACTGAAGCAGTCGTAGCAACGGGTTCAGACCATGAGATCTGACAATGTCCAACTGATACTTCTCGTCTGAGGCAAGATTGCGCAGAGCCAGGGCAGCTTGGCACTGGACCTTGGGAGAGGATGAGTCCATGAGGTTGACGAGGGACTGGACGAGCTTTGCCTCTGTCTGCGCAAGCTTCTTTCGATTGTTGGCATCGACCGCGATGTTGCTGAGTGCTGTCGTACAGTAATATTGAACATCGACGTCGGGAGAGGAGAGGAGCTGGACCAGGACGGGTATAGCACCAGCATTCACAAGCTGTTGGCGATTCTCGTCTGTGCCGAACATCAGTTGAGCCGCCTCGTGCAGACTGAAGCCCTTTGAGGCTTACCTGAATGTGTCATGTTCAGCAACGCGCCCGTCGCGTTTCTCTGCACACGCATGTCTCTAGACTTCGCCAGCCGCGTGAGTGGACCGAGAGCCCCAGATCTCGCAATCTTCGCCTTGTTCTCCTCATGCGTAGCGAGGTTTGTTATGCACCCTACGGCATTGCACTGAACTTCCACATTTGGCGATAGCATCTGTCGGATGAGAGGAGGGAGGCCGCCGAGCTGCACGATGAGGACCTTGTTTTCCGCTGCCAGCAATGTCAGCAACCAAGCCCACAACCAACCTCTTCGCTCTAGAACAACTTACTATTCACTGCAAGATTACCAAGGGCTGCGCTTGCTGCACGCTGCACCTCGATGTCGGAGCTCTGAAGGAGGAACAGTATCGGCTCAAGGGTGTCACGGTCGACTTCTCGAACATCTACGCAGCATCACGTTAGCAAGTGCCGCTGCAACCAGGCGATCTTTCACCAGACTCGATGCTGATGCCATCACCGTGTCTACTGCTGGGCCTCAACAAAGTGTATACACACCTCGCTCGGTGATCTCAGCAAACGTCAGGCTTGCGCTTCGTTGAAGGTCGATGTTATCGGAGAAGACGAGGGTGCTCAGGGCTCGGAGAGGCTCGCCGGAGAAGAAATCGGTCTCGCCGCGCTATGCTTTTCGTCAGTTTCTGGTGTGGACTAAGTTGTTTGGAGTAGTACATACGTTTTCGAGGTATTGCAGGAGATCGGCAACAGCCTCTCGCTCGCTGTCAGCGAGGACGGGCTCGTACAGGTTATCGCGGGATTTAGCTGTGATATTATTAGATCTTCCATAGCCACAGGACGGCTGTAGGGAAGCTGGAGTCGTACCTCCACAGCATGAGGAGCTGCAGATACCCATCTCGACGGAGGGCGTCGACGTAGATCGACGTCAGCGATGTCGGGCGTGCCGTGAGGGAGCTGTCGTGGCTCGTGCCTCGAGGGCTCAGGTCGGTCTCAGATGGCCCCGGGCCGAGTCGTTGTCGGATCCTGCGATGGTGAAGACTGGGCTGCCGCGAAAATGAGAGACTTCAATCAAGGATCGGATGCATCTGCACGAGATGTTTGGGTCCGAGGTGGACACTGTACCGAGGCGTACGTAATGCGATGAGGCTGGTGGGAATGCAGTGTTTACGACAAGAGGTTGAGGCCAAAAAGATGCTGCTCACAGCCCAACCAGGTCACAGATTATTGCTGTGTCATGCGTGACCTTGGCAGTGGCGCCCAGTCGGAGCTTCCATGTGGCCGGTACTTCCCAGCGCTGCAAGGCCAAGGTGCCGCTAGCTTCCAGCTGTTTACCTCCCGCGGCAGCGCCTGAACGCGCTCCTGGTGTGCTATGGTACGTAGTACTGCGGTACCCGTAATAAGCCCAGTGGCGCGCTAGCTAAGATCACTGCATTGTACTCGGGGCTCACAGGACACGAGCAGGTGCCACCCTGCAGCCTCAATATCAAGAATCAAAGTTGAGAAAGTTTTTTTTGGAAGCAACCTTTGGAAATGCATCCAGGTGATGATGATAATTAACTGCTGGCCAGAATCATACCTCAGCCTCATTAGTGTCTGTTCTTGTCTCTTCATCTTTCCTCGTTAATAGTCAGTCATCTCCATGCTGAAATTTTTGTTCTTTTTTTTGAAACATGCCTGCATAGTTCTAATATGGGTGGCCGGCACGGTTGGGTCTAAAGACCTCCCGTGCGTCGATACGTCGTACTGCTACCAGAAGGATTCTCATCTCGCGCGGTATCCGAGAGTCCTTCTCCAATTTCCTATGGAGGCATCATTTTTCATGGAATACTACAGTAATACTGGTATCATGGCCTGCTGCGTGATACGCTTTATCAATACGAGATAAGACGGCGCCCGCCGCCACTATCATCACTCGATGAACAGTGTCCTCGTCTCGAGATCTCCCTTTGTACATGTGCACGTCGGGTTTCGTTGTCGCCTAGGCACGCTAGTATTCCTCCAGCCTTTCTTCATATCTTGTTGATTGTCCAGGGCTTGAGCATCACAAAACGCCAGACATGCGTGCGCAAGATGGAGGCAAAATGTCATTTCCTCGGGCAATGTTGGCGACAGGATAGGACTGAGGATAGCATGTGGTCCTGTTGGCTAAGCGGACGGTCTCAGATTGGAGATAGTACCAACCACCGTTGACGTCGTGTAACTCTATTTCCTCTTCTGGCCTACTGCAGCGATGGGCAACTGATCGCCTCGTCGCGACTGCATAGGAGGGGCGCAAGTGTGAAGAGAGAGTCGGCAAATCTGATGAAGATCGAGAGAAAATGATAAGTAATAGACCAGGATGGCAGGGTAGTGAGAGATTTACTATAGAGGTAGGAGGATATACATACATACATATATATACAAATATACATATACACATAGAATGAAGAGAGGTATTGAATGAACAGCAATAAATCCCATGTGGGAGGGCGAAGGAGGCGTGGCTCCAGTACCTCCACAGAGATCTTCCAGAAGGTTGCAGAGCCCTGGTCCCTCTTATCTCTGATAAACTCGACTCCTGCTGCTCTCCCTGCATCCCACTGCGCTGCTGCACTGCGCTGCTGCCCTGCAAGGTGACTGTAACACACAAGGTTCAACAACCAAGAAGACACTGCACCTGCGAAAGAGGGAAAAAAGGCATCAACGATTGGACTGGTGGGCTGCCTGATGAGATCGTGAACAAAATCATCAGCCTATCACTGTCCTGCTACAACCATCCAGGGGACGGCACCATACCCAAAAATTTCCGTTTTTGTTCAACCATCCTGTCTCTACCCTTGCGTCTGACCTCACATCAAAACACCATCCCAGATCTTCGACTTTACCGACCTGGGAGACGATTCAGCAACAGCCTGGAGCCCAGAGCCCGGGGGCGCGGTCTGGCGAGAGCGAGAGCTAGAACTGAAGCGGCTGTCCTCTGAGCTGGCTAGTTCTCCAAATTCCTGACGAGCGAGCGCTACTGCCACATTACCTCCCGCCGCTACCAGCTGCCAGCGGCCCCTCAGCAGGCAGGCGTAGTAGGGGCAATTCGATCTGGGCGCGCGCGCGCTTTCCATAAGCTCGAGGCACCCACTAGCGACGCCGCGACCTGGCTGGGACGAGAACGAGCGTTGGGAAGCGTGAGACTGGTGCCCGCCCCAAGCCAGCATATCCCCTCGTGCCCCTAGTGCCCAGCCCAGCCAGCCCGAGGTTGACGTGCCACAGGGAAGGTCTTTTAAGATGACAGACCCCGCGAACCCCAGCGATAGCCCTTTGTCAGGAATCCCGCCCGCTGCCGTCGCGAGACAACCGGGTCACGAGCTCCCCTTTGTACAGCCCTCAACGTACCTGCACCTGCGCGCTCCCACGGCCACGGCCACCTCTGGCAACTCCGGCCCCTTGTTAGCCAGCAGCGCCGCTCAGACGGCTCAGAGTCACAGTCACACAGCACCAGCAGAGAAGCCCCCAATGACGCCGCTGGATCGAGATCAAGTGCAGGGCCTGGTAAGTAGACAAGATCCTTCTTCAAGTTCTGAATGGGCCCTGAGTTTCTGGCCGACCGACCCTCCATCCCGCGCCTCTTGCTGCTCCCCTGCCATCCGCCTCCGACCTGCGGCGAGACGATCGCTGGGTAGAGGAGGGGCCGAATCATCCTCTCCTATCTCTCACCGGTTGCCAGTCCCCCGTCGACGAGGCCTCTGCTGACTCGGCCGGCACCTTGTGTGCTGCGCGGGCTGCATACGGGTGCGGGGTACCAATGGGCGAGGGCTATGGGCGTGGCGAGCACGAAGGGCGGGGGAGGGACACACACACACACTCTCTCTCTCTCTCTTCCACACACACACACATACACACACACAAAACAAGTCTGTTGTCTCTTTGGGATACTGGACTGCAAACTATTGAAAAAGAAGAGGGGAGCCGAAAAAGAAAGAAGAAAAAATTGGTGCACAGTATTTGGCTGACTGAACTTTGCTAGACGGCCATACGGGAGTTCCTCAAAGTTCGAACTAGCTACGATGTTCTACCGCTTTCCTTCCGGCTGATTATGCTCGACAATGACCTCCTCATCCGAACATGCGTGAACATCTTGATGCAGAATAGTACGATACCTCCCTCCTGGCGCTATTGGCGCTGTATCCTCTGCTGCTTCCTGGGGCTGACAGGCGCTGGATAGGCATTGTCTCAGCTCCACTATGGGATTCCAAGACGTCGACGTTCGCAGGTCTCCTTACCAGTACCGACTTCATCAACGTCATCCAATACTACCTACAATTCCCTGAAAAGCTTGAGGAGGTAGAGAAATTCCGCCTCAGCAGCCTGCGAGGTAGGTGGTCAAATATATACGTCGCCTTTTTGGGGTACCGTGAGCTCGACTGACCAGACCATTACACTCTAGATATCGAGAAAGCGCTCGGCGTTGCGCCCCTTGAGACCGTGTCCGTCCACCCAGGTCGGCCCCTTTACGAAGCTTGTCGGCGCATGCTGCAGACGAGGGCGCGCAGAATCCCACTTGTTGATTTCGACGACGAAACGGGCCGGGAGACGGTTGTCAGCGTGATCACGCAATATCGCATACTCAAGTTCATCGCAGTGAACAACGAGAAGAACACGACGCTCCTGAGGAAAACTGTACGGGACATCAACCTCGGAACGTACAAAGAACTGGCGACAGCAAGCATGGGCAGCTCGGTACTGGATGTGATCCAGCTCATGGTTCAGTACAACATCTCAGCAGTTCCCATCCTCGACCGACAGGGCCATGTCATGAATGTCTTCGAGGCGGTGGACGTCATCCCTTGTATCAAGGGCGGGGCCTACGACGAGCTCAGTGAGACCGTCGGAGATGCGTTGTGCAGGAGGTCGGACGATTTCCAGGGCATCTACACTTGCACAGAAGAGGATCGGCTCGACTCGATATTCGATACGGTCAGAAAATCTCGGGTGCACCGTCTGATTGTGGTGGACGATGACAACAAGCTTCAAGGGATCATCTCACTCTCAGATATCCTCAAGTACGTCCTGATATACGGAGAGGCAGAGCACTTGGAGCCAGAGGCATGACAAAAGCGACTCGTACCTCAACACCATAAAAACCACCACCCTCCCCTTCCCTCCCCCTTCTCCGGAGTCTCGGAGAAACTCTTCCTGTGTTTCGAGGCATTTGTAGGGCGTTCTAGGTGGACGGGGTCACGGGCGGGAGCAAGGATACCAGGGGGCTGGTTGCATAAGGCGTCATCCGTCGTGTTTAGTCCCGGGCCCCAATAGAGATATGTTTGGGAAGAAGACTTTCTTTAGGTAAGGGAAACATCCTGTGCGGGACTCCTCTGATTTGGGTTATTATTATTTTATCAAGAGATGAAGTAGCAATGCTGTGCGCTTTCTAGATACGGCCGATAAAGAAAGATGCACACGTTTTGCAAGACAGGCCTGAAGGGACACAATATAGCTTGGGCTCTACGCAGCGAACCTGATCTGACTACTTGACTACCTGTGCATCTGATATCTCCATTGCACGTGCGAGCGGATCGCGAGGGTTGTCAACACAGGCGGTAGCAATGGCTGTACGGGGCGCACACAAGCAGGCCTTACAAGAATACGACTGTCGTCAACTGCGCCTCATGCAGATAGTTCAGGTGTCATGGAATCCTTCCGTCGCACAACACCCAACGCCCCAACGCCCCGTATCCACCTGGATAGACGCTTGATGCTGTACAGTCATGAGTTACTGATTAACGTGCGGATTGAGGTGAGACAAAAACGTTGCTGGAAACTGGCAGGCGCTGCGTCACGCGAGATGGCAGGAACGACAGCACTTGCCCGTTGTTCCTCTCGGGAGTGGAAGTAGACAACAACCCTACGCTTTCTGTCTTCTTCATCTGATCTGAAATCGCACCGTCCACCTTCTCTCCTCTCCAACCTCTCTACTTTTGACCTGTCTATTAACGACACAATACCAACATTTCATCAGTGTTTCAAGCTTCTTTTGGGGTTGGTTAACCAGAGCCAACATCGACATATTACGCTCCTGTACTTACCCGTCTTCCAGTCCGGCACTCTTCTTTGGTTACCACCCGCCGCCCTTTGCCGCCCAATTTTATTATTGGACATACCTTGGAATCAAGACAAGTCGAACCGGATGCCTGTGACGGGAGGCAGTTGCATGAAAAACCTCCAGCAGCATCGAGGGATTTGATGTCTCTCTAGGTTGATGCGCACTGCGACCCATCCGGCTGATGATCATCACTGTCGTTGCAGCCCTTTTTTCCTGATCAGGATGATGAGGGAGCCCCGAGAGGTTGTCACACCTGATCTCCTGCCCAGACCATCTACCTCTTCCCTTGCACGTTTACCGCTTCCCGTCAACAAGGCTTCCAGTGGTGTCCGGAGCAGCGCAACATGGACCTCAACCAGCGGCGACCTGGGGGCCATGTCCGATACTGATGAAATACGCGACCGTGAGGATTTCGTTACTGAATACAATAGGCTTGCCCAAAAGGTATGCTAGATTGTGGTCGGTATAGGGTCTCATCACACTGACCTGTACACAATAGTATGGCGTTCGTCCACTGGTTCCCGAGAGTCCAGCGAAAATCGATGTGAGTTCTCGGGAACAAATGGAAAAAGGCAACGAAACTCAAGAATCTCTCTAACTCTTGGGCCAGACCCTAGGGACCGTCCCAAAGCGTGGGTGGTGGTCACGTACCTTCAGGCGAACGTCCAGCCAGTCTACAGAGAACAGCGTCCGTCGCCAGCGAAGTCTCGGCCATGTGGCATCACACGTCGCGCATCCCAGGAGGGACAGTCTCAAGGACCAAGATCTCCAAGGCTTGGTCAGACTCTGTGGGAAAAGCTTCCTCTATCTGCCGCCCGAGTATGCACCTGGGTCTTTAATTCTTCCTACTTGCTTCCGTGCCACCGCGCAGTATCTTGTACAACATGGTTAGTCAACTCCAAATGTCTTTATTTCATGAGGGAGTTGCCCCATTGACCTCCACCAGCACCTGAGACTCGAGGCGTCTTCCGTATTCCGGGTTCCGTCCGAGTCGTCAACGAGCTATACGAGTTCTACTGCGCGGAGCAGACCGGCGGTGACATCGCAAATACAGTCCGAAGTCCGAATCTGCCTACTCACATCAATGTCGGGGTGCATGACGTTGCATCTTGCTTCAAGAAATTCCTCGCGGGCCTACCTGGTGGCGTCCTTGGGTCACTGTCCCTTTTCGATGCCCTGGTCGCGATAAATAGCCAGCTCTACTGTGACCCAGAGTTTAGCAGGACCAAGCAGAGTAAGATCCGTGCACGACTGATCGCCCTCGCTGTTGGGACCCTGAGGTCACAATTCAGAAGAGAGCTAATATGCGCCGTCTTTGGCCTTCTCTGCCTCTTGGGTCGAGCCGCTGAAGTTGCTCCCCGCGAGGACGAGCATGGCCATCCACTGCCTACTTCTGACCTGATGGGCTACAACGCTCTCGGAATTGTGTTCGGCCCTCTGCTGGTGGGCGACATGCTGGGGTCGCACGCTGTCAAGCTCGCAGATCCTAGCGCTGGCCTTTTCCTCGTGGCAGAGTCTCCTTCAGCGAAGTCCAAGAAGGAGAAAAAGAAGTCGAAAGAGCAGACTGAGGACGCTCAGCAGCCCTTCTTGGAGGTCGACAAAATCCACGTCGCGAATGACATAACGGAAATGTTGATTACAAACTGGAGAGACGTTGTCAGACAGATGAGGAGTGTTGACGTGAGTATGAGTACAGGACTCCTGAAACGCCGCAGTCGAGTCTCGGTCTCTGAGGATGGACCGATACACCCCGGCAGTTTTGGGAGACCTTCTGAGACCGATGTCGAGGAAACGTCATCAAGAAGAAGATACAGTGGTCGACCCGGAGTCGAGGGCCCTCGGACCAGTTCTGGAGCCTCATTACCCCGTAAGTAATTAGCGAACTTGATTTGCAATCCCAAATATGAATACTAATACCGATGCTCAGGAGCCGTGTCCTTCAGGCAGATGGATAGCACCAACGACGCTCTCTCGGTGAAGAAGACACGGTCTGACTCTGCTCGAGTCGTCTCCGGCTTGCAACAATCATCGAGAGCATCGGGAGCTCTAACGCCTCCGCGGCAAGAGTCTGTTGGCGAGAATCACGGCGGCGACAGCAAAAGGCTGCCAACGCCGTTGAAGAGTGCTCTCAAGTCCTCCATCAATACAAAGACTTCCGACGCAACTACCAGTCAAAATGAAGCAGGCAACGAGAACCTGTCCCCTTCCGACGGCGACCTGAGCCCATCTGTACGATCACCTTCCAAACTCATTGGGCCGCGATCCCCAATGAAAAACCCAGTTGATTTAGAGCCTCGACCACAGACTACGGAACCTTTTAAGACGCCCAAGTTCGAGTCTACAAGGGACGAGTGGTCACTGCGATGCAGGTCCGTGACACCCTCGAAGGGTAGGAAGAGGCCGGCATCCAAGATCGTTAGCCAGATTGATGCTCCCCTGGAGAGACTGCAGCCGTTGTGTAATCGGGATCCAATGATCACGTACCAAGCTGAAACTGGGTTGAAGATACTAAAAGCACCATCTACAATGCGCTCACAACCAAGGATTCCTCATATCGACCCACGAGTTTCCCCATCGAGCGTTCAATCATCTATATGGCGGACATCATCGCGAGAATCGGCAAGCTCGGGTGTCGTGGAAGGAGGAGAAGAGACCGCGGAGGAAGTTCAATCTCCTATGAAGCCGAATCAGGTCGCTCCGGACCAAATCGATGGAATTGCGGAGTTTGTCTTGCCAGGAAGCCCGTGCCGTCGATCACACATGGACCTCAGGGGCGAATTTTCGAGGCGAGATGATACTATCGCAACTCAAGCATCATCTTTGCCCATCCTCAAGAAACGATCCCGTCAACCCAACGTCCTGACCAAGAAGAACGGGCAGTCTCGGAATCCGTCAGCTGCCGGTTCTCACACAATGTCTCCTAAAGCAAGCAAGAATGGCCTGGTTAATGTCAAGCCGGGTGCCAGCAAGGTTAGGGGATTGGCAGCAATGTTTGACAGTGCTGCCAAAGCCTCACCCTTCGTGCCAACGCCCATTGGCCCCATCCAAAAGAACCGACGTGAGACTGCTAGAGTCGTCTCCCCTTATACGAGCAACCCGTCGCCTCGCGCCTCACTTCAACCAGCCACTTCCGTGTCGACGCCAGTTTCCTTGATGAGCGGTTCGAGGATCAGCATTACTCTGGGCACTACATCAGGGAGCTGGAGTAAAAGATCCATGATTCCGCGCCGACAAGACCCGGGCAATGGTGGCAGTACCAGTAAGGCCGACAAACAATCCAGGCCGACGCCAACAAAACGAGAAGAGTCACGAATCTCAGTCGCGCCATCCGTCACTCCATCCAGACTACGTAGCCCATCCCGTCTGCCGATCAGAAAGAAAGTCTCCAATACTGGTTCACCTTCCTTGGTGCAACTTGATGGTTCGATCAAACAGCCTAGCTCTCCTCTCAAGCTCACAGCCGAGCAGGAATTACGACCTGTCGGCTATTATTCCAGCCCCATCCCTCAGACAAGAACTGGTGGCGGCTACAAACTTCTGCCACGGCTGTCGCAGCAAAGCTCCTCTTCATGTTTTGATGACTCGGTGAGCCTCAGCAGGTATTCCAGCTCCCTTAGTCACAGTCCTAGCCGTGGTCGTAGTGCCTCGTCACTGCGCGATCAGATCCGCAGTCTCAGGTCGGAGCTCTCAGCAAAAAACGAGGACTGTGCACAGCTCCGCCTCGAACTTGAAGAGACCAAGACCATGAAAGCTGTGAATGAGGCCATCTTGCGTGAAGGCCTCAATCGTGCAAGAGAAGATATTGCCACATGGAGTCGTCGGGCCGAGAGGGCCGAAACAAAAATTGACGATTTCGAGCGCCTAGCCATGCAGATTGAGAATGCGCATGACCAAGACTTGTGTGGCTGTGAGCACCGTCGCGATGGACAGATCGAGGCAGGAGATGGCTACTCTTTTGACAGTGGCTCGGACCATATTGATGTTCCCCAGGCCCTGGTCCGGCCACTCGTTGCGAGGATGAACCAGGGCACTGGGAGGACAAACCCGACCACTTTTGCTGGTGTTGATGGTGCGAACTGCGCTGATGATGAATTCTCGGAGTGTTCTTCGAGCACGGTAGTGAGAAATATCAGTAGCGCTGGCGAAGATGATGGCACAGGTGGTAGTGGGCTCTGGAGCCCGGAGGATGAGGCTGTCAGATTCCCTCCACCTATGTTGATGGATGAGTATCTTTGAAGGAATGGATAGACCAGAACCTTTGGCATGGTGGATGGACTGGGCGGTCGTCAGAAGCTATCACTCTTCTTGTTATTAGCTATTCTTAGCCTAGAGCCAGGTTGGACAGACAGTGCACAATAGTATCAATGAAGGCGTTTCACTTTCATGACTGTCTGTCATGGGCACTGGTTGCTTCCATTGCTTGATTAAAAAGAATGTCTTTCCACACCATATAGCTCTGTCATATTTAGTTCCGTCTCCCCAACTCCAGCCAAAGCCCGACTACGCTCGAAACGACCAAAATTTCGCACAGAAGCCATCCCTTGATGTGCTACGTTTATCTACACCTGCGATGCTTCTAAGCTGTCCGTTCTCCGTGCCCATGATACACGCCAGGCCACATCCTTCACGACAGCTCCAGCCCCCTTGTGATCCATCGCACATGTGTGGCCATAGACACACACACACACATCTCAAAGAGATCCAGCCAGGCGGTCCCAGAGGCCGCCCGCGGTCTTGGCTTCGGGCGAAAGGATGGTGGTGTTCCATGCCTCGATGCCGTCGACGAAGAGCTGGTAGGAGAGGGAGCTCTTGTCGGTGCCGGGGACCTTCTCGATGGTGATGGCGCCGAACTTGGAGTTGCCATTGTGGATGTACCTGTTTGGTGTCGTTAGCAGGGTTGTTTCGGGAGAGAGAATTGGGTTACATGCCAACAACATTGCTGTGGCATATGCGCTGGAGGGGGAGGAAAGGGGGGGGGGGGGCAAGGGAAAATAGGAGAAGGGCTGATCGACGACGTACTTGAGCCCCACATCCTCATCGTCGGTCTGCTTATAAGTCCCCACAGGCGAATAGAACTGGCTCAGCGGGCTCGCAGAGAACTCGTACACGGCTGCTTTATCATTCCACCTCGAGTCCGGCGGCGGCGGGAACTTTGTCGCGGCAAACTCGTGCCTATCCCCGGAGAGGACAACGACGCCGACGCCCCTAGCAGCAGTGTCCCACATGGCCTCGAGGATCTTCTTCCGCTCCACCATGAAACCGCCCCAGGTGTCCTGTCGGTTGACAGGCCAGTTCTTTGTGAACGGGACCGACGAGGCGATGATCTTCCACTGTACGCCCCTGGGCTCCGGCTTCTGCAGGTATGCGATGAGGTCGTGAAGCTGATCTGCACCGAGCATCGTCTTCTCCTCGTCTGCGTATGGGATCTTGTTGTTGGACCGGTAGGACCGCGTGTCCAGCATGAAAAAGCTCGCCGGGCCTTGCGTGAACTCGAACCAGGTCACGCCTCCGCTCTTGGTGCCAGCTGCGCCCGCTCTCTTGACGGCGGGCGGGTTAGCCGATGTGTGATAGTGGTGCCAGGAGTCGACTGCGGCCTCATATACGCCCGTCTGGTTCTTGTCCCAGTCGTTGTTGATCTCGTGGTCGTCGAGGACGTGGATCCAGCTGAGATTCTGCCCAACTTGAGGCCACTCGGGCGATGCATAGACGGCTCTGTACTTCTGGCGGTAATCGGTCACATCTGGTCCCCACAGTTTGGGCACATCCACGTAGATGAAGTCGCCGAGGAAGAGCATGAACTGGGCGCCGAGACCGGGTAGGAGCCTTGCGAGGTGACGCATGCCGGGGATCGACAGCGGGTCGTCGAAGGGGCTATAGGGTAGACGGTTCACTATGCAGGAGGTGGAGAGGAAGGTAAACTTCCCATCGTAGTTCTTTGGGTACTGACCGGCCCGCGGCGCGGAGGTGAACTCGCCCGAGTGGCCGTTGGAGCTCTTCCAAACGTAGGTGCGTGGTTCCCTGTGCGCTGCAGGCACGGTGACGACAGCTGTGTAGTCTGTCTCATTGGTCGTCCACCTGACGCCGCCGACTGTCTGCCAGATGGAGGTGTCGAAAGGAGGCTGGGGGTCCTTGAGCCGGGCCTCGATGGTGACGGGCATTTTTGACTGGTCTGGCTCCCGGATGAGCAGCTTAGCCTCGGTTTCGGAGACGTACCCAAGCCTGATGAAGGACAAGTCGTCGGCGGTGATCCAGTGCTCCGAGTAGACACGATCAGCCACCATGAGCACGCACGCTACGTTGACGAGCAGGGTGCCTAGCGAGAGGGCGAGACTGCGAGGGTTCGGCATGCCGGTGAGGAGGGAGTACAATGGGCTGACAGGAGGCTCTCCAACGATGATTGCCTCCTTGACCTCGAGCTCTTCGATAACAACATCGTCACCCCCGTTGCCCCCGCCATTGACGATAGTGTCCTTGATGAGAATCTCGGCCTCCTCATGAACTTCATCGTTCTGCAGACTGCTGAAGTAGGTGGAGATGAAAGTCGGTATGTAAATGGCGAACAAGGTGAACACGACCGGTGCTATAGGCTATACACGTTTTTTTCTTCTTTAGAGTTGTACACAAAGGGACTGAGTGCTTCTTGCATCCAACTTACTGGCAATAGACCCTGTTGTATATGTTAGTCGGCTTAAAACAACAACAATTTGTGGTCACCAAGAACTTACCCATCTAAGAAAGAAGTACGACCCCAGCCTGAGGACAACAGATGATACTGTTGCTAATTTCGTTTGGATTGCCATCGTTGTGAAGAAGAAGAAAAGTGCAAGTCAACCTCACCAACTGTTCATTACGGAATCCTCGGGTGAGAAAGAGAAGGTCGATGTCAATATTAGCTAGTCAGGTATTGAGAAAGGCACCCCGAAGACGAGGGATGATAAAATGTAGAGTATAAATTCGTCCAGGTAGTTAGTTCTCTTGGGCAAGCTGATCAGACCTCACGCACGATGATGAGTCTCACAAAGAGTACTTTGAGAGCCTAAGATTAAGACTCGAGCAAAAAGGGGAAGAGTAAGAAAAAGACAACGTGCAGCCGGTGCAGCAGGCTGTTGTTTGTTGTTTTATGAAACATTACTGACAGGGCACACTACTGTGGTACAGTGCCTGGCCACCCCCAGAGCTAGATACGTCATTGGTCCGCCTGCGGGTTTACGCGTTGGGGAGCTACTGGAGCCACCGCATGCAGTTGACGGGCGTGACGGGCTACAGGGGGTTGGTCGAGCACTAAACTATTCATCCAGGCTTAGCGCCCCCAGCTCTCTAAGACCCCTGCAGCCCCGGGGGAAAGGGGGGGGGGGAGCGCCTCAAAGCTTCCACCGTGGCCTGGCCTGGCCTGGCCTGTGTGTCGCGACAGCTGTTATCGCCCGGAACCGCATTGGAACATTTACCAACCTGTCCCCGAGCACAGCAACAACACCCATCAGCGCCCATCATGCAGCTGACAACCCTCGCGTGCGGGCTGCTCGCCCTCTTTGCCTCTCAGGTGTCCGCGACGGCGTTGACCTACAAGCTGGTCGCGAACGAGAAGGCATGCTTCTATGCCAACAACCAGGAAAAGGCCCAGAAGATCGCATTTTACTTTGCTGTTCGTTGCTGCTCTCCCTTGCCCCCGGCATCCTTTTTTCCCGCCCAGTGCCTACCGATGGTGCGTCTAGGAAAGCTGATCCGACTTAACAGGTACAATCCGGTGGCTCTTTCGATGTCGACTTCGAGGTTACCGCCCCGTCGGGCAAGATTGTCACAGAAGGCACAAAAGAACGCCAGGGAGACTTTGTCTTCACGGGTAACGAGATCGGCGACTACTCGTTCTGCTTCAACAACGAGATGAGTACCGTTACCGACAAGTTTGTCGACTTTGAGATTGCCGTACGTCACGTCCTGCTGCTTGTGCTGGTTCTGTCCTGCCCGCCGCCCCCTTTACTCACCCGCCGCATGATATTCTAGGTCGAGAACGAAGCCCGAGTCGACCTCCCCTCGAAGAAGGGAACCTCTCCCGAGCAGACCACCTCCCTCGAGGAGTCCGTCATAAAGATCTCTGGCCAGCTGTCGACCATGTCCCGCAACCAAAAGTACTTCCGCACGCGCGAGAACCGCAACTTCAGCACTGTCAGGAGCACAGAGAAGAGGATTGTCAACTTCAGCCTGGTGCAGTGCGGCCTCATCATCTGCATGGGTGCTCTTCAGGTCTTTGTGGTGCGCTTCTTCTTCCAGGGCGCAAGAAAGGGCTATGTGTAAACTATACGAGCATGTTGAGAGAAGGGAGGAGGAAGGAGAAAGAGAGGGAGGGAGGGGTGGCTGGGATCAATACCCGAGGAGCTCAAATTGGTCATGGGAGTTTCATGCACGGCGTTTACTCTGATAGCCTCATCGGCGGATGTCATGAATTGGTTTTCTAGGACAGGGAAAAAGAACATCACGATCAATCATAGACTCATGAGCATGAATGTTTCTATGAGAAGTCCCATCATAAATTCAGCCATATGTATAGTACTTGAATTGTTGTTCCCTTTCGACTGGTGAGCGGTTTGCCAACTGTAAATATAATATATACATTGGTGATTAGATCTCAAGGCTCTTGGCTACGCTCGATATCAATTCTATGCTTCCTTCGTTGTTGAATCTCAACATCGCGTTGCACAAATGGTCAAGCAGTTTGGGCGTAGGTGAACATGGGCCTTTCTCTACACTGGGCTTTGGTGCCGAGATGTGGGCGCTAGTGGCCCGTGCGACAGGCAAATCTGCACCCAAGCCAAACATGCTGTAGAAGGCCCCCGTCCGACCTAGCAACTTCTCGAAATAATTAATCACATCCACCCACCCCTCCTCTTCTTCTTCTTCTTCACCAACGTCAACGCCAACATCCAGCGCCATACCCCCCCTCCCAACGCGCCCAGTATGGCTTCCCTGGCATCCGCCCTCTCGCAATCCCTCCCGAAACCCACATACACAGGCGAAGACGAGGAACTCCCCACGCGCGCTACCCAGCGCAGCGGCCCACGCATCGTCGGCCCCGGCCACTTCGACGAGACCGCCGTTGTTCTCAAGCGTGCCGGCGGGCCCCCTCCCTATGGGCAGCGGGTAGGATGGCGACCGCGCAATCCAGAGGACTTTGGCGATGGCGGCGCCTTCCCCGAAATCCACATTGCACAGTACCCCCTGGACATGGGCCGCAAGGGCGGCTCGGCTTCCAAGTCGAACGCGCTGGCCCTCACTGTGGATGCGGACGGCAAGGTGAACTACGACGCCATCGCGAAGCAGGGCCATGCCGAGGGCCGCATCGTCCAGACGAGCTTCAAGGACCTGATCCCGCTGCGGCAGCGCGCCGACGCGGGCGAGATCAACCTCGAGCGGCCCAGCGAAGACGAGGTCGCCGCCACGACGGAGCGGACCAAGGCTGCGCTGGAAAAGCTGGTCAGCGGCGCGGTGGCGTCGCAGAAGCCAAAGAATGTCAACGTCGGCGGGAAGAGAGACCCGACCTTTGTGCGGTACACGCCGGCCAACCAGATGGGCGACAGCTCCAAGAAGCAGGACCGCATCATGAAGATCGTCGAGAGGCAGCGGGATCCGATGGAGCCGCCCAAGTTCCGAATCAAGAAGATCCCGCGTGGGCCGCCGTCACCTCCGCCGCCCGTGCTGAGGTCGCCGCCGAGAAAGCTGACGGCCCAGGACCAGGAGGACTGGAGGATCCCGCCGCCTGTGTCGAACTGGAAAAACCCAAAGGGCTTCACGGTGCCGCTGGACAAGAGATTGGCGGCCGACGGGCGTGGGCTCCAGGATGTCCAAATCAACGACAAGTTTGCGCAGTTCTCAGAGGCCCTGTTCATGGCGGACAGACACGCAAGAGAAGAGGTCAAG
Source organism: Cryphonectria radicalis (assembly GCA_014849355.1). Taxonomy (NCBI): domain Eukaryota; kingdom Fungi; phylum Ascomycota; class Sordariomycetes; order Diaporthales; family Cryphonectriaceae; genus Cryphonectria; species Cryphonectria radicalis. The sequence continues at coordinate 370,829 of JACWQW010000001.1, forward strand.
CAGCGGGCGCTCATGCAGCAGCGCCTGGCGGAGAAGGAGAAGCAGCAGAAGGAGGAGAACCTTCGGATGCTTGCACAACAGGCACGGGAGGAGAAGGCCGGCGGCAGCAGCAGCAGGCGCAGGTCCCGGTCCGGCAGTTACGACGGTCGCTCTGACGCTGGGTCAGCGTACGACAGTGATGACTCTGCCGTCCGTGAACGAGAGGAGGCACGCAAGGAGAGGCGTCGCGAGGAAGAGCGCAAGCTCCGGCAGTCGCGCATGGGCGCGGAGCGGCGTGTCCAGGTCATGGCCCGCGAGCAGAACCGGGACATATCAGAGAAGATCGCCCTCGGCCTGGCGAAGCCTACGCAGAGCAAAGAGGGCATGTACGACTCTCGGCTCTTCAACCAGACCAGTGGGTTTGACAGCGGCTTCAACGAGGACAACCCCTACGACAAGCCGCTGTTTGCGGCGCAGGATGCCATCAGCAGCATCTACCGGCCACGTGCAAATATGGACGATGACGATGAGGCAGCAGGCGACAAGGAGATGGAGAAGATTCAGAAGTCAGCCAGGTTCGGCGAGGTGCTGGGGCGCGGCAAGTTCAGGGGCACGGAGGATGCGGAGGCCCGGGAGGGCCCAGTGCAGTTCGAGAAGGAAACAGCGGACCCGTTCAATGTCGAGAAGTTTCTGTCAGAGGTGGAACAGTCCTCGAGCAAGAGAGGATACGGTCTTCAAGAGGCCGACGATCGCAAGTCGAAGCGGCCGCGCGTGGAAGACGACGACTAGAGTGGATAATAGCATCTGCTGTGTGGCAGCATTCCCAATGGCATCACGATTTTGACACCTCGAGCATCATCTCATGGGGTGCTGCTCCGCCGAAGGAGTGACGAGGTCGGCGACTTGTGCTCAGTCTCATCAAATCCTCCAGCTGTAGGTGTGCTGGGATACAAAATCATCACATGCCCTCGTCGGCAGTCGACTGTGGTGGGTGATGCTGCTATCAACGTAACTGAAGCTTCTAGACCTCCCCTCGCCCCCCTCCCCCCCCAAAAAAAAACATGTGATTGCAGATCAAAGCTCGACAACTTTCACGCTCGCTATTTTTTATGCAGGGCTCGAACTTTTGTCCGGACTATGAAACCAACCTTGGTAAAAAAAAATCGGCGAATAGTTTTTTTTTTCCCCTCTCGCGTCGACGACATATTGAAAGGGAATAGAGCGTTAAGGTTCGGGCAATTATCATCAACGAACAGAGAAACAAAACCACGTGGACTAGGATCATTGAACGCTTTCGCTGTTGCAACAGAATGGAGCTGCACATGCCTGGCACGGAAAGCTGATTCGCCCTTGGCCTCGCACAGCCCTTTGCAACTATGTCGGGAAACATGAGACGGAAATTGAAGTATCCTTCTTCACTAGTCCTCAGTACTGAAACTCGTTCTGGTACAAACTGTGTCGAAGAGGCGGGGGGGCCTCTGAAGGGGGTGGGGACAACCAGCCAGCATCAGAAAGCAAATCGCTGGCTGAAGAGCTGCACTGCTCACGAACCAGATCTGCGTTGAGACTGGTCTTTTTTCTTGGGTGGCTGTCAACTACAAGTTGTCAATCTTTCATCCCAGGCCCTGAGACAATGCCGAGAGGCAGTACGAGGCAAAGCACTGCCCCCCCCCTTCCCCCCAAAAGGCTCCGTACGCGCCCCAGGTCGTCGCTCCGACCCATCACAGCCGTCCACGAATCCTCCGATCATCGTTCAGCCCTGGTTGCATATTGTCTTGGCTCGATATTGTAATAGGAACCGACGACTTGCATAGACAACACGGCCACATCTCCGACATCAACGTCTTGGGTTAGAAACCTTGAAAAAAGACTCCTCTTCGGGCTTGGGGTTTCCGCACCCTCACAAAGACACTTCCTCGCCATACATTTTTTTCCTTTTTTCTTTTCTTTTCTTCCCAGACAAGTCGAGATTCAGAATGTGTGTGGCACGCAAATGCGTCGTCGTCAACCCATTCATTGCTTAAACTTTGTGGGCCTGAGGGGGGGGGGGGAGGAGAACAGGATAATGGTGGTCAAACACAACGGCTCAGGCAAAGAGCACGACGCATAAGGGCAACAGAATGTTGGGACAACTGGCGGTGCTCGGCTTGATCGACTGGATATCTAACCTGTGGATTTCCCCCCTTGGATTTCTTGCCCCGGCGTTTGTCGCAGATGGTGTAGTCCACCTCTGTAATTTTTCCAACATTCTTTTTTGGTGTCAATACCAGCAAGCAATCCTCATGGTCTCTCCATATCTGATTCCTCTGGCCAGCATTCGGGAGCTTCCTGCAGAGACAGTTATAGTCTGGGGGAGAACTCTCCCATTGTTCCCCTCCCTATAATAGACAGGGACTGGTCCACAGATACATCCATACCATAGACAACCTACCTGGTGAATCCGCAGTTCCGTTCACTTCAGCCTGGGTTTCCAGTTGGCGAGACATATATGACAGGGTTGGCTCTCGTACACGAGGTCGCTTTTACCAGGGAATAATATTATATATTACCTCTTATCAGGGCCAGCATGGCTGGGATCAGCTTCGTCCGCCTTTCAGGAGGCCCAGCACCCAGTGCATCCTCGATCTACAGCCAGGACCGTTATTCATGGACATCCTCCGTCTATAGCCAGGATGAACAACTTCCTGTGCCGGAAGAAGACACCAATCCTCTCCTGCTTCAGCGGGCAGACACAGCCCTCTCCGCCAAAACCCTGACCACCACCTACGGTGCAGACACGATCAAATCCCTGGGCTACAAGCCCTTTGAGTACTGGAAGGGCCCCAAGCCAACTGCCTACCCAGCCGACTTCCGGAAGCAAAAGAACAATGCTCTCAAACCGCCCCGGCTGACGGGAGCCCCCAATCCACCTCGGATTCAAGTCCACAAGTCTTCTTCCTCCTCTTCTCCCAACGACCTCAAGCCAATGCCTCACGTCAGGGTCCGCGAGCTGAAGGGGTATATGGATGCCGAAGAAGAACCCCCACCACGAACGCCGACGATAAAAGAGAGATACCGGCAGAGGCAGGCTGAGCGCGCAAAGAGGCGGCGCGATCTTTTGCACGGAGGGGGCGAGTGGCCGGGCTGGATACCCGATAGGAAGGCCCATATGAAGAAGCAGCAGCAGCAGCAGCAGCAGCAACACCGACAATGGACGCGAATAAGAGGGGACGAGAAGGAGGAGAAGGGGCAGTGGGACCTGCAGTCGACGGGATCGACGGTGCCTGTCAACAGGATAAAGAGGTGGTGGGACCCACGGACGTGGAGGCGGCGCATCTGGGGAATTCTCGGCATCCTCCTGATTCTCTCGGCTGCTGGTGGTCTTATCGCTGCGATGGTATCATCCAGAGACAACTTGGACGGCCCTGTTCTCAAATACAGGACATCATCAGATTAGCACCTGGTCCGGGCCTTTGTGACGGAGGGCTTGCTTGCTCCCTCGTCACCTCCGTGACCTTCAACCTTGCTTCATCATTTCTCTTGGAAAGCAATTCCCATTCCCAACCTTTTTTTCTTTCTTTCCTTTTCTTCTTTCGGCAGAGCAGGCCTCAGGCGTCTTTGTCCAGCTGGCACTTGCAGCCCTTTGAATACATCGACCATGCCCTATCTACAAAATTTGCTGCGCAAGACGAAACATCAGAGCTTACAGCTGAATCCCACGGAAACTCCCAAGTGAAATGTGTGCCATACAGATGGAACTGCCATTGAAAATCAAACTCTAATGATGTCTAGCGGGGATGTCCTGTACGCCGATGCTCTATCACGAGCTTACCATCTCCCAATGCCCTCAGACCCCCCCGAACGCCTTGAGCCAGAAACCGTGGGCATGCATGTAAACATAACTATACAAGCCCTGCGCAGGGCCTTCTCGTCTTTTTTTTTGTGTGTGTGTGTGTGTGTGTGTGTATGGTCCCCCCCCCCCTTCTTACCAAAAATCCTCCTCTTCTTCTACGACTCCTCCTCCTTGGGCATCCTCATCCAGGCATCAATAGCCGCACTAAAAGCCGCGAAGCCCGCACATCCAACAGCCGCCGCCTGCGGGCCCCCGTGCCGCGCGAGGATGGCCCCCGTCATGCACCCGGCCGCGACGCCGTTGCTCAGCTCGTTCTTGGCGCGGTACCCCTCGATGCCGCACTCGATGCCCGAGAAGAGGGCGCCGACCATGCCGAAGTTCTTGGCCGTGCTGAAGGAGCGGGCGCCCATGTCCTTGAGGCCGACGCGGAGCTGCTGCTTCCACGGGAGAGACGAGATGGGGGTTTGGTTGGCGCCGGGGGCGGTCGCTGTGTGCATGGGGGTGTCGTAGGCCATCTGGGAGGGGAGAATAAGGTTAGCCACAGTCGCGCTATATAGAGGTAAGGAATTGGGGGGGGGAGGGGGGAGGGGGGAGGGGGGAGCATACAGAAGCCATAAAAGCGCCAAACAAACCGCCCAGCCCAAAGCCCATAACCCCAGACATAACGGTCTTCGCATAGCACGACTCCATCAGACCTTGCATCTTACGCATGTCTGACATCTGATTGCGCATTGTTAGCATTTCTTGGAGCGCCTGTCGCCGCGGCGGCGCGCAAAGCTGGGCTGGTCAGACTGACCATCTTGACGTTGGGATCATTTGGGTCCATGGCGCCTGCACCCGACATGCCCGGCAGCGGGGAAGGGCTTCCTGCGCCTGGGAAACTCATGTTCGGTTCGGACAGAGGTCGTTGGCTCGGAGAAGGGAGAGCGTGGAAAAGGGCTACGGGCGATTGTGAGAAAGGGCGACGGTGATGCAGAAGGCCAGAGGGAGACTTTTTGTTTGATTTACATGGAAGGTCTGCTAGGAAGATTTTCGATAAGATAAGATCCAGCCAACGTCTGCGGTGGGCCGGTCTCGGGACCCCAAGGCAGCTACTGTAGCTGGGCAGGTCGCCGCCACAGACCGAAACGCAAGCATTCCATGCCTCTCTTTTTTACTAACAAAAGAAATCAAGAAAGAAAAGGAGGAAAACAGAAAGAATAACTTGGCTTCGATATTCACATACGGTCTTGGTAGGTCTAGAGAATCGTTTATGCAACGACTAGTCTTTGCTTGCCAACAGGTTTTCGAAACAGAGAAGGAAAAGAAAAAGAAAAAGAAAAACGATGTCCGCCCGGGAATTGCCCCCCCCCCCAAACTCTCCCCGACCCTGTTCACGTCAATATTCCTAGTTCTACTCCTACGCCCGATGACTGTTGTTTGCTGAACATAGGAGATGTCGGCAGGCCAAATACACACAAAGGGGCCAATCCATCAGTAGTTCCTGCCGAGGAACCTTCGGTTTGATACACAGAGAACGTTGCACTTTGCAAATCATACTTCGTCCCTCGATAGTACTCCTCTCCAACAACAAGTCCGCCACGCAGGGCTACTTGAGGAACAGATCTCCAGCACCATTGCGAGCCGACCGTGTACGGTCGACATGGTCCAATCCGAGATTATCGTCGTCATCGCCAATCAGCTCAGTCAGAACTTCATCTGCACGCGGGTTAGCGTTCATGAACGACGTAGAATTGAGCAGAGGAGAGGGGAGGGGAGAAGGGGGGGTGGGAGAGAGGACTCCCTTCTCCCTCCCAAAATGGCCAGCTTACCATCTTGAAGGTAGTGCACCTTCGAGTACGGACGTCGGACCAGCGCGAACTTGATCTTCTCAAAGCTCTTGCCCTTCAGGCCCGTCCGCTTCTCGAGGCGCTTCTTCGTATCACTGAACTTCTCGCCCTATATTTATATATGTCTTGCGTCAGCCCGGCAGGATCTTGGTCCGGGAACGGCACCTTCGCTTACCTTTACAAGTAAGAACCTGAATGGCATGCCATGCGCCCGGTTGGGCTCATTTTGAAAGTGGAAGCAGTTGATAAACTCCTTCTCTGTCGCGTCCACCTCCTCCTCCAACATCCGCTCGGCGACGAGCCCGGTGTACTCGTTGATGCTGATGACGGGATACTCGCGGGACATCTCTCGGAAGATTTTGTGGTTGTTCACCTCGAACACCCTGATCTTACCCGCTTCGGCCTCGTCGGGAATCTGGGCCTTCTTGACAACGCCACTGATGACATCCTCAATGATCCCGTTCTTGCCCACCAGTATGTCGAGAGGTTCCTGTCACTCCTGTTCAGCTGATGTGACGTCCGTGGTCAAATACACACGACAAAACGCCTTACCTCCTTGGTGATGCCCTCGCTCAGCCAGGTGACCTTGATGTTCTTCTTGGTATCAAGCTCAGCCAGACTCATGTCCAGTACCTCAAAGTATAAGGCGTCATTCCTGTGGCCCTGGTTGAGTGTCGAGTACCCAGACGGGGTCAGGATGCTCTGCAGGGTTTGATTGGTGGACAGCCGCTTTATGGCAACTCTGGGGGCAGAGGTGGTGGCATTCACCGTGTAGAACCGCAGGTGTGTCGGGTCTGCCTCCAGCGCCGCGCCAACCCTCTCGGCCAGCTGGTCGTACGTGATCTTCGCACTAAGAACAAGCTCGAATGGAGGGTACTTGTTGGGATCAGCACGTGTTGGGTGCGCATGGAACTTGACCGTCCTCTTGTACTGGAGGAAATCGTAGTACTCTCTTGCGTCCTCGCAACGGTCTGCTTTCTTGGCACTAGACCACCACCTGTTGTTAGTGAGAGGGGCCGGGGGTAGAGCTACTGGTCGTCGTCAGGTCACTTACGGTTCCTCGGATGCCTTGTCGGCCAGCCCGAGCCTCTTCTCAATGCCCGACTTCTTCTCGGCCGTCCGCTGAAAGCAGACGATGTCGCCGTCCTGGAGCTCAGCCGTCTTGAGCGTCTGTTTCGCCCTGAGGCTCTCGATCATGGTGGGCTTGATCTCCTCCCAGAGCATCACCTTATCGTCTCCGGGAAGTTTCTCGCCCCAGCCCATCTTCTTGCAAATCACAGGGACAAGCTCCTCGACCTTCTTTTCCTTGTTGATGTAGACATGTCCTACACCGTGGAGGGATTGGGTCTCGGCATCGAAGTGTTTCAGGAAGAGCAAGATCAGGTCATTCTTGACCACCATGCCGTTGCTCTGGCCCTGGTACGTTGGCCAGACGGCCTCGCCCTCGGCACTGACCTCCTCCGCCACCTCCACCCAGACACGAAGCGTGTTGTTGTGGTGGCTCTGGGACTTGGTGTAGCTCTCTTCCACCGTCAGGCGCAAGTCCATCATGGGGGTGTCGGGACGGACGGTCTTGTTCTGTCGGTTCACCATCAACCAGAGGCGCACCTTCTTCGGGTCCTCCTCAATGTCCTCGGCGATGCGGTTGACAAGGTCCTGTACGGTGGAAGAGCGCAACGTCCGATAATATCTAGGCGCGGACAAGTCAACCTCGGGGTTGGCCTCAAAGTTTCCGAGGTCCGTTCCGCCATGCTCTGCGAAGCTAGACGGCACGATGGCCCTGACAGACATGTAGAGGTGCTGCTCCTCGCGTTCTTTCCTTCTAGCTTCGCGGATGGCTGCCTCCTCTTCGAACCTGAGACGCAGATGCTTTGGGATATCCTCCTGGGTGACGGGGCAGAGGATGTTGTCCAATTTGGACTGCCGGATATACACCAACATGTAGGCGCTATTAGGGCGCATAATAGGCGCTTTCCTCTGCAGAGGGTTCCGGACATTGTTCTGCGGTTGCCGGTACTCCCCGCCGAAGTTGTCCTCTAGAACCTCGCGACTGGTCGCTTTGGTCACCTTGTCGTCATCGTACTTGTAAAACCACCCCTCCTTGTTCGGCTTCAAAAATGCATAGTAGTGACCTGCGTTGAGGTCGCCGCTGTGCACTAGCACACCATGCAGCTGGTATGTCCAAGGCTGAGACTTGTCTGCGTCCTCCGACAGGAACGGCGACGCGTCGAAGGTCTCGGGGAACTCGTACCGATCATTGATCTTCGTCATGGTGTCCCTCATGTAGTCATACTCGAAGCGCTTGAGCTGCAAGTGCAGGACATCAGGGAAGCTCATGAATATGACGCCCTTGTTGGCGTCCTGCAGCTTGAACTGGTCGCCTGCCATGTACTGGTTCTCGCCCTCCATCTTCTCGACCTGGATGTAGTCCTGGAAGCTCTCCTGCAGGTTCTTGTTCCCGGAGACGTTGAGCTGGACGTCCCAGAAGTCTTCGACTCGGCTGGATTCGTAGTCGACGTTGATGCACGATATGTACGTCTTGATCTTGCCGCTGAACATCTGCGGTAAGACGTTCTGGGCCTTGGTGCCCTTCATCTTCTCCTCCATGCGCTCCATCAGCTTGCGCGACAGCTCCTGTACGTCCTGCTGCTCGAAAATATGCCTCGTCTCCCAGCCAAAGGACTTGGTCAGCTCGTTCGTGCCCACTGCCGAGTTTGAGGTCTGCAGTTGATAAAACAGCCGCTGAAGTGTGTAGGCGCTGTTGTTCATGCTCTCTTCTTGCTCGGTCGGGATCTCATACACAGCCTGTACACACACGATGATCAGCAATGAGCTGCTACCCACCACGAGCGAGCACGGCAGGGCCTCACCTTCCGGAACGCATTCGTGAAATAAAGAGATTGGAGGAGCGAGTTCAAGTAACAGGTGGCGCCCTGGTTCTTGAGCCCGACAAAACCTGTTTCTTTTTTTGAATCGTAATTGTTGAAATTATGCCATAGCACGCCGGTCTCGTCTTCCACGTGCCGGACGTACACGGTGATATTGGCAAAATCATTCTCGACCATGGGTCGGTTCGAGGCATCCCACGCGGCATACATCCGCCGGTTCTCGAGGAATTTTGTGAAGCCCCAGTCACTCTCCTCCTTGGTGAATCTGTGGTGAGCGCTGTGGTGGGCGAAGATTGTGGGCTCGTTTGGGTTCCAGAGTACCAGGGCAAACTGCACGCAGCAGCTCCAGTCCTCGGGGATCTCGTTCGCCTCAAAGCCATGTTCCAGGTATATCGAGCACTGGTCAACGTTATTGCCGAAGGGGAAGAGCAATATCCGCCTGTACACTGACATTAGCTCGCGGACAGCTCAGAGCCGAACGGACAGACATGGGCCGTACCAAGGGAAACCACCAGCCTGGAAGATAGGGCCGTGCTCTTTCTTATTCTGCGCGCGCCAGTTCTCAATCTCCCATGTGAAGACGGTGTCGGACAGGATCTTGGGCTCCTCGGCCAGGGCCGGTAGAACAATCTCTTTCATGGCATCATCTGTTATGAGACATCAGCAATCTCCTCCTCCTCTACTACTACTACTAGCAGCAGCAGCAGCAGCTCCTCATCCTCCTCCTCCGTAAGTGTCATGCCACACGCAGTGAGGACGTACAGTCGTCTGCCCTCGTGAGGTCCTGCAGCTGTTCTGCCTCTGTTTCGAGATTGTCTGGGTTGATGATGGTGAGATTATCCTTCTCGGCGCCGTTCTCGGTTGGCTCGACGATGTGTTCCTCGGGGTCGACCATCATGTCGTTGGGGGAATGCATGTCTGGGTTGAAGGCCTCATCGTGCACATCCAAGTTAGCAACTTCGGCACGCAGGAATTCCCAGACATCGTCCAAGGGTGGTACGGGACTGTGGAGACGTGAAGAGGAGGGAGTAAGCTGCACAGAGGGGGAAGGCGACGGCGTAGAGGGGGGCGTGTGGTCGACGGGGCTAGAGGTTGTCGCCCTGGGTGTATGGAGGGACACCCAGCCCCGTTCAGGCGGGCTGCTTCGGGTACGACGGGACCTCCTCCTGAACCTTCGAACGAGGAGAGGCATGATGGAGGAGAGGGAGATTTCTCAAGGCGTAGTACAGATTGCTGACAAAAAAAAAAAATTGTGTGCGAGGTTGGTAGGGCGAGGCTATGCAGAGCGGTGGTGGTGAAGGTGTCTCGTGTGTGGAGGGGCTGCAGGAGGGAGCAGGAGTGTGGTGTTGATGCTTTGAGGGTTGACTTACCATCTTTGCGACAAGGACCAAGACCTGCCCCTTTGTTCAGACCGGAGGAAGCGAATGGAGAGAAGGGGTGAGTAGGTAGCCGTGGCTGTCTTGTCCCAGACAATGTTTGCAGCAAAGCAGCTGCAATGGACGAGGAGGGCTGGGTGGTGGTGATAGGTGCGGATCGAGGTTTGAGGGAGAAAGAGTTGCACGTCCGCCAAGCCCAGAAACACGCTGCAACAGGGCTGAAGAAGGGAAAACGAGCAAGCGTGTCTGGGGCTAGCAGCTAAGACGTCACTGGCAAGGAATCAACAAATGATGACTCTGCTGTCAGTCAAGAGACAAGCAGCAACAGCCAAGGTGGAGAGAAGAGGGAACACAAGAGGACAGGCAGGAGCTCCAAGGTACAAACAGTCCAGAGGTGCTGAAGTATAGATGTTGTTGTTTTTTTTTTTGGTGGCGATGTGTGAAGTTTTGGGCGACTCACCATACAAGAACTTGCAAGGTGCAAGGTAAGAAGTAATCACTAGAGAGAGAAGAGAGCAGTTGCAGTGACTGCAGCCTACTGAAGTGTTCCCACTGGGGGGGATCCGGCTGGGGCGAAGCTCACTCCTCACTGACCCCAACTAAGTACTCAAGCCTCAAGGCGTCATCCCTGTCACTGCCCCTCGATGGTATGACGTTCACTTCTTGCTCTGGCCTAGAATGACACTACCTGGCTTATTACTTAGGAGTGAGCGCCGCAGGTCTAGCATTATGCCCTGGATTTTGATTGACTTCTTGATCTCTGGTCATCATCTCTTTTCCTCTTCTACCTTTCTCCTGTGCAAGATGAAGGAGAGGATGCCTAAATCATACAATGTCTTGGTCATGGGTTTTCTCTCATTCCTAATGAGCCCATGTTAGCCAGCAGAGATAGAGGAACTTGTATGCCCAGGAGATGGCCTTTAATTGGGGGGTAAGTGAAGTAATTGAAGATGGATGTACTGAAGCCCATATACATGAAGTGGGAGGATAATGTTGGCAAAAGCAGGAATTCATCAGTTTGGAAAAATTTAGTGCTTTTGTCCTGTGCCTTTGAAATCTCTTGCTCTCCCTTAAAAAAATAAAAAAAATAAAAATATCCAGTGATTTCTGGGGTGGGTAGGGCTTATTGAAATGCCGTTTTGGCTCTGTAAGTTTGGTACAGTGTCCAGTGCTTAGGATGCTATGGTTTTGGTGGGGTAGCATTACCCCTTCCCATACTGAGCTCCCCACTTTTGAGCTGCAATGACTCCCATCCAAAGGGGCCTCGAACCTGCCCATGTGCATACCGCATTCCTGGTCTTGTTCCTTCCCTGGAGGCTACAAGATACTCTAGACAATTTCCCACTTGTTCATCGCATCTCTCCTTCTCTCTCTCTCTCAATTCAGGGACACTCTCTGCTGTAACAGATCAGTCATTCATATGGCATCGGCGCCAGAAGAATGTCGCGATCGGTGGGCCCATGGGCATCAGACATGATGAGCCTGGGTGCAAGGACGAGGTTGCACACTCAGGATCTTCCAGCCATTAGTCTGCTGCATCTGGCCTCGAGGCCATCTAGACACCCCCCATGGCCACACCTGCGGCGACACGAGCAGACACGTGGGGTCCATCACAGGTGGAGGGCTGTATCCATTCTGGATGAGTATGTTTTGTTTGCCTCCACATATAGGTCTCGTGGGTGTGTGTGTGTGTGCGTAGCACTCTCTGACTTTTTGCCTGAGATAGCTGGGTGAGCAAGGAGGCCAGGCCCATCAGCCTGCGCCAGCTTATGGTGTTCGGGCGCTCTCTGAACGAGCAGAGGCTCATTAGCTCGGCCAACTATGTGAGGACAGAGCTGCCGAGAAGGTACGTTCTTGCCCGCAGGGACACGTATTGCAGGGATCATGTTTGTCTTTTCTTTCTTTTCTAGCTGACCACCCCCCGGCCTCACAGGCTTGCACATCGCATCCGGGACATGCAGACGCTGCCATACTGTGTTGTGGCGAACGAGCATTTCAACGATGTCTATGAGCTGTACTATGAGGCCTTCGACAAGTTCAGGAGGGTGCCCGAGATCCGGACCCTCGAGGACAACGATGCCTTCTGCGAGGTCATTAGTGACATGCTGAAGAAGCATCTATCCGTGATCCCGAGACTAGCCAACGGTATTCTCGAGACAAGTGCCGATGGCATGCTCCCAGCCAAGGAGTTGGATGGGTTCATGAATGCCATCCTGCGATCGGTGAGCTCAATGACTAGATCTATGCAGGACAATTTTCTGACGATGCACAGCGCATCTCCCGCCGGGTCATAGCAGAACAACACCTCTCACTTACAGAAACCTTTCATTCGCCCACCTTCACGCCCGGCGTGAAAGTACAGGAAGCCGACTTCATCGGCAAGGTCTTCCTGAAATGTAACGCCGCCGACACTGTCCAGCGTTGTGGACGCGCCGTCCTCGAACTCGCCAGGTCTGCGTACGGAGAAGACGTTGTACTCCCGGAGATCAAGTTGTCGGGTCACCTAGATGCCAACTTCCCGTTCATCCTCAGTCACATGGAGTACATCACCGGTGAGCTGCTGCGCAACTCCGTGCAGGGTGTCATTGAAAGACAACTGCAAGAGGGTGCAGGGAAGTCGAAGCCACCGCCAATAGAGGTCACCATCTGCGAGTCCTCAAAGCACGTCGTGATTCGCGTCTCCGACCAGGGCGGCGGCATCCCGCGGGACGTCCTGCCATACCTGTGGTCGTTCTGCAAGGGCCCACACAGCCAGCGGATCCTCTCCAACCTGACCCAGGTGCCCATGATGGCCGCCACGCTCCAGGAGGTTCGTGTCGACGAGCCCCCGGAGAGCGACCAGAGCAGCGAGAGGACGAGGCGGAGGCGGCCGAGCACCAGCTACGTGAGCTCACTGTCATCCCTGACAAGCAGGCCGCCCAACCTGAGGCTGGGCATGGGATTGCCCCTCAGTAGGATCTATGCCGAATACTGGGCAGGGAGCCTGGAGCTACAGAGTCTTTGGGGCTATGGCGTCGATGTGTTTTTCCAGGTGTCCAAGCTGGGCAACAAGAACGAGCAGCTGCTGACGAGGGCCATGATGGATGCCGTATAAGGGACAGGACTGGGCGCATATTCCAAGTGCCAAGCGTGTGTGTATATAAACATGTCAGCCACGATTCGATGACGGGTCAGGCGCAGGCGCTGGTATCATGGAAGTGGTACTCCATCTTGAAACAGGTTCCGGATGCATTTTTCAATCCGCTTAGGTTTTCGTTCACACACTCAAGACACACGTTTCGAAAAGGGGGGGGGTCAGCCATCCTCATTAATTGGTATCATGAAAGTGACAGAAGATTACATGGTTACTGTAAGAATAAGGTAAGAGAGGCCTCGCAAATAATGGTCCTCGAGTGGAAGCAAAACGGCAGACCAGTGGGCATCAGCTGTCCCACGTCGATTAGGACTTCCGTGTTCTCACCCGCTCGAAAATAAAAAGAAAGCGACAAAAAAGTGTCGGAAGAATTTCCATGCCTTGCCCACACTACTGACCGAGACGCAGACTCGACAGCCGCAAGCAGGGTCCAAAGGCATATCCCAAATGGCTCGCAGCCCTCTTTTGATAGAAAACCTTTTTTGTGTTTGTGTCTGTGTGATGCCCGCCTGCCGGGGCAATCATGGACTCCGGATCGGATGAGCAATCCGGCTCTCAGGATGCTGACGCTGGGTGGGTCCTAAGCGGTCACCTCGTGGCCCTAACGACGACCGTGGCTGCGGACGGCAGTGCCCTGCATCTGCTCCAGTTCCTGCTCGAGGGACTTGATCTGTGCATGAGTCTGCTCCAGATCCTTGTTAAGACGGTCGCGCTCGGCGATGAGCTTCTGCTCCCACTGTCTGAAACGCTGCTCCTCGATCTTGACCTGCTCGGTGAACCGCTTCCGGAGGGCCTCCTCTTCCTCCTTGTACTTGGGGTTGTCCAGCTTGCGCGGACGCGCCTCGCCGAACTTGCGGGTTTCCATCTGTTGTGCACGGTAGGCCTCATAGTGCAGCTCCTCGGTGGTGTGGATGAGGTCGAGCATGTGGGTGCGGATGAGGATGGAGCGCAGCTTTTTGAAATCACAATGCTCCTCGTTCTCAACCTCGGCAACACCCCATGAGTATTGGCGGCCCTTCACGATACGACCATCGCCGGTCTTGACGTCCTTCTCGGAGCCGATGACGGCAAAGGGCATGGCAGCCATCAGGCTGCGCGCGTGCTGGGCAGCCGCCTCATCGTCCTCCTCGACCGGGGGCTGGTAGATCTTGATGCTCTGGGCCTCGATGACAGCTCGGATCTAGCCTGAAGTCAGCAAACAGCCAATACCTAGAGTATGGGGATGGTGGAAAAGGGGGGGGGGGTGTGTGCTTGTCCTTCAACGTACACGCTGCTTGAACTTGGCGAGGTCGCCAGGGCTGAGGGTATCAGCCTTGGCAATGACAGGAATCAAGTTAACGCGAGAGCAGAGACGCTTCATAACCTCAATGTCGAGAGGCTTCAGAGTGTGGCCTGTAGGCCGGATGAAGTACAAGCAGGCGTGGACACGGAGGTCAATCTTGTCATTTCGGCGGGGCTGCTGCTCCTGGAGCATGTAGGATTCGTGCTGGTCGTCGAGGAACTCGATGATGGGCATCCACGAATCTCTGTTGTTGACATAGTCACCAAAGCCGGGGGTGTCGATGACGGTCAGGCGAACTGCACGGGGTCAGTTGACTGCTCTCTTGCCGTGATTACGACCAAATCTTCCCCCTTGTTCCTGTTGTGCGACGTACCCTTGAAGAACTTCTCTTCCAGCTCGGCCTTTGTGATCTCGATCTCGACGGTCTTGTCGACCTGCTTCTGGTGCCTGCGCTTGTGATCGGCATAGTTCTTGATGGTCGTGGAGAAGAGGGTGTTGATGAAAGTCGTCTTTCCGAGACCAGACTCGCCGGCAACCTGTTGTGCTGGTCAGGACCCGTAAACGCCCCCAGTCGATGGCCTCCAACGCCGCCACGCAGACTTACCATAATAGTGAAGGCTGCACCCCTCTTGGCCACGATCTTGTGCCTCTGGTTAGGCAGCTATACGGTTTGTGAGTCAGCAAAAGATATTGATCCATGGGGCAGCCAGCTGAGACTTCTCGAAGGCTGAGCCTGCAGACTTCGCGATTTCGATGGGAAAAGGGCGGAGACGTGCTCCCGGAGCTGCATACATTGGCAATGCCGATCGGACTGGCGCTGTTCTCAGCCATTTTGGGCGTATTGGGATGGTGAGGCGGGTGTTGTAGATGGTCCAATTGATGATGTTTTTGTTGTTGTTGGCGGTGGTGGTTAGCACCAGGATGGAGCTTCGTCTTGTACTCGAGGTGGAAATTGGAAGTTGTCTCAGCAACTGGGACTGAAAGGAAGGGGCGGTTGTTGTCGATTGACAATTTGGCGGGAAAAAGGTACGCGCAGATGGTCCAATTTCCTGGCCACTGTTGGAAGAAAAGGGGTCACCGGCAGTCCCCAGCAGCACCTTGTCGACGTGGACCGTGGGCAGGTCCCTTGCAGGGGTGAGGTCTCTGCACTAACCCTCTGTCTGTGGAGTCTTGACGCACAGACCAACTCCAAGAGGAGAGGACGGCCAGCACTATCTGGCAGTACTAGAAGTTTGCTACAATGGCTCTCTCTACTGCATGTACCCCCTGTTTGGGATGGCCCGTCGTCTCTTCTGCTTGTGTCAATTCTCTACTTGACTGCTTTTGTCTCTGCTTCCCCAGATAAGATAAGGCCCATTAAATTTCTAGAATTTCCAGTCTTCAGAATCTCGACAAGTGTTTTGCTTGACAGGCATGGACATTTCCCAAAGATGAAGACTGATTTCAAGTTCTCTAATCTCCTTGGAACGGTCTACAGCAGGGGCAACCTCCTGTTTAACCCAGATGGTACTCATCTCTACTCTCCGGTAGGGAACAGGGTGACTGTTTTCGACCTGGTCAGGTATGCGACATTGCAATGACCATATCAAACCTCTGCAACAGACTCTTTTGCTGACCATCAATGGCTATAGTAACAAGTCATACACCCTCCCATTTGCCCACAGAACGAATATCGCGAGGATAGGCCTTACGCCACAGGGCAATCTCCTCCTCACAATCGACGAAGATGGGCAGGCCATCCTGACCAACGTCAACCGTCGGATCGGCGTATATCACTTTTCCTTCAAGACCGCTGTCACCGCCCTCTCGTTCTCCCCATCTGGTCGCTACTTCGCCGTCGGTCTGGGTCGCAAGATCGAGGTATGGCATGTGCCGTCCACCCCCGACACCAATCCTGAAGGGGAGCTTGAGTTCGCGCCCTTCGTGAAGTACCACACACATACCGGTCACTACGACGACGTACGGCATATAGGATGGTCGAGCGATTCAAGATTCTTCCTCACTGCATCCAAAGACTTGACGGCAAGGATATGGAGCTTGACTGCCGAGGAAGGGTTCATACCGACAGTCTTGTCAGGACACAGGCAGGCCGTCGTTGGCGCGTACTTCTCGAAGGACCAGGAGGCAATCTATACCGTCAGCAAGGACGGCGCCGTCTTTGAGTGGAGGTATGTCGGTCCCAAGCGCAAGGACGACGGGATGGACGAGGAGGAGGAGGAGGAGGAGGAGGAGGCAGACGAGACCAAGCTGCGCTGGAGAATCGTGAACAAGCATTACTTCATGCAGAACAATGCCCACGTCAGATGCGCCGCGTACCATGCCGACTTGAACCTTCTCGTCGCGGGTTTCTCTAATGGCATCTTTGGCTTGTACGAGATGCCCGACTTCAACCAGATCCACACCCTCAGCATATCACAAAACGACATCGACTTTGTTACGGTGAATAAGAGTGGCGAGTGGTTAGCATTTGGTGCCTCGAGGCTAGGCCAACTGCTCGTCTGGGAGTGGCAGTCGGAATCATACATACTGAAGCAGCAAGGGCATTTCGATTCGATGAACTCGCTGGTATACTCACCAGACGGGCAGCGGATCATCACGACAGCTGACGATGGCAAGATCAAGGTCTGGGACATCGAGTCGGGTTTCTGCATCGTGACCTTTACTGAGCACACCAGCGGCGTCACAGCTTGTGAGTTTGCGAAAAAGGGCAACGTGCTCTTCACCTCAAGCTTGGACGGCTCAATACGAGCGTGGGACCTGATCAGGTATCGGAACTTCAGGACGTTCACGGCACCCACGAGGCTTTCATGGTCATGTATGGCCGTGGATCCGAGTGGAGAAGTGGTTGCCGCGGGATCCCTCGACTCCTTTGACATTCACATCTGGTCTGTGCAGACAGGCCAGCTCCTGGATCAGCTGGCCGGTCACGAGGGACCTGTGTCGTCTCTCGCCTTCGCGCCAAACGGCAGCCTCCTGGTCAGCGGAAGCTGGGACCGCACCGCAAGGATATGGTCCGTCTTCGACAGGACACAGACCAGTGAGCCTCTGCAGTTACAAGCGGACGTCCTCGACATCGCCGTGAGGCCCGACTCGACACAACTCGCCATTTCGACACTGGATGGGCAGTTGACGTTCTGGTCCTTGTCCGATGCGGAGCAAGTTGCCGGCCTAGACGGGCGGAGAGACGCCTCTGGGGGCCGCAAGATTGGTGACAGGAGGACAGCTGCAAACGTCGCAGGAACCAAGAGCTACAACAGCATCCGGTACAGCACGGACGGCAGCTGTCTGCTTGCGGCCGGCAACAGCAAGTACATCTGTCTGTACTCGGTGACGACGATGGTTCTTCTGAAGAAGTTCACTGTCAGCGTCAACCTGTCGTTATCAGGGACACAAGAATTCTTGAACAGCAAGCGCCTTACTGAGGCGGGCCCGGACGGTGAGCTGGACACGCAGGGAGAAGCTTCCGATCGGGAAGACCGTATCGACAAGTCCCTCCCTGGCTCCAAGCGAGGGGATCCATCTGCAAGAAAAAATCTGGCAGAGGTGCGCGTATCAGGCGTGGCCTTCTCGCCGGCCGGCACCGCCTTTTGCGCTGCTTCGACGGAGGGTCTTCTGATCTACAGCCTCGACAATACTCTCCAATTCGACCCCTTTGACCTCAACATAGAGATCACCCCCGCGACCACCCTGGCAGTGCTAGAAGACGAAAAGGACTATCTCAAGGCCCTGGTTATGGCTTTCCGCCTCAACGAGGCCGGCCTGACCAAGCGGGTCTTCCAGGCAGTGCCATATCAGGACATTCCCTTGGTCGTGGGGGAGATACCCGTCGTCTATGTCCCAAGACTGCTCCGCTTCGTGGCAGCCCAGACGGAACAGTCACCACACATTGAATTCTGTCTTCTCTGGATCAAGGCTCTCATCGACAAGCACGGCGCCTGGCTGACCGCTAACAGGGGCAAGGTCGACGTCGAGCTGCGCGTGGTGGCGAGGGCGATCACAAGGATGAGAGATGAGATCCGGAAGCTGGCTGATGAGAATGTGTACATGGTAGACTACCTTCTCGGCCAGGCTGGGAATAAGAGTACTTTACAAAACGAAAAGTCACCCGGCTGGTCCTCTGCAGGAGACGAGGGCGGTCAGAAACTGCTCACTGCAGAAGGCGGTCTGGGCATGGCAGACCTTGTTCAGGAAGAGGAGTCTGAGGAAGAGTGGATTGGCCTGTAGTAAAAAGATAATGTATACACCGTCAAAAGCTCGCGCAAATGTTAGATAGAGGTCCTCGACACCCTCCGACCTACACTTTTATTCCATGCAGACCGGAAAAGACAGGCCCCATTGTACGCACTAGCACAAGACCCCCCGATATGTCCCGACGTGAAGGCCTTCCAGAGAGATAGGGCCTTAAAAATTACAATTTGGATTTATTCGGAATATCCTACCACGCATGTTAGTCAGTACGTGATCCTCTAAAAAACGGCAGGGTTTCTCTGGCCGTAATTCACGCAGCAGCAGCAGCAGCAGCAGCAGCACCAGCACCAGCAGCAGAAGCACTCACGCTCCAAGCCTCCTCAAGACCTGTCGTTCTCACCCACGTCGGCCCAGGCGCCTCCACGGAGTCAACGATTAGGTGATGCACCCTCATCCACAGGTCATCCCCCTTGATCACGATCCAGTCCCGGTCCTCGTATTTCTTCGTCGTCTCCTGGCAGACGATAGCCGCGCGCGCCAGCTTGATGGCGTGCCCATCATCTTCGGCAAAGTCGTGCAGTCGAGACATGATGTCTGCGTACAGGGCTGTGGTCAGTACCTAGGGGATTTTGTGTGTTTGGGATTTTTTTTTTTTAAGGAACCCCCCCTTAAAAAAAATAAAAAAACTCACCTGCCACTGATGTATTTCCAGTCTTCTTGGGCTGATATGCCTTGAGCTCATCCAGCGGAAGGTCAGGTACGGCCCGTGCAGCGTACTGAATGAGATCGTACCGGATCTTCCATTCGAGGAGGCGGGCTTTGACCTCAACTGGAATCCAGGGTTGAGCGTTGATGGTCAGGAAGATTGGGGCAGAGTTGACGTGATGACTGTTCTCAGCTCCCCCAGCATGTGTAAGTATATCTGGTAGCAGCAGTTATGAGATCTTTTTGGGAGAACGCCCCCTCCCCCCCGGGGGGGGGGATGGAAGGGGAGGTTGGTGTCAACTCACATCAAGAAGAAGTCAAACTTGTTCACCTTGTTTGCATGGAAGCTGGCCGCGGCCGCCACATACAAGCTCGCGTCGAACATCTCCGCCGTCCTCTCGTCCAGGTCCTCGGGCCTCACCTTCACCTTGCTGATGACCCTCATCATCTCCTCGGGCGCCCTCTTGAGCACCCCATCCCGGACCTTGTTATCATCCGCCATCCGCACCGCAGCCCGCAGCCTCTCATCCGCCCGCACCTCCTCAAAGAGCGCCAGGATGCGCGGCATGCGTCCCTTCTCCTCCCCCGCTTTCCCATACGCCGCATCCGCCCTCTTCTCGCCCTCCAGCAGGACCTCCTTGAAGTTGGCCTCGTGCACGCAGGCCTGCGCCAGCGCCTCGGCCACGATCGCCGGCTGCGCCCACTCCATGCCGTACATGAGCTGGATCAGCGGGTGCAGGAACCCAGCGTACAGCCGGACCAGCAGGTCGTCTGCCGCCTCGGTTCCCGACAGCGCGTGCTCGAACAGCACAGCTTCCCACCCGCCGCTGCCCTCCTCCTCCTCCTCCTTCTTCTTGGCGTCCATCTCGCGCTGGAAGAAGGCCAGGAAATCGGGGTAGTGCTGCTCTCGGCCGAGGTAGCGCTGGGCGTGGTCCCAGGTCTGGAGGTCCGTGACGACATCGCTGTGGAGGGGCTGCGTGGGACGCTGGTAGGTGGTGTTGTAGTCGTAGCCCTTCTGTAGGACGGTGGGGGAGGCGCCTGTGCCGAAGAGGGATAGGACCTGATGGACGAGCTAGATAGAGGAGGGACGAAGAGTGAGGGACTGTGTCAGAGACCTCTGGCGGGAGAAGAGTTTCCTTTTTTTTCTTCCTTTTTTTCTTTCTTTTTCTTCTTTTATTCTTCTTTGGGTCTGCGTACATGGTTATGAAATCCCATTTGGTTGAAGAAGACGTGGTGTGTCTAATTGGTATATCTCGCGTGTTAGTCTCCAATGTTCCAGTGCCTCACACGAGATGCTCTCTTCAGTACAAGAGAGGTTGCCACCTGCCTCGAGATCATGTTGGAGGAGCTCAGAGGCCTTCTTGGCCGACTCCTCCGTCTGCTTGACCTTCCAGAGACCCGTCTGCTGGGGATCGATCTGGATCTTCTGGGCCGTCGCCATGGTTATGCTACGCCTGAACAAATAATGCACTGCGGTGAGGTCTTGCTTGAGGAATATTCTCCTACCAAACGTTGCGCGTAACATTCGAGTGTGTGACCACGAGAATGGCGAATTGGATCCAAGACGACACTTCGGAACAGGTCCATTTCGAAGGAGGAGGAGAAGAAGAAGAAGAAGGCTGGCGGACGCACCGTGTGCTCTTCTTATATAACACGGAATGGTTTGGCCGCCCCAATCATCATCCTGATCATCGTCATAATCAGTAGCCCTTCTCCAACCCAAAGTACCGTCTAAGTATGTCCCAAGTCTCTCCAGTAGTGCGCAGTGACTAGGTCGTTTCCTAGCATCTACGCAGGGGGGACAATTGTCTCCAACACCCAAGCGGGCGGACATTACTTTAAACTACGTAAAGGGCGAGAGAGAGCGAGGCTGACAAACGGGGGAATTTCTGGGGTTTAACAAGCCACATCGGGTGAAACCAAATGACGAACAATGTACGTAATTTGGGGTATGAGAGAGAGAGAGACAGACATGATGCTCTGCCGCTCAGATCCAAGGTACGGCGAACTCGAGGTTCCGAAGTACGAGGCCAGGTTCCCAACTGGAGGGTTCCTGAATTGTCAGCGAGCACCTTTGTTCGGGGTTTTGCCCGGATTTTATCTTCGCGTCGCGCGTTTGCCAATTCATCCCTCCATACAAGGAAATGTCTTATTTCTTATGTCAAGTAAGTCGTCTCCTTGTTCACAATCTAGAAACCATAGCGAGACAAAGCTCTCTCTCTCTTCTCTCGCAAGACGTACAACGCTGCAGATGTATTGCACCGGCAGCAAATATTATTATTCTATCACACGTTTGATGTATTTGTTCGTCACGAGCCGCCCAAGTCTCTCTCGTGTCCCCCCCCCCCTTCTCGACCAAGGTCTTAAGCCAGTCGCAAAGCGCCAACGTGGTCTTTCTGGAAAACATCTATTCTTCATTCGTCGCCCCTGTTTTTTTTGCACCAGCAAAAAAAAAGAACGCCAGATTCAACCAATGGACATCCGATATCCCCTCATCCCCCACCCCGCCCCCGTTAAGGCAGTTCCTTTTCCTTGGACGAGTCGTCCCTTGCAAAAAAAAAAAAAAAAAAAAAAAAAAAAAAGGGAAAAAAGACGCCGTACAGTTTGCGCCGAACCTCATGCCATGCTTTGTTGGGGATTTTGTGATTTCTTCTTTTGTGTCTTCTCATAATCCGTAAACCTGACACCTAACCAAGACCCGGGGTTGCTTTTCATTTTTTCTTCTTCTCCTTTCTCTTACTCTTCACCGATCCTCGATGAGACCTTTGCTGGTTTCCTTGTCGTATCCAATGATCTTGGTGAGATAGTAGAACCTGTCGGCGCTTGTCAGTTTTTTTCTTTCTTCGCTCTCGTACGCACCAATATGTTCCGCCACCACGATGGGGAGATGGGGTGGTACTACTACTGCTGCTACTCACTTCTCCAGATAAATCTCCTGATCCTTGACATCCTCAAACTCCTGCTGACACTCCATCCACGCTTTCGCCCTGTTCTTTGGTATGGTCTTCTTGACGGTCAACTCAAACTTGCCCGTTACGGGTCTATGATCCGATACCCGGACCTCGTGCCTTCTGTAGTCAACCTGCCGTATCCTGCCGTTGCCGCGGAACAGCAGGCGGTCGCACCAGGCCGGGCTGCGCTTCTTCTCGCTCGAGTCGTAGTTGTCTGTGCCCACGTCGTATTTGTAGGTCGGCGCAAATGTGATCGGCATCTCCTCGAAGAAGCGTAGCTTGAAGTCGGGCTTGCGCCGCCGTGCAACGAGGAGCTGGTCCCTGTCGAGCAGCTTGGCGAGGTTGCCCTGCTTCACGGCCATGACGACTGTGTCGCGGCTCATGGTGTCGATGCGGTAGTTCAGGTCTCCATTGAGGATGACGAGCTCGTGGTCGAGGATCATGGAGCCGTCGCCGCCGCCTGCGAAGCTGTCGATGCAGATGTTGGGATCCCGCTCCGGCGGCAGCAGGTTGGCTTCGAGGATCGCAGTGATGTCGTTGTTGCGGCTCTGTGCCTGCGTCTGGCCCGCTGCCAGGTGACAGTTGAAGAAGCAGAGCGAGGTGTCGTCGACCAGGAAGCGCACGACGATCCCGCCCTTGTTCCCGTGCAGGCCGCCCATGCCTCGTTTGACCTCGGCCGTGTTGAGCTGGGTGATGCGGTCCCTCACGTCGGCCTTGACGAAGATGCAGGTGAAGAGACCGACCATGTGGATCGTCTGCAAGAGATGATAGAGAGTGCCTGGTATGTAGTCGTCCAGGCTCCGGATCAAGAAGTCTCTCCAATCTCTGTACTGGTGACTCATGCGCTCCTGGTCTGACTCTTTCTTCTTGGATCGCAAGAACCGCTTTGCGGTGGCGGTCTTGTCCTCCAGGTCGACCAGCTCCTGGAAGCCAAAGATCAGTATGTCTGGAGAACCGCTGTTCTGCAGCAGATTCTGTATGAAGACGGAGTCCGCATCCGAATATCTCAGACTGTTCGGCGTCGATGCGCCAGCATTCCATGTCATGATCATGGCCTTGAGCGTGTCAAATTGGCAGTACTGGACGTCTTTCGCCTTCATCTGCTCTTCCAGCCAGTCCTCCTGAAGCATGCCGTCCCACACCCTGATCGTGTTGTCGCCGCCGAGAGAGAGAACCTGGTGGCGGCCTGATTGGTAGCAGCCTGACCGGTCGGCGATGATCTTGATGATCGGGTTGTCGTGGGCCTGCCACTCCTTCTTCACTACCCACGGGCTTTGAGTGGCATCGTAGACGTACATCCTGCCGTTGCTGGAGCCCGCCCAGATGTTGCCGCAAGACCCTTGCAGTGAGTTGATTTTGAAGGTGCTGATGTTCAGCAGTTCCAAGCAGGTGAAATCTGTCCTTGAATACACACTGACCTTGCCGTCACTGTGGCCAAAAAACACCTTGTCGGGTGCTGATGGCAGGAGACAACCCGAGGTGATCTCACCAGCACTCTCCTGGAATAGAGACCGGAGCAGCACCTGGAACGGAGCTTTGCCATCAAGAGTCGGGAAGAAGACGCGAATCTCTTTCCCAGTGGCATGCCACAAGTGATCACCAACCACCATTGAGAAGGAGTGCCCTTTGGGAACCCGAAAAGACTGATCTGGGCGGTCCGTCATGTCGGGCACATGGTCGCCCTTTGCTGCCCAGATATGTAGGGTTCCGACATCGTCCAGCGTCCATATCTCGTTGAAGTGTCGATAAATCTTGATGACCTCGTTGTGAACGTGTGCACCGGGTCGTGTTGCGACAACTCCTGAGGTCTCGATGTCCACCTCCATCAAGTCGCCGTTGTTATTGCCTATCCATAATCTCTTGCCCTCCTCGTCCACATTTGCCCCTGGCTTGAAAGCCACAGCAGTTGCCTTCAGCCCTTCTCCATGCGCAAGGCTCATGAGCTGCTCGCCGTCCCTCAAGCTCCAGACCCTGGTCAGATGACCCGAGGCACAGACTCGATCACCGCTCACATCGAAGTTGCGTGGGTCTGATTTAGTTATGATCTCATGCTGCCCGTGCTTTATGTAGGGAGGTCTCCGGTTTACATTCGAAGCGTCTGGGTAGCCTATGGTGACCACCCCGGCTGATTCTGCATGCCTGGCGGGCACAATCGCACCAGCATCTCCGTGCGGCTCGCTAGGAGGCGCAGAGGCTGTTGCTGTCTGTCTCGACTCTTTCCACGCCGCGTTCTTGTGGATGACGGTATTTGACCTGCCTTGTATTGGCCTGCTTGGGGACTGGTTTCTGTTGACAGGTGTAGAGACCGTTCGCTTCTGGTTCGGCGCAAGCGGCGGTATCGTTATTGCGGCGGGCGTTGAGACACCTGGTCTTGGGGGCCTTGGCGGAGGGATCTTCGCAAAAGACGTAGACGACTTGTCGGATATGGTGCTCAACGGCCTGGCTGGTAGTGTCGGCTGCTGCATCTCCCCAGTAATGTTCGGTGTAAGCTGTCCCTTGGCGGACCCATTCAGCTCGGCCTCCTTTTCTCTCCGTCTACCTGCAGTCGCGGGATGCTGCGGCGGCGGCGGCGCGGTGAAACCGACCTGGAGTGTTTTGGCTTTGGGCACTGGGTCCTTTGATGGTCCAGGCCTCCTGGGCAACGCCGGCGGCGACTCCTCACCCATACTTGCAGAACCGCTGCTGGGAGGGCTGCTGAAGGGGGAGATCCTATCCGAGACATTTGCTCTTGCGACGTCCGCGGTCCCATCTGCCATCCATGACCTCCTATTAGTGCCAGTACCGTCCAAGCTAGAGCGAGGGCCGTCCTCGCGCTGTCTTCGCAGCTCTGCAGACCGTCGAGGAGGAGGCGGTGATGGAGGCTTGAATGCTGGGGGTTTTGCAGCTGGGGACCTGCCGCGGTCTGAGGCTGATGGGCGGGTCGGGATCTTGAATTGCTTCCCAGGGCCCGGTGATATTGCCGGCTTGACGACATCGTCGGGGTTCAAGAGGTTCTCGTCGTTCGTGGGGAAGGCGGACGGGGCCTTGGGCGGGGAGAGCGGGGGTTCGACGTTGAGCTCAGGAGCCTCGATTTTCGGTCGAGGCGTCAGCGGGGGAGGAGGAAAGGCGCTGCGCGCAGGAGACCGCTGCGGCAGACCGTTCTCCTTGGGAGCGGGAGGCGCGAGGCCTGGCCTCTTGGGGATCGGCGGTGCGTCCCTTGTAGTCGCGGCTGGCAGAGAATCTTGAGGATGAGGGTTTGGGGACGCGTTTCTACTTGACGGCTGCGTGGACTGCGTGGACTGCGTGGAATGCGTGGGTTGGGCTGACTGTGGGTGGTCCTTGCCCATGTTCTCGAAATGCGACAGGAGGGAGGAAACGGGTTTCTGCTTGTTGGCTGGCGTCAGTGAATCTGCAGACAGTGAAGAATCCTCTGAGTATGGGCACGACGTACAATAGAGGAGCCATCAGGCCCTCCCTCGCCTTGAGGAGTTGCCATGGCTTGGTGTTGTTGTTGTTGTCGTCGTGGTTGTCAGTAGCTGAGGAGGAACACTCAGTGAGGCAATGGTGGGGATTGGGCTGCTGCAGGGCCCATCACTCCTAACAGGAGCGGTGACCCGTGGTTGACATGTGGCTCCGCCAGGACAAGATGGTAAGTAGTGAGTGGCGGTTGTAGGCCGTGGTGTCACAGAAAAGAAAAAGAGAGCATCGAAAAAGAAAGAGAGAAGAAAGAAAACAAGGGGGTTGAGCTCAGAGCAGGTCACCCAGTTTTGCTCAGCAGTGTTGAGGAAAGAATAGAAGGCTCAGGCCTATAGAGGGGTGGGAGTATAGGAGGCCTTTTGCAGGGTTGTCTTTGTTGGGTGTAACTACGATGGCCTCCTCTTCTGAACGCGCAGTGGTGCAGTGCAGTGCAGCAGTGCAATGAACTGGGCTGTGCTGTCTCTGATTGCGTCACAGGCCCTCCATTCGAGGGCTAGAGCTGCTTATTTCTCCGGGGGTGGAATCGCCTTCTATTTAGGGACTCTGCAACCAACCCAGTTGTGCTTTTGTAGGCCTGCAGCCCAAGCCCCCCGCCCAAAATTGCAGTAACAGAATGTAAAAAAGAAGGGCCAATCTTTTGTCAGAGACTGCCATGGTGTCAAGTCAAGGAAAATGAATGTTACACATCTTTTCTGCCTGTGTATAGCATGCCTTGCGTGAGGAAGTATCCAAGACACAACAAGTCTCTGCCGCCATTCCATCTTACATCCCTCTTCTAAGCTTAGGCCGCTCGCTGGCTGGTGTGGGCCACACTAGAAGCCTTATTCAAAGGCTACTCACTTTTGCAGTACTGTGTAATACAGTAGATTCTGACACTACCTGTCTCAGTGAGCTGATGATTATGGTTTCCTTGTCATCTTTATATGTTTGAAGTTTGTAAAACATTCCTACAAACCGTTGTTAATATAGAATAAGGTTGGCTTGGCAATGGCAAGGGTGTGGTTTTTTATTTATTTTATTTTTTTATACAGAAACTGCATTCCCTTCGGATCATTAATTTTAACTGGTGGAATTTTTGGAAATTGCCTTGATGCATTCAGAAGGCGGTCAATGTGATCTGATACCTCTGAAGCATACTGCATAGCACATAGTCCATACTAATATGGTATGGTAGGGTGGTACTCCCCCCGAGAGAGAGAGAGACCCAGATGTGTTGTCTCCTGAGCTCCATCAGACATGGGCCCTGTAAATGGCAGCCAGTAATTGAAAAGAAAGAAGAAAAAGCAAGAAAAGGAAGAAAAACAGAGACAGCCCAAGAAGAGAAAGAAAAATATGAAGAATAAATGAAGAAGAAAAAGAGAGAGGAGAATAGGTCCGGGATGCATGACGAGGCAGACACTGCTTGGTACCCAAGTCAAGCAAAGTCTGTTCCTGACCTTCCGATAAGAGATTAGGGGGGCAGGCAATGCGGGAAGGTGGGGCAGGGATTGTTTAGCCATGACACCTCTGCGCTAGTAAAGAGCTCCAAATTCCCGCCGGCAACAGAAAGTACTCGGTAATTCACCCAGCTTCACTCACCTAAAAAGACGTCACTTGGGCACACAGACAACCTCACAACATTCTTCAGTCCAGGGACATCGACGCCATCCCCGTTCTCTGCAGGTACCTCAGATCTGATTATCTCCTCGTTGTCGCCAATCAACTCAATACAACCCTACAGCCAAAATGAACACAGTGGGTTTCCCAGAGCCATTTCCAGGTCGTACGATCCTTTTTTCATCAATTTAGTTACTGACGGCAATTCCCGAACAGGCCAAATCTTTCTGGTGTGCAATACCCCCTGAGCAAGATGATGAAAATGTTTCCTAGCTGACAGAATACCCCCTTTTAGGCTGGGCTGGGGCTCTCTCTGCGTTGGTAAGACTGTCTGACCGCAATCACCTCAAAGACCTCTTCATCTAACAGCATGTCCTCCGTAGCCGGAGCTGGCGCATATGTCGTCGCCAAGCGCAGCATCAACGCCGATCGACAGGCTCGTCTTGAGGAGCAGCGGAAGAAGAAGAGCATGATCGAGTCGCTCGAGTACGGCAGCGATGTACCCTCCAAGCCCGGCTCCTCATCCACAATGGGAGGTGGTGCAGGCCCGCGGAACGGGGGCGAACCGAACATGGACCCCGTAGGATCACCGAGTAGGGAACAGTGCGAACCCGCGCCAACGAGACATGCACCGACTACAGAGAAGGAGCGTGTTCTGGAGAAAAGCAAATACGAGAGCTCGACACCGTTCCGAAGCAAGAAAGGCGATCGATTCTCAGATATATAAAGGAGTGGGTGGGCTCAGCCGCTGCCGCTGCCGCTTTCCAAGACGGTGGGTGCTGCTTAGGAGAGAAGCAAAGGCTCGCGTGGGCAGTTTCCGAGGTCAAGAAAACGCACAGAAGGGGCACATCTCGATCATGAAGTACTTGAGGAATATGGAAAGTCAGCGAGGGACGTTCTGATGTCGTTGGGCAGGCCAAAGAAGAACGAGAAAAAAAAGAAGAAGAAAACCCCTCGCTTGAGAGGCCAGCTGAGCCATCTGCGCAGTGATTGTGCATGTACGATTAATTTTCAGGTATGCCAGAGAGAATGATCATATGGCTTCTCATTTTCTCCGCTCATCATACTCAACTGGAAGGAGAGCCTTATTCCATACGCGAGTGAAGAAGTCAAGCTACGCAAGGAAAGGTATAGCTAACTAGATACCTGTCTTTGAACACCAGACACACTGAGTATGGATGATTCAAGGAGCAAAGGTTTTGAATATTTCATGGTGTATCAGTCTGGGCGAAGGTCTGCCAGGGCAAAGGAAAAGGAGACAATTCCCTCTGAACGGTGTGTGTAACCGGAGCCTTACCGTCACAAGGACTGCCAATGGTGCCGACCGGCCGGTTTTAGTGCGCGGCCCCACTCGGTCTAGAATTTAGGCCATCCCCCAGACCCCTGGAATCTTTTTTGCTCCAGCTCCCTTGTCGTGTTGGCTCTCTCAAGTCCAAGTCAAGTTTTGAGGAAGTAAAAGTCTCCTTTACATCTTTTCCCTTCCTCCAACAGTCTTTCTTTTTCCCTCTCGCGAGGCACCTCATCTGCGCTCATGACAACCTCACGCGCCTGATTACCGCCTGTACCCCCCCCCCCTTCCCCGGGCAAAAGAGGCACGCCTAGCCGCCCACAACCTCTCGAAGTCTCGCCCATCATGGCCGCCGCGCAGCTCACAATCGCCAAGGCCAGCCTCCTCGCGTCCCTCCTCAAGCCCGACGCCGATGCCGACCTGGTCCCGTGCCCGCGCGACGAGATTGAGCAGCTGTACGGCCTGCTCAGCGCCGCGGCCGCCCGGTGCTCACCAGCCAACGTTCAGGTTTGGAACACCACCACCGCTGCTCCAATGCCGCACCATCTCTGTTCTCCCAGAGATCTAGACATGTGCTTATATTCTTCTCTCGCCCGCTACAGAAGTGCAAGCAATGGATGCTGAAACATCTGGTCCGGTCGCCCGCAAGGACGGCAGCCCTGGGCAAGTATCTGCTCGCCCTTGCCAACACGCAACAGCAGCAGCAGCAACAACAGCAACAACAACAACAGCCTGGCGGTGACGTCAAGAATGGAACCGCACCTAAGCCGTCCGCGAAGAGGAGGAGATTACATCTCCTGTACATACTAAACGACATCTTCTTCCACGTCAAGAACCGCACGCAAGACCGAGGCTTCCTCGATGCGCTTGCCTCGCTCCTCCCAGCCCTGTTCAAGAGCGCTGCGGCTTTCACCAATGCTCCCAAGCACGAGAAGAAGCTACAGGCCTTGATCCAGCTGTGGCAGCAGGAGGAATACTTCCCAAACCCGCTCTTCGATAAACTGCGGGCAGCAGTCGCAGAAGGACCCAAGTCCACAGAGTCGGAGCCGGGCGGTGGCGATGTCGCACAAAAGGCGACCAAGGCCTCGTCAGCCTCCAAACGAGACGCGCCCTATATCCTCCCCTCCATGCACGGTGATCCCTCCGCGCCGTGGTATGACCTTCCCGCCGCAAACTGGCTCCCTCTCATCGAACCGAACTCGACACGACCCATGAACCCCTCCATGATCAAGCCGCTACAGCTCGCCAGCGGGCCTGCCGACAAGAACCTAGTCAACGCCGTGAAGAAGCTGCTGGGCGACGTGGACAAAATCTACGCCAAGGACGCCCGGCCTGATGGGGACGCCTCGTTGGTGGACATCAGCCAGATGGGCGAGATCATCGAACGGGATGAGATGGGTGATATTGTTGGTGGTGAAACGTACTACGGCTGGTCAAGGGCCTTTTGTGAGAAGATGAAGGCGAGGCGGAAGAATGGCGATGCAATGGACATTGATGACGACGACAGAGGGCAGAGGGGCTCGTCACGCTCAGCCAGTCACAGTCGGTCACCAAGTCCTGGTCGGGACAGAGGTCGTTTGTCGAGCAGGAGCTCATCCCGACCAGTCCATAAACGACGTCGAATCTCGAACTCGCGGAGTCGAGGCCGGAGCAGGGACCAAAGTCGAAGTGGATCGAGGAGAAGGGACGCCAGCTGGAGCAGATCCCGCAGCAGACGGAGACGCCACAGCCGGAGACGCTCTCGCAGCCACTCCCCTCACCCTTCTTCTCGTTCTCGCTCCCCACCACGCAGAGGACAGGATGGCAGATCTCGCTCACGCAATTCGTACTCACCGCCCCGAGCACTTGGTCTCTCCGCGAGCAACACGCCAAACAACAACTTTCAACCACCTATATTCATCCCAACAAACCCTCCACCACACCAACAATTTCGCCAGCAGCCACCCGGCCCTCCCAACTTTCCCACCGCACCTCACTTCCCACCAAACGCCGCCGGCGTGCCCCCTCCGCCTCCACAACGCCCGCCTCAACCCAGCTTCGACCCTTGGAATGCGCCGCCGCCGCCGCCGCCACCACCACCCCCTCCACATTACCAAGGCCAGTGGCCGCCGCCTCCTCCTCCTCCTCCTCCCCCGCCTTACGGCATGCCACCCGCCGGACCTGGTCTGCCACAGCCCACAGCCCAAGGCTGGTTTCCGCCTAGTAATGCCGGTATCTCGCCTCCGATGCCGCCAGTGCCCCAGCAAGGGGGATGGGCCGGCGGTTGGGCTCCTCCACCCCCACCGCCGCCCGGACCACCACCATCATCTCAGCAGCAGCAGCAGCAGCAGGGTGGTGGATACGGCTATGGTGTTCGGGGAGGAGGAGGGGGCGGAGGAAATGGCGGGTATCGAGGCAGAGGCGGGTATAGCAGGGGCCGAGAGTGGTGATTTTACTGAGGGGAGGCTAAAAACCTGTAGATAAGATGAGATGACGATGTGGGTCGGGTAGCGGGTGAACCGAGATGATCTGCGTCCTCATTCAAAAGCCGTATTTAATAAGCCTTGTGTGGCTCTAGATTAGAAATTCTAGCAAGTTGTATAACCCAACTCGAAAGGGATAATGGGATGTGCATCGTGTCCATGACGACGTCGCATAACAAGGGAAATTGTGTGACTTGTGTGTCTGTATGTGTATGTCTCTCTGCCTCTCGCCTGGAAGAAGAACCATCGAGTACGCCATCTTTTGCCCCTAGACTCTGACGGGTTTCAGAATGATTGGTCGTTGAATAAGAAAAGAATCTGTACAATAAAAGAGGATTACCTCCTGCCCCAGCTTGACTCATCTTTCCCTCAATAAGGACCGTTCCTAATCCTCCTCCATGGGCAGATAGAAGAGGCCTTTCCATGAAAATCCGCCCTTGTCCCGTCTTTTATAAGGTCGCCCCCGTATCCCATGTCAACTCTCCTGGCCGTCAATCTTCATAAGAACCATACCTAGGCTTCCTTGCATGAAAGCAATCGGGGTGAACATCAACTAAACGAACCACGCTCGCTATGGTAAGACGCATTCAGCGATTGTCGAGCCCGGTCAGCAACAGAGGCCATGCATGCTTGAATGATGGTCACCACGCTATCACTTCCCCTCCACACCAGCCCCTCATTCCCAAACTCCGTCTGTGCGTAAACACACTCTCCCGCGAGTGCAGATTGAGTCAACATAGTGGCTCAAGCCTCTGCGCTTGTCGCAAGAGGCCAGTGTCCATTTCCCCAATGACGATCTGGCGAGCCTCGAAAATTTCACCTGTTGTAGTCTCTGTCCTGGCCAGATAGCAATTGGAGAAGCACGAAATTATCATCGTTGGCTTCTCGCCGAGCTCACCGAGTCTTGCCTTTCGTGCATGACAGGGCGGTCCTGCAGTCTCAGAGAATCAAGCCTCTTCTGGTTGTCTTCGGTGCCGTCATTGTCCGTTGTCGAATTAGCAGCCTTCCCGTTCATCTTCTGCTTGTTGGCCAGCTCCTGAATCGCGGCCCACTTGCGCTCCCTCTGGTTCTCCCTCGCAGCGGCGCTATTCTGATGCTCAGTGTACTCCTGGGAACAGTCATCAAAGAGCTGGGGGTTGATCTCCATGAAGAGCTTCATGGCGTTGTAGACCATGCCATGGATTGTCCTGCTCGATTGTTAGCACAGGGCCCCCCTTCCCCACGAATCAACGGACAGATCTCCTTACCGATTCCAGTGGCCCTTGGAATTCTCGTACAGTGGTGCGAACATAATGGGAAGGATAATCTCCACGTTGTCGCTGACGAGATTGCAGAAGTACTCGTTGTTCCAGAAGTACAGAGCACGCTCTGCAACCTGGAAGTGCGGGCTTGCCACCGACTTGGCCAGTTGATGGAACAAGGGCTCCTGAACCTTTGCGAACTCTGCCGGATCCATGACCTCAAAGATGTCCTCTACCTCGTTCAGAAACATGACCTCCTTGGTGCTGTTGACCTTGGGCCAGTATCGCAGGAGGCCGAGCACCACCTCCTCCGTGAGGGACGCATCCTTTTCCAGGAACTGGACGATGCAGTAGGCGAGTTGCGGATGATACATACTCAGGCTCTTCGCTTTGTGCAGCGGTATCAGGGTGCGGGTGAGGAACAGCTTGTGCTCCTCCTTCAGGGGAAGGGCGAAACCATTAATAATGGACCCGAGGATCTCAAGAAGCTCGGCAACCCCGTTGAACCTCTCCGTCTCGTACACGAAGTGGAAGAAGACATTGTTGATGGACCTGCGAATGAAGCTTCGCAGGTTGAGGAACTTGCCGTATATCCGATGCAAGGTCGTCTTGAGGAAATCTCTCTCGCGAGGGTCTTCCGAGTCAAACAGCTCAAGGAGGCGGAGGACAAATCCGTGGTCGATATAGGCCTTGGCAATATTTGTGTTAAAATCTTGACTCTCGATGAAGCGCAAGAAGAATTCGTAGACGACCTGGATGTGCGGCCAGGCCACCTCCAGGACGGGTTCGTCCTCCTCCGGGTCAAAGGCCTCGCCCTGGGGGTTCATGGGCGGTGGCAGAGGGCGGAAGAGGTTCTTGGAGAACATCTCGACGACTCTTGGGTACATTGGCTCGGTGATGACCTGCCGGTTATTAGCGACATAGTCGAGCAGCTCGTGGAGTGCCAGCCGCTTGATCTCCTTGGACTTCATATCGCCGCTGGCGTCGTTGAAGTCGAAAATGACATTGCACTGGTCAATCTTCTGCATGAAGAGCTCTTGCCGACGGTTGGGCGGTACTTCGTGAAACCCGGGAAGCTTCTCCAGCTCGCGGTGCGGCGAGATATCGAATCGAGATGAATGCTGCCGCTTGGGTGTTCTGAGACCTTCAGGAACGTCCTTCGGCGTGGATGCAAGGCGATCGAACATCAAGGACTTCTGGCCGGCTTTTGGGGGCGCAAGGTCGTGGGGCATCGTCTCGGCGGCGCCAGGTGGCGGGACGTGCTATCGTTTTTGGAAACATGTCAGCCTTGCTGCATAGCTTGGAATAGAGGTTCTTGAGATGGGAGCTCACCGGTGCACTGGGGCTGATGATGACGGTGGGCGGCAGGGTGCCGCGCTGGGGTGCAGCTCCATTTGCAGGCTGGGGGGTAGCAAATGCGCCGGCTCCCTGAGCAGAGGTCATGTTGCTGAGGGGTGACTGCCCTGCGGCGCCTGCACCGCCTTCATTTGTTCCAGCACTATTCGGAGGGAGAGGTTTGTTCCGGATGTCGTTGAGAGTCGACGTGGAGGACGAGGGGGTGATGGTTGGGGAGTTCTGGCTAGCCGAGCCACTGTTGGGGGAAGCGGTACCGTCTTTTGAATCCTTCTTCTTGGAAGACTTGTTCGAGTCCTTCCCGCGCGAGAGCTGCAGTCGGGTGCTGTCATTAGCGTGTTGCGGGCGGTCTGACTTGGAGGGTACAGCAGAAGCGCTATAGGAACGCAGCAGCAGAAGCTGAAGTCCAGGGCGCGCATGGGCTCACTTACGACTCTCTGGCTGAAGCGCTTCATCTTCGAAGACAATTGCTTCTCTGCTGAAGATGGTCAGTAATGTCACCGCCAGTGGCTGATTCACGTTCGTGGCAGAACGGACGGGGTGTCAGGTGGAAGGAGAGCAGAGGAGGAGGGAGGGGGGGGGGGGGAAGGCGCATCGGCGAGCAGTCCCGGGCGCGGGCGCACCAGGCTGGCCAGGGATGGATGTGTTTGTTGGACAAGCTTATATCCAGTGATCGGGGGAGCTGTGAGGCGAGGGGGGGAGGGGGGCAGGGTGGGCGATAAGTGCTGGAGGACTCTCTACCTGTTCAACCTCGCAGAGTAGCAGGGAACGGCGGTAGCAGCCTTGACGACGGATCAAAGGGGTTTTGGTCCACGTCCAGGCCAGTCTCGCTGGTTGTTCTTCGAGGGAGCTGATGATGATGTTTGATGAGTGACGGGCAGGGCGGCAGGCGGGAGCGGTGCTCGAGAACCAATTCGCTAGCCAAGAGGTGGACTGATGCGCGACAACGAGACCTTCCGTGACGACGATGCGAATGAAGCTCGTTTCAGAGGTCAAAGGCTCGGGCGAAGTGAGGTCGTGGTTCAAGGAAGGGTCGGCGACAGGGGTTCGTCGTAAGCGGGAAGCAGGATGATTTGAGGAGGTAGCAGTAAGTGCCGGCCCGTAGATGATTCCTCCAGGGGGTTAGGTAAGGGCTGGTGGTAGGCAAAGTTGTAGGCGAGGTAGATAGGTAGGCAGGTATGGAAATGATCACAGCCCTCGAGCGACGTCGTTGTGTGGGTAGGTCGCGAAGGCAGGTGAAGCGTGCCGCGCGCAGGGTGCAGGCGCGCAGGTATTATTTACCGTTGGATGATGACGAGCCGTTGGCGTCTTGGGGGCCTCTGGAGGGCATCCGTGGCCAATTGGGCGAGGACCTGCAGGAGACGGAGCGTTCCTCTTGGATTTCTCCAATCCGATGGAAGAAGGCTGGTCCTCTTCGGTGGAAGAGAAGGTGGAAGGCGGGCTCTTCGCGTGGTGGAGGAGGATAGGAGGGGGACGAAGCAGGATCAGGTTGTGGTCGGTCGAGGCTGAGTTGAGGGGTGTTGCAATAAGGACAGGACGTTCGAGAGAGCGTACTGTACAGTACAGTACGAGTAATGTTTGGCGTGTCGATTGATGCCGTAACGACGACCCAGGTCCCCATCAGCTCCTGGTCGGGGTGGTGCGGCGCCGGGCCTTTCGCTTCAAGGTTGTTGGTGCCAGGCTTGGTCCAGTTCTTGTGGGGCTTCAGGTGGGAGAGTGCAGAGTGTTGATGCATTCCAGGCTGGGTGGATCATTTGACACTGGGTTGACTTGGCCAAATTACTGCTGCATGGGCTGGGGGGGGAAGCTGCTTGAACCCTGAGGGTCTGCCTGCCTGGGCCTCAGCTGGGTCCCGCTCACCTGCCTGCTGTACCTGCTTCCTCGGAAAAACACGCCCTAGTAGTGCCCCTAGCCAGATGAGATGGGCGAAGAAGGAGCTTGTTCTAGTGGCAGCATCGACCCTGCAGGGCCGTCCTTCCCCTCTGGCCGGGCGGGGCTTATGCGCTAAGATTAGAGCCCGACCTGAGCAATTCGAATGTACGAGTCTCTGTGCCGGCAGCCTGACGACTGGTCGCCAGCTGGTGGGCTCAATATCAGAGAGGCTTGCAGCACCTCAGTGAATCACCGGTACCTCTGACTGAAGAAGATCTGGCAGACGCACGCGTCTCGATCGATGTCTTACTTCTTATTGTCTCTTTCTTTCTTTCTTCTCGCCCTAAAAGTAGACGCACCCTTGTCCCACCCCTCCCCCCTTCCCCCCAAAAAAAAGAGTATCCCTGTGTGGGAAGTGATTACTCCGCAGGCCGTTTGTCGCCTCTCGCTGCATACCCTTGGCTCCCCAAATGTGAAGTGGGCACTGCTTAACGAATCAATGCTTTCAACAAGGTATTGAGAGCCCCAGGCAGACATAAACATATCGTTCAGGCCATCTTTTGAAATAGATTAGCGACAGGCTCGTTCTGTCTTCGTCACAGCCTTGCTTTCAGCATGCAGGCAATGGAAATCACCGATGTCGAGGAGAGTGAGGCGGCTCTGAGCCAGGAATCGGACTCGACCTCTTCTTCAGTTGACGATGAACATGACGAGCAGGAGGACCAATATGAGCCAGAGGAGCCAGATGAGGACGACGAGCAGGAGGAGCAGGAGGCACCCCAGGCCCCGGCCTTCAAGATCCCCTCAAGGACCATCTCTGCTGTCGAGCACCCGTTCCTGATCATGGATGTTGACAAAGGTCTGAAGACATTTGGTCCCAATCCACAGTTTCAAGCCGTAAGCTGCAATTCATTGATCCTTTCTCACGTGTATGATGCTGACTCTCGGCCCAGGTCCTGGATGCTGGAAACCCTCAGCTTTCCGTGCCCATCTACCTTCACCCTCAGGATCCCACTTCGCGACCAATGATGTCTCACTACGCTCCGTCTCACAATGTAGTTTTCAAGGTCACGGTGCCCAGACGGACGGGGCGCAAACGCAAAAGGGGCAGCGATGGACCGTGGCAGGGGGATGTTGACGAGCTCACCGAAGGACTGGACAAGAATTCCTCCACAGCATTCAGATCCAAGGCTCAACTCGACGAGCCCAAAACCCTGCGGAGGAAATTACAGGACAATGTTGGCAAATACCAGGCTGAGGCCGTGGGCATCATAAAACACACTCACCGATACCGCGGCATGGTCGACTTCAACTACTCCATGAAGAACAATGCTTTCATGAACAATTTTACAGAGAAGATCATGTCAGGCGATAGTATGTTCTTCTTTTGTTTATTTTTTTTATTATTTAATTCTTTTCTTCTGGTGCGTTGTAATAATGCGCTGACGCACGCTGCCTGGCTTAGTATCAAAATTCCGACAATTCTCTGTCCGACCTGGAACAGACACATCCACAAATCAAGACATCGTCGCACCACCACTGATGACACAAGTATCCATCCCTTACTATTATCACTATTCTCAAAATCCCTATGTGAGGGCAGTCAACAAAGACGACGGCGGGTTCGAAATGGTCAACACCACTGCCAAGGTCAAGTCAGTCGGTCACTTCATCGGCATACGGGATCCCATTCCGCCGGCCCCCTCTGGCCGGCCACCCGTCAGGGACCCTATGTTCGACGATGTCGTACGCGCTATGAGGTTGTGTATGGAGGAACGACCAGTCTGGACGCGACGGTCCATCATCAACCGGCTCGTGACCCTCGCATATGACCCAGATCACCGGGAGAAGCGAATTCCGACAAATCTATCCCAGCAAATCGTCAAGAACGCAATCCAGTTCGCAGGCTACCAGTTCAAGGGCGGGCCATGGCGCGATGCCCTAGTGAAATACGGCTATGACCCCAGGGCAGATCCTTCGAGCCGCATTTACCAGTGCCTGATATTCCGGCTTCGACGGCTCGAGATCGGCATGATGGGCGAGATGTGGCAGGAGATCCGCAAGCGCGACCTCGCGGGTGTCAAGGGGACGATCGACGAGAATGCCGACTCACACATGTTTGATGGGAAGAAATACAGCGAGGACGGTAAAGTCTGGCAGGTATGCGACATCACCGACCCCCTGTTGGTGAAACTGCTCGCGGATGCTCCCGTGCGGCCCACGTGCGATATCGAGGGGAGCGGATGGTATCATCGGGGCTTGTGGGCCAAGGCCAGGGCCATCATGAAGTGCAAGATGCGCGCGATCCAGTTCGGCCGCGAGCTACACGATAGCGATTTCGAACCCGCGCTCCAGGCCCGTGATGCGACGCCTGACCTGGACACAGTCAAGAGCATCGCCATCCCGACACCAGATCTCAAGCTGACGGAAGCCGAGTGGGAGCTGGTCAGGGGCAAAAAATACAAGACCGTGGGCCGGCTGCGCAAGGCGAAGCGCTCGGCGTATCTCTTCCCGAGCAACAGGACGCCCAAGAAACTTAAGAAGGCGGGTCTCGTTCCGGAGCAGCTGCCAGAGGGCGATGGTCACGAGGTCGCCGCCGAGGACGAAGAAGTCCTGCAGACGGTCGAGGATGAGAACGGTATCCACCCTGGTCTGCCGAGCGACTACGAGGATGGCAGCGAGTATGACGAGGATGAGATGGATGATGATGATGATGACGACGAGGAGGAGGAGGAGTCTGAGGAGGAGGAGGAAGAAGAAGATGATGGTGAGGATGATGAGAACCTGGCTGAGCATCTCCGGCTCGCGCGCTATG
Source organism: Cryphonectria radicalis (assembly GCA_014849355.1). Lineage (NCBI taxonomy): Eukaryota > Fungi > Ascomycota > Sordariomycetes > Diaporthales > Cryphonectriaceae > Cryphonectria > Cryphonectria radicalis. The sequence continues at coordinate 409,075 of JACWQW010000001.1, forward strand.
ATTATAGTGATATCGAGCAGGGAGATGAGGATGAGGAGCCAGAGGATGACCAAGATGAGGGAGATGGAGGTGGGCTGGACAATTAATGTCTGCTGATGCTAATTATTGTTTGTTGTCGTCAACAGCTAGCAGCATGGGGATCGCCACCGAAAGGATTGAGATCAATGGCATCAAGTAAGGTCATGCATGACTGTGCAATCTAGATGATTTAAATGGCATGTACTTCTCATAATTCGTGTCTGTATAAGTGAAATGCTTGTGCAACACAGGTCTTTTGCATCTCCTGCTTTCTCTAGAGAACAACCAATAAGCAATCGGTACTTAAATCCCCCCGCCCTTCTGTGGCTTCTTCCATCGTAACCTCTTTTACTTGCCTTTTGTTCTCTTCTTTTTCCTCACTGTACTTGCAGGATCTTTGTCTTGCTTGCCTTCTGCTTGACCATGCCCTCCACCCACACGCCCACTTCCTCAAGCGCCTTCCGTGGGTTCTTCTTCCGCTTCAGCAGGAACCCCTGGAGTTCTGCAGGTGAAAATTGTCCGTCGGGGATCTTCTCGGCGAACTCTGCGGCGATGACCTTCAGCTCGTCAAAAGTCAAGTCGAGCCTCTGGTCGTGCAGCACTTCGCTGGTGGAGACCGAGGCGCCATCCTGAAGCATTGGTTCTGCCTCTTGGGTGTGGCCGTTGGCCTTCTCGGACTTCTTGTCCGGGCTGGCTTGTCCGTTGGCCTTTGCAGCGTGTCCGTTGGCGGCGGCAGCAGCAGTGTGCTTGTGCTTAGAGTCCGCCTCGTACATGCGTTCGAAAAGTTCCCTGGCTTGCTCCTGCGTCGCATTCGTGAAGGCGACCTGCAGGTCCACCCGTCCAGGTCGGATGAGGGCATCGTCCAGCGTCTCGGGTTTGTTCGTGGTCATGATCAGCACCCGGCCCTCGTGCGAGGCGACACCGTCGATAGCGTTGAGCAGGCCGGACAGGGAGATGCCCTTCTTGTCCTCGTTGAAGGGCTTCTTGAGCTCGCGCGCCAGGTCCGAGACCTTCCAGTCGTTAGCCCCGCCTCGTTCTCCCTCGCCACCGTCCCCCTTGCGCTTCCTGCCCCCACCACGACCAGGCTCGCCATTGTTCTTGGTGGGCTCGTCAGCAGCCTTCTCGTCATCCTGTTCCTCGTCCTTTGGCCTGGACAGGCCCGCCGTGTCGATGTCCTCGAGCAGAACAACACACCGCCTAGGTAGGGAGTTGAACAGCGCCAGCAGGTCCTCCTCGGTGAGCGTTGGCTCCAGGAGGCTGATGACGAAGATGTCGAGCCCAAAGACACCGGCCAGCGCAAAAGACAAGCTTGTCTTGCCCGTACCCGGCGGGCCGTGGAACAGATAGCCTCTCCTCAGCGGGATACCACGGTTCGCATACCAATGAGGCGTGGCAGGGTGCAGGTACTCGTTGATATCGGCCAAGACCTGGACCTTCTGCTTCACATCCAGCACGACCGTCTTCATGGGCCTGACGGGCCTCTGTGCGACCTGTGCCCACGCTCCCCTTCCGAACCGCCGGTTGCCGAGCGCATTGGGCCTCTTGACGGTCGTCTTGGAGTGGTGATCGCTGTAGTAGTTCTCCTTGGCCTTCTGCAGCATGCGCTTGATCGGCTCGGGACTGCGGCCGAAGCAGGAGATGATCAGGTTCTCCCGGTCCTTGAACATGGCACTCCCGCTGTCCTCGTTGTCCATAAACGACTCCTGCTTCCTGGTGAGGCGGAAGTAGTTACCCTCAAACCAAAAGGCGTGGACGCCCAGGGCAGGGATGAAACGCGGCGGCAACTTGGCCTCTTCGTTGCTGAAGTTGAGATAGACGCCCCCGCCGTCGGCGGAGATGCGCGTTGAGAGGACCTCGGCCTCGTCTTCCCCTTCCCAGGCGGTCTTGCTGACCGTCTCGGCCGTGAGGGCGCGGGAGTTGACGAGGCGGGGCTGCGAGGAGAGCCACTTCATCAGGTGCACAAAGATCTCGTCGCTGGACGAGACGTGGATGGAGGAGGTGAGGTAGCTGCTGACCAGCTGCTGGACGGTGGTGAAGAGCTGCCTCCATATGCGGCTGGACGCCCAGAGGAAGCCCAGCAGGCTCAGGAACATGGCCGGGTCAACGCCTATGCGGGTGCCAATCGACTGGTGCAGGATCATGAGGACCTGGACAATAGGGTTGCGTGCGCCCAGCAGGGCGATGACGGGCTCGAGGCCGGGGACTGCTGTGATGTTGCCCGTCATATTGTCGCTGAAACTACCGCCGCCGCCGCCGCCGCCGCCGCCATGGCCGAGGCCACGACCTAGAGATTTGAAGTCCATTTCCGAGGTTTGTCGTGGAGTGAGACGTACACAGGAAAAGACGACGGGTTCCTACCGTGTCGGTGGGAAAGAGGGCGTTCAGAACTTTGCCCTGATATTGTGAATATCTGACAATCTACAGAAGGTCTAGTGACAAATATTGGCACCAGTCTCCACCTGGTAAGCTCTCGTCTCTCACTACAATCTTCGTAGAGAAGGCTTGAAGTAAAAAAAAAAAATAAAAAAAAAGATGATCAGATCAAAGCAGAGAAGAAGAAGGAGGAGAAAAGGAAGGATATTGGAAGGTTGATATAGGGAAAGAGTGAGGCAGCCATTCAACAAAAGTCAGTGGCAAAACGTCAGTGACACGCACACTAAAGGGTGGATCTACAGCACTACGTATACATATTTTTACGGGCCCTTGTGTAAGTCAGTCCACAGCAGTAAGAAGCACCTACCCAGTTAGCCAGTCAGCTGCCTAGCTACTAGCCAACAAGCGCCAATAGGAACTGCCGTACAGTGAAATGTACAACTGCACGCTGTGAATGAAGTAAGAGTCATAGTATATACTAGACAGCAGAGACACCAATCGTCTCCAGGTATACGAGGCAGAAGCAGCGAGCGGTGTGGCACTGCCTCTCAAAGCCTGCGTTTTCCCCTCTCGCGCGTTGCCGTTCTTGGGAATCGATATTACATACTTACAAGATAAAAAGATGATCGTCGCGAGGCTCTGCTATTAAACGGTAATTTTAGTGTGCAAAAATGAATCTTTTTTGGTGGGAAAAGGGGGGGGGGTTGTCCTATTCTTCTCTCTCTCTTTATTTTTCTGGCCCCTATGCGCGGCTCTTTGGGTGCCGGAGCCGGGGGGGAGTTCGCAAGTACTTAAGTAGCAATGCAACCCTTCTCACGCACTAGGATACAGATTCGTCTACTTACAGTAGCGTAACACACTGTTGCAGTGCATCCCAAACGGGTACTGTGGATAAGTAATAAGTAAGCCCATGCAGTATACAAAGTATGTAAGACGGCAGACCGACACGTCATGTTCTTTTGGGTCTCTGTGTCCTTGGTAAGATACAACAAATCAGATCTTACTGCCGGGAGTCTATGAGGGACCAGTGCAGGCAGCAGTCGGGTTTAATTGGGTCTTGCGGCGTTCTGGATCCGCTCCTGGTATCCTCAGAGGAGAAGAAGGGGGGGCGTGGATGGATTGACTACGCAGGCAGCACCACGTTGATCCGTATAAGCAACATTGCGAAGTCCGCTACAACACTCCCGACACTGATATCGACATCAGTCTGTGTACCCTTCACAGCCTTGCGTCTAAGTCACAAGAGACAGAGAGAGGAGGGGGAGAGAGAAACAGCAGAAGAAGGGGATCGAGGAAATCTCAGAGGCGGACCTCGTCTTATGCGTCACGGGAACTGAGCTATCTCGACTAATCAACCCCGTCTTGTTTGCAAAAGCCGTAGCTCTCGGTGCCCAGGGTTCCACCGGGACACCGCGCTCTCGCTGCTATCATCACCATGAAGTAAGCTTCCTGCGTCCTCGGCTCCAGAAAAGGAATGAAAACCTCATCAGGCCAGCCGAGCCGTCCGGCTTGGTCAATGGACCGTGAGACTCGGTCTCAAGATATCCACCGGTAGCCCGCTCCCGGAAAGAAGCTGTACCAGCTGCGGTGCAATATCGTTCCAGCAAGTGAAGATATTCATATATAAGTCCTGTGGTTCGCCTTCATGATTGTCTCCGGTCGTAGCCATATCAACCCATCCGCATTCATATTTTGTTCCAACCGTCTCTAGACACCGACGCCACCTATTTCCATCTTCAATACCACGCTCAGCTAGGCAGTATCACACCTAGAAGAGACCCAGGAAAAAGAACAAAATCAGAGAAGAGAAAAGAAAGCAAAAAAGGACATCATGACTGTCTACGCTGTTGTTCTGCTCAAGATCCACAACCGAGAGAGATACCAGATCTATCAGGACGGTGTCATGCCTTCCATCACCAAAAACGGAGGCAAGGTCGTCGCTTTTGACGAGGAGCCCAAGGTCGTCGAGGGCGACTGGCCCTACACCCGCAGTCTCGTGCTGTCATTCCCCAGTGCTGAGGATCTCAACAGCTGGTACACCTCAGCTGAGTATCAAGCCGTGGTCCCGAACCGCTGGGAAGCCGCGACCACTCAGATGGCCGTTCTGCGCAGCTTCGAATGAGCACTTCATCGCCGCCTACCTTTCGACCAAGCGATGCAGAAAACGTAATTTCTAGTCGGGATATGGGCGTGCCAGGCTCTGTGAGGTTACGGCTGTGAAGCCGAGGGAGGGGTTCGATGAGGGACGGGGAGGGGGAGTGGGTTTATGAAAATAAATTGTCCCATAGAGCCTCACATCCCCAGAGGGGTTCAACGAGTGGGAAAGATGTACGACTGTAGATAAAATCTCACCTCAGATCCTCATTGAATATGTATCTTCCTGTTTTGATTCATGACTGCACAATCCGGCCCCAGATAATCATGCAGCCAATGCACGGTGCCAGATTCCACCACACCCACCTTCCGAACAGGTACAGATGATCCCGCACCCCACGGCCGCCCAGTGCGATAGTCTATCTAAAGGGGCCACACATATAGAGACAACAGACCAGGACAAGGCTCATTATCCAGAGCCAGGGGCAGGGACACCGACATAAGCCTAGAGATGCAGATAAGCAGACGACCGGGCGCAGCACTGCAGGTCAATGCATCTGGGGGTGCTCTTTTTGAGTGGGTCGTAAGACGTGAGAAAGGACGATTTGACCATGCGCGGTGCTCGTGCCAGGCTGTCGGGGATGTAGATCTGGTGACTGTCGACTTGCCGAGGTTGTCAAGGACGAATTTGTTCGCCAGCTTTCCTTGCCTTGAGGAGAAATCACTGCCATGAATTTGAGCCGCTCATGGAATAGCCTGCCGTTATATGAGATGTTTGCTAGTAGTCGCACATTGCAACTACCATGTATTTGCAGTGGGAATGGCTCACAGGCCAGGAGAAATCGGTCGGCTGAGAGGGAAATCCGCCGTCTTGGGAGTCGATGCACCACTCCGTGCTCTCTCATCCACCCACAAATGCCCGCCGGCACCCTCCAGCAGTTCGACACATTCCCGATTGGCCGTCCTCCTAGCTAGGAAAAGGGGAGTGTTGTTTGCCGAGTTTCTGGTGTGAACGCTGGCTCCGCGCGTGAGCAGCTCCTTGATGATGTCTGGATTGGCGCTCATAGCCGCCAGGTGTAAGGCTGTGTTTCCCGCGTAATCGGCCTTCTTTAGTAATTGATAGTTTACCTCGTCCCCTTCGAGCATCTCACGGACACTCTGAAGCTCGCCCCGTTCGATAGCATACCCAAGTGCTGCAAATGCTGCTTCTGTGGCCGTGAGCTTGATTGTTGCCGTATCCAGCGTCCCGGCTGGGTGCGAGAAGCTGGGACTTGTCATCTCGGTTACTACCAAGTTTTTATGATTAGCTTAGCATTCCCAAGACCCTCAAGGAGCATGTCTCCTTGAGGGTAGGCCAGCTGACCAAAAAAAAAAAAAAAAAAAAAAAAAGGAAGAAGAAGAAGAAGAAGAAGAAGAAGAAAAAGAAAGAGGGGGGGGGGGGACAGTTGTTAACTTACTTTCCCCACGGATGGAATGCGCCATCTGGGCGGTGATATCGGCAAAAGAGAGGCTCTGCACAGCTAGAAGGTAGCCCAACTTCGTCAGAGCAGCCTCCGTCGTCAGGTCATGGCCGAAGACAACGCCTGCTCTGCCCAGGATCGTGCCCGGTGCATACAGCGGCGAGACAAAGCCGTTTGTGCACTGGCTGACATTCACGATGACGATGCCTCTCTCTACAGCCTCGCGGATGACCTTGGTCAGGCTGCCGTCCACGCCTCCTGGAGCGTTGCCCACTGTGCAGCCATTTCCAGTCAGCATTTGGCCAGTACAGATTATATAGGTATAATGAAAAGTGTTGGGATCTACTCCTTCTCGGAAGTTTTACATCTCACCAGGGACATCATGTCACCCAGAAGAGTACCCAGCAAGCAATACAAACTCAACAACAACCAAAAAAAAAAAAAAAAAAAAAAAGAAGAAGAAGAAGAAGTGGGGGAGGGAGAGGGCTCACTGCCGAATGTCTCAAGGATGAGACCTCTCAGGTCAGGAACACGGAGCACCGAATCAACCATCTCTGGCTTGATGCCGGGGAAAATGCGCAGACAGGCCACATGTGCTGTATCAATATACTTGGTAACCTGGAACTCAGCGATTCTCGTCGGTCGACGAACGAGCGCCCAGTTCACATCAACTCCGAGACTCGTCACTTTAGCAAGAGGCTCGCAATTTGGGCTATCAAAGGCCTCGAATGCAGATGCTGAAACTTTGGTCGTCCTGTTGCCTCGAAAGAGGGTGTGGTGGAAGAACAGGCAGACCTCGGGAATCACAAAGGTCCCGGCGATGATCAGTGACCCCAGCAGGTTGTCCACAGCGTCGGACTGGAGGGCAAAGATGGAGGCCTGAGAGCCCGTGAGAATGACGGGCTTGCCCAGATCCGACATCATGAAGGACAAGGCGGATGCCGAGTAGGCCAGAGAGTCCGTGCCGTGCAGTACCACGAAGCCATCGAAAAGGTGATAGTTCTCCTTGACCGTCAGGGCGATCTCGGTCCAGCCGACGGAGGAGATAGAGCTTGAATCCAGCAGGGGGGAGAACTCGAGGATACCATAGCGGACATGTCTCGAATAGGCAGTGGGCGGCGTGCGGAGGGAGTTGAGGGTGAGTTTCTCCCCGTTCTTGTACGCATGGAGCTGGACGGGGGCGGAGGCATCGTTGAAGGACGGCCTGGGCGCCATCGCATTCTCAAGAAATCCAGTCGCTGGCACCAGACCATCTGGCGATGGCTGCATGCAGATAGTGCCTCCCGTCATGATAATGAGCACTCGAGACTCGAGATGCTTGGTGTCCGGGTCGCCACCGCTCGACCCGGGCATGCTGACCGGGCTCATCGTGAACCGGTGATTGTAAGCTTATGGGAGTTTGGACACTGTGGCTGTCAGCCTAAGTGCTCAGAATCTGCTCTGGGAGGGCCTGCTGATCTCATGGTCTATACGTGCACACAGAGGACGGCCTGTTCCACTGAGGAAGAGTATATCAAGATTTTTTTCCAGCAGGCGATCAGGACGGTTGCTATGTACCTGAAAGGAGCAACATCTAGCAATGACATACCTGTTCTATAAGCATGTAATAAATGAAAATATCGTGAAGCAGTCAAATGATATCCTTTGCTGGTTTTGAAAGTATTCTATCCAAGAAAAGGGAGGGAGAGAAAAAAAGAAAAGAAAAAAGTCTGTTGTGACAAGTCTGCTTTTCATTAGGAGCGCTGAGCCGCCCAGACCAAGTACGCAGCCAGCCTCTTGAATCGTTACCTATTACCCCATAATAACCTAATGCACCGACAATGGAGGGTCACCCATGACCACCACCACCACGGGGATTCTGGGCCGATCAACTGGCTTTCTGAATGGGTACAATCTGGGGTCTGGGGAACTTGCAAGTCTTGAATTTCCTAGACCAAGGAAAGAAAATCTAGAAAGGGGTCACCATGACTGCAGGGATCCGATTGCCGCTGTGCGCGCAGCAGGCTACTTAATTAAGTACTTACTTACTACTGTATGGAGAGCAGGAGCAAGGGACCTCGGCTGTGCTTATGTAATGCAAATACTTCATGTCATGTCACTCTCCCAACAACGACTAGAGGAATGCTTCTTTCTTCTAACAAGAAGCTTGTGCAGTGGAATATTTTGGGTACAGTTTTGTTGACCCAACTTTAGGCGCGTTCAGATGCCATGGCCGCCGCGATGAGGATTGCTAGACTGACAGCAAGGTGAGGTCATGCCACTCTTGTTTTGACGAAGCATATATGCTAGATACTGGCTTTGGGTCGTTAACTGTTGTGGGTTGTGCGTGTATTCTAGGTCTGTCCGGTCAGGCATGCCGAGCTTACAGCGCTGTAGCTCTTCCCCTATATCATTCACCACCTCCCTTGCCACGCGAACACGAGTGGTCTACCGACTCGTCTCTCAACTATCTACTGATACTGCCACTGCCAATGAGCCTTCTCGCGATGGCACCTCGAACCCCAAGCGCTGGCCCGTGAAAGATCTCACCCAGGGCACCTCTGACGTTCGGGTCGTCTTCAATTCTGAAGGGGTCGCCTTCACATCTGCCAACCCAAAAGACTCGGAAGGCGGAAAGAAAGCCAGGGTGGTACGCCACGTGTGAGAGGGCGCCTTGACCCTTCAAACACTGAGATGACACACAGCTGATGTTGAACTTTCACCAGACATCATTTGTGGCTCAGGTGAGCCCCTACGACACGGCCATGGCACCAGGATATTGAGACTCACCTATATCACAGGGACAATTGCAGGTGTTCCCAATGTGTCAACCAGGCTACCATGCAGAGAAATTTCAGCATCTTCGACCTTCCCAGTAAAGTTACCCCTACAGAGATTGTGGTGGAGTCCGAGGGTGTGAGGGTTACTTGTGAGCTACTACGTGTTATCGCGATGCATCTGGTTCGGGACCTTGACCTCACACGCTTCACAACAGGGGATCACGAACACCACGAGAGCTTCTATAGCTGGGCTTTCATCAAGCGGCATCTCTACGGGCCGCACAAGCCCGAGTCCGAACTCTGGTATGTATCTGCATTCTCAAGAGAAACGGCCCCAGTGCTCACCAGTTTAGCGCGCGCCGTCAGCTCTGGGGTTCAGAAATCGCAGAAAATCCTCCGACTATCACCTACGAGGAAGTCATGGACAGCACGTCTGAGAGTGGGATGGCTAAATTGACGGATTCTTTGGTGAGACACCCTGGACCTTCCATTATGTCTCTTGCGCATGATCTGATTGTGGTTCTAGGTGAGATACGGGCTTGTCTTCGTAGACAACACACCTTTCGATGATGCCGTCCACACGAAGAATCTCTTGGAGCGTATCGGGCCCATCAGGGAGACGCACTATGGCGGCTTCTATGATTTCGTGCCTGATATGGCCAAAGCCGACACCGCTTATACAAACATAGCACTGCCTGCGCACACGGACACGACCTACTTCACAGACCCTGCCGGCCTACAAGCCTTCCACATGCTGTCTCACACCGCGCCCGAAGGTTCGCCGCCCACCGGAGGCGAATCACTTCTCGTGGACGGGATCCACGCTGCAGAAATCCTGCGCAGAGAGGATCCCCATGCATTTCACGTATTGCAAAGCTACACCGTGCCTTGGCATGCCAGCGGCAACCAAGGCGTCACCATCACTCCAGACACGCCGGGACACGTCATACGTGTCTATCCCAGTCGTGTAGGAGAATCACAAATTTATCGCATCACATGGAACAATGATGACAGAGGCGGTGAGTGTTCTTCAAGGCATTGTATCGCTGCAGCGCTTAATTTCTCGGGCATAATGACAGCACCCCTCCCCTCTCTTCCCCCCCCATTTTTCCCTTCTCTTTTTCTTATCCTTCTCTTGCTGGGTGCCACAGACATTCTAACGCATTTTTGAATAACTCAAGTGATGCACTTCACCAAAAAACCGAGCTATATTGCCCGATGGTATGAGGCCGGACGCAAGTTTGATGAGATCCTCAAAAGGAAGGGCTCAGAGTACTGGTTCCAACTCAAACCCGGAAGAACTTTGAGTATGCCTCCTCCTGGCCCTCACAACCCTACCATACACTCGACATTCGCTGACGACACCAAAGTCTTTGATAATTACAGAGTCCTACACGGTCGAAGCGCATTCACAGGACTCAGGAGAATGTGTGGCGCCTACAGTGAGTACCACACCCAAGTCTCTCTTCAGGCCGTTGATGCTGACAGGACGTGCGTCTGCAGTAAACCGGGACGATTTTGTGTCCCGCTGGAGAAATACAAACTTCACTCGAGATGAGGTGCTGGCCCAGGTGATAGGATAAACGTCAGAAGGTTGCCAGACGTATGCACGTGAGAGAAGTGCCTTGATAGGATCAGCCTTTCTCGTCTTGAAAGGAAAAGCAGCGCGCCTGGTTATGGGAGTAGAAACGGTGCGCAGGATATTCTTGTGTACTTAAGTACTTAGATAAGAAAGAAGCCCGTGGCCGGGATCACTATAGCGGTGGCCGTCCCTAGTGCGTAGGTCTGTAGGACTCTGTTACCATCTGATAACTCAAAAGCCTGAGTTCGCCCGTCATCATGCTGCCCCCTTTTTTTTTTATAGCCTATCTACGATTGGCTTTTTGTGTTCAGACGCCACTGTAGTCCCCTAGCGTCCATACAGGTGGCCTCAGCAGGTTTCCTGCTAGAGCGAGACACTGAGGGCTCGAGATACCCCACCATGGATCCCCTGGAAGGTTGAACCGCTACACCCAAGCCCCGCTCCAAGGTCGTCCACCGCCCGTCCCCCCCAGGCCGAGCCTCCTTGTCCTGCCCGCTGCACTGTGATTTTCCAGTTGTTGGTCTGGACTCTCTGTTGTGCTGTCAACCTAATCCCCATGGTTGTAGAATAACCTACAACCGCTCGTCTGACCTCAGCCCTACTCGTCCCAATTTGCCTTCCTCCAACTTCTGCTGCCTCACAAGGCTCTGGTGACTTTCCGCTGGGCTCCTTCTTAAATCTTTTTTTTTTTGGGAAGACAACAAGCCTTGACTACCCGCGCAGGAGGCCTCGAGGTGGAGAGTACAACAAATACGAGCCCTTCGGACACGCTTGCCACCCGGTTCAGACCCAAGCTCGAACACAGGTCTCGACTTTTGACTCCTGCAGCACAAGCATCCTCGGTGTCGCTGTTCCAAAACCTCGTCCGCCGAACATGGATACCGACGGCGCTGGTGCGCCTGGCTCCCAGGAGCTTCGCAATGTCCAGGTTGACAATGCCATCCGTGCAATACAGCAAAAGAAGCCTCTGCCCGAGATCGACTTCTCCATCCACCGTATGGAGGACGGGACTGAAGTCAGCACCATGGAGAGGGTCTGCAAAGGTATGCCGTACACTCCCACACACCCGCAGCCGACTCCCTGCATAGAGCACGCGATTTGCTGATCCTCCTTCCCCTCACACCAGACGTTCAAGCCCCTGCCATGTTCAAGCCCACCGACGAGCAGTTCTTCGAGGACGAGACGCACACGAAGCCCAACATTGCGTTTCTGAAGTCGCACTTCTACAGAGAAGGCCGATTGACAGAAGAGCAGGCGCTATGGATCATCAGAACCGGCACAGAGCTCCTGCGCGCCGAGCCAAACCTCCTGGAGATGGACGCTCCGATCACGGTCTGTGGCGATGTACACGGCCAATATTACGACCTCATGAAGCTGTTCGAAGTGGGTGGAGACCCGGCAGAGACCCGGTACCTCTTCCTGGGCGACTACGTCGACCGTGGCTATTTCAGCATCGAGTGCGTGCTGTACTTGTGGTCGCTCAAGATCCACTACCCCAAGACGCTGTGGCTGCTGCGAGGTAATCACGAATGCCGCCACTTGACCGATTACTTCACCTTCAAGCTCGAGTGCAAGCACAAATACTCTGACACCATCTACGAGGCCTGCATGGAGTCCTTCTGCAGCCTGCCTCTCGCTGCGGTCATGAACAAGCAGTTCTTGTGCATCCACGGCGGCCTCAGCCCAGAATTGCACACCCTCGACGACCTTCGAAATGTGAGCAAACTCTCGTTCTTCCCGTGTGGCCGTGTTTGTCTGCAAGGCGCGCCATCTCAACTGTTCTCTTTTTTTTTCTCCCCCCCCTCTTCTTTTTCTCTTCGGGATGGCTGACTCTGACGTGGTACAGATCGATCGTTTTAGGGAACCCCCTACGCAGGGCCTGATGTGCGACATTCTCTGGGCCGACCCTCTCGAGGACTTTGGCCAGGAGAAGACGAACGACTACTTCCTGCACAACCACGTTCGAGGCTGCTCATACTTCTTCTCCTACCCGGCAGCGTGCGCTTTCCTCGAGAAGAACAACCTGCTGTCCATCATCCGTGCGCACGAGGCACAAGACGCTGGCTACAGAATGTACCGAAAGACTAGGACGACCGGCTTTCCGAGTGTTATGACCATCTTCTCTGCCCCCAACTACCTTGACGTGTACAACAACAAAGCTGCCGTGCTGAAGTACGAGAACAACGTTATGAACATCCGTCAGTTCAACTGCACGCCGCATCCGTACTGGCTCCCAAATTTCATGGACGTTTTTACCTGGTCTCTCCCGTTCGTCGGCGAGAAGTTCATGGATATGTTGATCGCCATCCTGAGCACCTGCAGCGAGGATGAGCTCAGGGAGGAGTCCTCGAGCTCTCCCGGCCCCGCCTCGCCGCCGATCACCCCGTCGGCCCCTATCGACCCGGAGTCGATCGAGGCAAAACGGAGGGCGATCAAGAACAAGATCCTTGCTATCGGTCGGCTGTCACGAGTGTTCCAGGTCCTCCGAGAAGAGTCCGAGAGCGTCACGGAGCTCAAGACCGTCTCTGGAGGCAAACTGCCCGCGGGAACGCTTATGCTCGGCGCAGAGGGTATCAAGAACGCCATCAGCACCTTTGAAGACGCCCGAAAGGTGGACCTGCAGAACGAGAGGCTACCGCCCAGCCATGATGAGGTGACGAGGGCCAATGACGAGGAGCTCAAGCAGGCGCTGGAGCGTGCCACCTGGGAGGCTGATAATGACAAGAAGCTGCAGACCATCTCCAGGAGACTCAGCACGTACGTATCCAGCCACTCTCTCGCTGCACAGACCGCGGAGTGATGTTCGCGCTAACAACGGTTACAGTGATCGGGACACCCGCCGCAAGGGTCCTCCAGCTGCCTAATGCTTATGAGAGAAGCTGCCGATGATGAAGGATTCATCCAGAGGGCTGCTATGCGACATGGTCTTCGGAATGGATTTTCTTTCCCCTTCTTTTCTCTGCACGGACTCGGTCGTCCAGTGGGATAGCCCTGAAGCCCGACACACGAAGGCGAGTCCAAGCGTGCAAAACACATATGTATCTCTTGTTTTGCTCTTTTTTTCTTGAGACCGGCAGTGAACGAGAATATGGACGATCACGACGGGGTCGAGGAACTGGTGCAGCAGGCATGGCATGGAACCAAATGGGGGAGGCCTTCGGGGTATCACTTAGCGGGCTGTTGGGCTGTCTATGATTAGAAGCGTGCGGCTCGGGAAGTAATGCATTCTCAAATCTCTGAATACATGCAGAAGACGCGGAAGAGTCTAGGCCCAGCAAGGGGCAAGCTGATCGGCATGAGCTCTGTACACACACAAGGCAAGACAGGTCACACAGGTCCTGGAGGCATCTCTCTCAAGCCTCCTGGCGTGGCCACACGGTGAAATCATTTCAATTCCCTACTGCTGAAACACAGTAGGACCGGCACCTCGTTGTTGTGAGCTTCGGATGCCTCGTCCGATGTACCAGAAGGCTGTATCATTGCAGGTAACCAGGGGGCCCGCAGCCAGAACCACCAGTCCTGCCCCAGGTAACCTGAGACAATCACCACCACCACCATGACCATCCTTTACATACCCACCAATGGGCCCTCTCAAAAAATCGCCAGGATATTTGGTGGACTAGCCACCCCGCCCGTGACGTTACAGACCTCACTACTGACAAAGAAACTCCACCGGCCTTCCTTCCTGCACGTCTCGGCCAGCTTCTCGAGCCAGAACAGCTCCCCGATGGGACACCCGTACCCGCCCAGGAGGACCTCGTGCAGGGCCCAGTCCTTCTGGGACGGCCAGGCCTCGAAGCTGGGCTGGTCGCCGGCCACGGCCGAGAAGTTCTCCCATATCCACCGGATCACCTCCTCGGACTGCTCGACGCCGCCAAAGTGGTGGGGGAGGACGTCCTGGTGGGCGCGCAGGGCCTGCGGGGACAGGGCGGCGAGCTGGGCGTGCCAGCCCGTGCGGATGAAGAGGATGTCCCCGAAGCGGACCTCGGTGCCCTGGTCGCGGAGGCAGGCCTGCAGGTGGGCCAGGGGGATGGGCGAGGTGGCGAAGCAGTCAAAGTTCTGGAGGGATGGGTCGGCTTGTTCCTCGCGCCAGGCGACGAGGTCGATTAGGATGCCCCTGCCGACGATGCCCTGCTCGGCCCACGCTGGAGGGGGGAAAGTTTTGTTCACGGTTAGCATTGTAGCAAAACAAGAGACAGACAGACAAACAGACAGAGAGAGAGAGAAAGAGCAAGTATCATCCCTCACCCTGGATGCCGTTCACGGTGGTCTTCTTCCCGTCCTTATCCCGGCCGTGGGCGCCAATGTCCTCGAGGGTCACGCCGTTGTAGAACTTGGCCTCCTTCTGGTAGCCAAAGTGGCGCAGCCCATCCCACTGGCTCGAGACCTGCGAGTTGAAGGTCCAGACGTCGTCGTGCACGATCCTGGGGGGTTTCTGGAAGAGGTCCTGGTGGAAGAGCTTGCGCTGGAAGAAGCCCGACTCCTCGCCCTGGGCGTCGAGGGGCCAGTTGAGCGAGACCCTGTGCACCAAGACTTGTTGTGAGCCACTGGATTCTTCCATCTTTTGAGGAGTAGTCCTTTCTTATATCATTTTATAACGCCATCCATCATCTGGACTGCTACGCAAACCAAGTACTTACCTGGTTCCCTTCTGGATCTCAACCTTGGCAGCCGAAGCGACACGCTCGTCAGTGAGCCTGTTCAGGGTGCCCAGCTCATCGTGGTCACCATACAAGCCCCAGGCCGAGTGGTGCGGATCGCCCTCCCGCAGAGGAAGGCTGTCGAAGCTGGGGATGCCGTTCTCGTTGAGCGTGTGAGTCATCTTTTGAGAGTCTTTTGCTGCGCTGTGCGAGGTTCCTTTTTCAGCCTTGAATGAAATGGTCAATACAACTTCTTCCCACAAAAGATATGTATATATTTACATATATTTCCTCCTGTGATGAAAAGTAAATAGTTCTTGAGAGACAGAGAGAGAGGTCTATTGGTTCATTTATACGTTCAAGGCGGGGAAAGTTAGGTATCGATCCGTGCACCACGGATGAGGGATCGGCCCGCCTCCGTCGCCATCGTCATTCTTGCTCGGGCCTTCTTTACCGCGAAAAAGAGAGAATTGGCACGCTGCTTTGCACAACAAAACCTGCTACACTGCTAGTGGTGGAGCAAAGAGCAAAAAGAAAGGGCCAGGGTCCTGTAGATAAATAAGAAGAAGACATTGATGTTTAGCCTGTCAGCTGTACTTATTTCCTTTTTCGACATGATCGTGTGCCTCACAGCATTGCGATGTACAATAAAAAAAGATAAATAAAAAATAAAATAAAAAGAAATAAAAATAGTACAAAAGAGTCAGCGGATAGGGTCAGGGTCTCGAATCTTAGCACGTTGATGGTTTTTTGAAAGAAAGAAAAAATACTAGACAATATATCTGATGAGACAACTTGTCGCTCATAAGAACAGCAGACCCTGTAACAATAAAGGCGGGATTCTTCCCAAAGCCCTGCTGAAGACGGAGGGAGGGAGGCGAGGCGTGCGGTGCACATCGAGGGTATCTCATTTCATGATTCTCATCACATCCCACCACCCAATTCATTCATTCACCTCTACTCACTTCAACCCCCAAACACTTTCAATGCCTCGGATCCCACCCTCCACCATCCGTCAAGCCCACCACATCTCTCCACACGCAGCAGCACTGCTGCCAGTCTGTCGAGACCTGCCCTCTGCCCTGAACGAGCTGAGGTGGGTGCGCGAACACGTCCGCCAGCTCACACCCCCCGCGTCGTCATCGTCGACCTCGTCGTCCCTGTGGGCAGAAGAACTCCATGTCGCCTCGCTGTGCAGGCGTCGTGGAAGGGGGCAGCCGCTGCAGTATGTCCTCGGGACGCAGCCTTTTGGTGGCCTGGAGCTGAAGTGTCGTCCTGGCGTGTTCATACCTAGGTAAGTTTAGAAATAGAGCCGAGGCTTTTTAGTCCTTAAGAAGGGGGAGGGAGAGAGAGACAAAAGAGATGATAGAGAAGAAGGAAAAGCTGACGTGGTTTTGGTTTCCAGACCAGAGCCAGAAGCTTACACGACGCATCTGGCCGCCCTCATCCGGCGCTCTCACCTTCTAGGGCCCTCACCTCAGTCCCTGAGCATCCTGGATCTCTGCACAGGCACAGGCTGCATAGCCCTGCTCCTATACTCCCTCCTCGCCCGCATCATACCTAACCTCCACGTCCACGGCATCGATATCTCACCCCGCGCCGTCAACCTGTCAGAGGAGAACGCCCGGCACAACAACCTCACCAGCCGCTCCCTCGTTTTTGCCCGGGCCGACATCTTTTCTGACACCGCCCTGCTCGGCGCTCTCACCTCCTCCTCTGGGGACTCGCCTCCCCGGCCCCCGCTCGACATCTTGGTCTGCAACCCACCCTACGTCTCCCGGTGGGGGTACAGCCGCCAGACAGCGCAGAGCGTGCGGCGCTACGAGCCCAAGACCGCGCAGGTGCCGATGGTGACGTATCCCGGCGACCACGTGCCGGAGGATGTGTTCTACGCGCGGCTGCTGGACATGGCCGCGAGGCTGGGCCCGCGGGTGATGCTGTGCGAGGTGGGCGACCTGGGGCAGGCTTTGAGAGTTGTGGAGATGGCTTTACGGCATGAGGATCTGAGGAGGACGACGAGGACTGCTGAGGTCGAGGTCGAGGTCGAGGTGTGGAGGGACTGGCCCGATGCTGCGCCTGGGGAGTCGGAGGAGACTTCAGCCGTGGTGTGTGACGGGACTAGGAAGGTGCACATCAAGGGGAGTGGTCATGGCCGGTCTGTATTCATACAATGCAGGTGAATCTAAATCCGTCTGTCTATTCATGAAGCCGGTTTGCCCGTGAGATGTGTATGTGTGTGTGTGTGAGTGAGAGAGTGTGTGAGGTGGGTATCTTTTACAACTACAATACAAAGTTCACAACGCGGCCGCTGCGAACCACAATGACCTTCTTGGCCGACCGGATCGCATCCGCATCGCCCAACTTCGACGCGCCGTCCGCCTCGAGGATCCTATCCACAAACCACCTTTTCAGCTCGCCCTCCTCCATTGCGTGCTCGGGCGGCCTGGGTATGTCAACCGCCACTCGGAGCTTTCCGTTGATCTGCACCGCACACGCTTGCGTCCTTGCCTTCAGGAGGGGAAGGGTGCCATCTGCCACAGGAAAGGAAACAGAGCCCGAGAAGAGCGCATCTTTCGCCCCGAGAATCTGCCAACACTCAGACGCGACAGCCGGTGCGATGGGGGCGAGCATCCTGACAAGTGCTGAGATAGCGGCGCAACGCATCTTTTCGTGGGCGTCGGGGTGCGCCGCGATGGTATTGGTCAGACTCATCAGATCAGAGATGATGGTGTTCAGCGAGTATACGCCGCGGTAAGATTCCGTCACAGACTCGATCGTCCGCTGCACGTCTCTCCACAGAGCGAAGTTGTCATCCCACCATGCCAGGTCGGGCTTGCTCATTTGGGGAAGATTCCTGCTCGTCTCCGCGATGAGCTCAGAGAGCATTGCGTCGTTGATCTCAGATGCTGGACAGTCCGTCTTTGCCACGAGATCAAGGATTCGGCCGAGCCAGCGCGTTACGCCCGTGATCTTATCCTCATCCCAGTTCACCACGTCGCTGACCGGCGCTTGGAAGAGCATGTGTGCCCGGGTAGCATCAGCGCCGTGTCTGGCGATCAACTCGGTAGGATCGACGCCGTTGAATTTGGATTTCGACATCTTCTCATAGCTGACGCTTGCTGTCTCACCCGTGGCAATAATTTTCGGGCTGGCAGGATCTTGCAGATCGACCTCTTCAGGCATCAAGAAGCGGCCACTAGAGGGGTCGATGAACGTCTTTCCATGAACCATCCCCTGGGTGATGAGACGGGCAAATGGTTCGTGAACAGCCTCTGGTGATGCCTCGGGAAGCGCGGCAGATGTCATGAGGAATTTGTAGATAAAGCGGGCATAGAGAAGATGCAAGATGGCGTGTTCTATGCCCCCAAGATAGAGGTCAACGGGGAGCAGAGATGCCTTTTCAGCAGAGAAAAGTGCCTCAGCATTGTGTGGGTCGATGAAACGCATGTAGTACCAGCTCGAGTCGACGAATGTGTCCATCGTGTCAGTGTCCCTCTTTGCGGAGCCGCCACACTTGGGACAAGAAGTGTGGACCCAGTCGGTGGCCGACTCGAGTGGGTTGCCCGGCTTGCCCTCAGCCCAGTGATTGTCAACCTCTGGCAGCTTGACCGGGAGCTGATCGTCAGGAACCGGTACAGCTCCACACGAGCCGCAGTGGACGATGGGGATCGGTGTGCCCCAGTACCTCTGCCGGCTGACGAGCCAGTCCCTCAGCCTCCATTTCTCGACTGGCCTGGCCAGCTCGTCAGCCCCGGGCATCTTGACCAACATCTGTCCGCCCTCTTGGGACGACTTGCCCTTCAAGGGGCCGCTGTGTGCCGTCATGACGCCGTGCTTGATGAATGGCTCATTCTGCATTGTCGTCGTGGTCTCATCCTCAGAAACCGCCAGCACGACACGCACAGGCTGGTCATAGTGGTGCTCCTTCCAGAAGGCGTTGTCACGGAGGTCGTGTCCGGGAACGCCCATGACGGCACCCTCTCCATAGTCCCCGAGGACATACGGAGCAACGTACACTGGCAGAGACTCCTTGGAGGAGGTCGGTGTGTCCTCGTGATACGCCAAAGGATTAATAGCCCTTAGGCTAGGCAGCATGTAGCCAACCTTGGAGTCTGGTGGCAAGCCAGGTAAGGTGTCTAGGAACGCCTGAAGCTCAACATCCGTCTCAGCGAGGTGCTGCACGACCGGGTGCGTGGCTGCAAGTGCCAGATATTGCACGCCAAACAATGTGTCAGGCCTGGTGGTAAAGACCTCGATGGCGGCGTGGATGTCTTGGCTATGCGCCATGATCGGGAACTTGACCATGGCACCCTCGGACTTGCCAAGCCAGTTCTTCTGCATTGCCAGCACCCTCTCGGGCCATGCATTGTCTTTCGCCAGCACCTCGAGGTCCTGCAGCAGAGATTCTCGGAATTCGGAGATCTTGAAAAACCACTGCTTCAGCCGGCGCTTCTCCACCTTGGCACCAGACCTCCAGGAGCAACCATTGCCATCCACCTGTTCATTTGCCAGCACCGTCTTGTCCACAGGGTCATAGTTGACCTCGGCCTCGGCCTGGTATGCCAGCCCCTTCTCGTGCAGCATCAGGAAGATCTTCTGGGTATGCTTGTAGAATTCAGGGTCGCAGGTGGAAATTTCCTGCGCGTGGAAATATTCAGGTCAGCCGCACATCTTTCCGGGAGCAGTCTGGACCAGCACATACACGGTCCCAGTCCCAGCTGCCATTCATGAGCCCCATTTGCTCCTTCATCTTGGTAATATTACTCTTCGTCCATACCGCAGGATCGATACCTCGTTGAATGGCAGCATTCTCAGCGGGCAAACCAAAGGCATCCCATCCCATAGGAAGGATCGGCCTCTCCCCTTGGAGGGTGTAGAACCTCGCAAGAACATCGGCGATGGTGTAGACGCGCAGGTGACCGATGTGAAGACGGCCAGAAGGATACGGGAACATGGGCAGGATGTATCTGGACTGCTTCTGTGCTGCTGCTCCGTCGTGAGCCTGTTCTTGCTTGAGGCGATTCCATTCCGCACGCCATTTCTCGTCGAGTGCGGTCAGGTCGAGCCTGGGCACCTGCTGTGCATTGAGCTGTGCACCCTTCTTGCGCTCTGCGGCGTCGGCCGAGTCCCGCTCGTCGGCGGCTAGACCTTCGTCGTGGCCTGGTTGCGAAGATGTCGAGATGGCACGCCATATTGGCAAACGGTGGCAACCAGGAGCTCTGGTAACAAGGAGGCGAGAGATGTGTAAGCTGGGCAGTCGGCGGCCCATTGGCCGCGTGTAAATCAAGGACATGATGAGCCTGTCTTCATTCTCGCAGTCTGAAGCTGTATGCTTCGTCTGCGTACAAGGAGAAGATCAGCAGGACAAGTTGGGAGGCTGTGTTTTGCAAGTCCACGTCGTCAGGAAGTTTTTCTAGAATGTCGGATGGAGAAATTCTGGAGCAACATTCTGATAAGAGCTCCAGGTCCCGAGATCCAGGGTCCTCCCCGCTCGATCTGTACGCAGTAGCCGCACCTCAGACCTCGCGTCCCAGAAGCGCGTATCATTATGACGACATAGGTAATGTGTCAGAGGTGCACCCGAGCTCTCTCATACAGGGCAATCTGATTGAGGATGACTGGATGATCTGTGAATAAATAAGGTTCTTTGTACTATGCTATGTAGAAGGATTATAGAGTCAGATTTCAGCGCCTAGGAACATGGTAAATTTAGCAGGAGCCAGTAGCCAGTAGCCTGTAGCCAGGAACCTGCAGGGCTGACAAGGGGGCTTGATTAAGCTCGTCTGCCCTGCAAGGAGCTGCCGAAATCTGACCTGGCCACCTTTCAGCCACTCAGAACGGTCTCCTAGTCTGAGTTTTGAACGGCCTGAACTACTGAGTGCCACTGTGTGTACCACGCCATATGTAATATTATGTAGGGGTACAGGGTAGGGGTCGCAGGCCACATCCACTGGGCAGGCTTAGTTCAACGCTTAATGTGTGTTTTGCGGGTTTGCGAAAGGGGCCTGCCGTCGTCCCTGGCATCAACGACCTCTTTGAACTTTCATGCCCTTCGTGTCCTCTTCTTTTCTTGTGTGTTGGCCGAACCGGACGCTAATTTATTTCTCCTCGCCATTGCATCGTGCAGGCGACAGTAATACTTGTCCCTTCATAACTCTCTCTTGCTCCATCAGCCAGCGCCTGCACCCGCGAAGAACCGTCCCCGGCCTCGAGACGATTGGCGAACTTCCAGACCACGAGCAGGACACTCTCTCGAGTTTGCAGTTGGAGGCTGAACATGATTGCTTTGGCGCGGCGGCTGGCATAGCGGAAGATATCGAGACGAGACCTTGGAGGAATCACCGAGGGCACCTTGTAGACGAGCCTGAACAGACTCGTCTGCGGGACACCACCACCTGTCCACCACCATGTCGTACTCCCACGACCTCCACCTACAGGTGCGCACACGCGATTCACTAGAGCTCGCGTCGCTCGCTAGCTCCGACCACGCAGGCTCTGCAGACGAGACCGACTCCCGCCCCAGCATATCCTCGTCGCGAAAGCTGTCCCTCGAGCAGGATGACCCCTTGGACGTGGGCAACCCGGCCGCGACGGGGCGACCTGCAGGCCATGGGCGCACATTCTCCATGTCCTCCGGCTTCAGTTTCACCGCGAACCTCTTTCCCCTCTCCTCGACCGCCGGCGCCGGCTATACTCCCATTGGTGCTCCCACCGTGACGCCGACACAGAATGGCGGTCTGGGCGGGGCATCTCTCGAGAAGCACAAGACCCTGACATACATGAACGGGCTCTCGCTCATTGTTGGTCTGATTATAGGCTCTGGCATATTCTCGTCGCCGAGCCAGGTCAATGTCAACATGGGCTCGCCCGGCGGCGCCCTCATTATATGGGTGGTAGCTGGAGTTCTTGCCTGGACAGGTGCGGCCAGCTATGCCGAGCTTGGTGGGGCAATACCTCTGAACGGGGGGGCGCAGGTGTACCTGGCCAAGATCTTCGGCGAGATCTGGGGCTTCTTGTTCATGTGGGTGGCGGTGCTGGTCCTGAAGCCCGGAAGTGCTGCCATTATATCCATCATCATGGGCGAATACGTCGTGCGGGCCGCCATTGGAGCCGAGGCCGAGACCATCAACCCATGGTACAACAAGGCCGTTGGCCTGTTTGGGCTGCTTCTTGTGACGTTCTTCAACTGCGTCTCTACGAAGCTCGGGACCCGGGTGAACGACTCGCTCATGTTCCTGAAGTTCATTGCCTTGCTTGGGGTCACGATCACTGGTGTTGTGGTCGCTTTCACGGGCTATTCTTACAGCGGAGAGCCGAACGAGGACTGGAAGACTCATGAGTGGTTCGAGGGGACAAAGATGGATGCTTCAGCTTGGGCAGTCGCCCTCTACGCGGGCCTTTGGGCTTATGACGGCTGGGACAATGTAAGCCATTCTACTACGCGTATCACGCGAAGTCTTGATTACACCATTGCTGACAGTTCTTATAGACCAACTACGTCGTGGGCGAATTCCGGAATCCCAGTCGGGATCTGCCCCGCGTCATTCATACAGCCATGCCGCTGGTCATTCTGTGTTACGTATTGGCTAATCTCTCATACTTCCTCGTCCTCCCTCTATCCGCCACAAACTCGTCCAACACCATTGCTGTTCTCTTCGGCTCTAAAGTCTTCGGGCCCATTGGCTCTCTCTTGCTTGCTTTGATCGTCAGCGCGTCTTGCTTCGGAGCACTGAACAGCTCCACCTTTACCAGCAGCCGCCTCGTCTACGCTGCCAGCAAAGAGGGCTACGTCCCCGCGTTCTTGGGACGAGTCGGTGTCGGGTCCAATGCCATGGAAAACAGGCACGTCTCTACGCTGCGCACACGAAGCTGGTTCTCCAACGCCCTGGCCCGCTGGGTTGGAGACGAGGACACAGGCCTCTTCTTCACGCCCGTCAACGCACTCGTGCTCAACTGCGCCCTCACCGTCGCCTACATCATCGTCGGCGAGTTTGACACCCTGCTCACCTTTTACGGTGTCGCGGGGTACACCTTCTACTTCCTGACGGTGCTGGCGCTCATTGTCCTGCGCGTTAAGGAACCGAGTCTTGAGAGGCCGTATAAGACGTGGATCACAACCCCGATTATCTTTTGCTGCGTTGGCTTATTTTTGCTCTCGCGTGCCGTTATTGCAGAGCCGTTACAGACCCTCATTGTGATTGCCTTTGTCGCGGCAGGCGTACCCGTGTACTTTTTAAGAGTACGGAGAAAGGGTCCTGCGAAGAGGCCAAATAGGGACTATGAGGAGGACGAGCCTGGGTGGAAGTTCTGGAAACGATGGACAAAATAAATAATCAAGAAAAGGGGAAAGAAAGAAAGAAAGAAAGAGAAAAAAAAGAGAAAGAGAGAGAGAGAGAGAGAGAGAGAGAGGCAAGCAGGCTGCTGAGGAAAAGAGTTGGAAACGCCATGTGTGAGCAAATGAGGCTGTATTGCTGATTAGCCCTTTGCGGGCTGGCCTGAACACAAGCATTGTAATTTTTGGGCAGCATGATACCACGAATACTTTACAATACCCCCTTGGCTGAAAAGGCAACATCTTACTGGCTATTCGTAATGTGAGCTGCACCTTTTATTGCATGCTCTCCCCCCTGGTTTCACGAGGTGATTACAGCCGCAAGACTCGGGTGTTAATCCAACGTATCTCGGCGAGTCCAAACAGATAGCCAAGGCTGTCTTTACTGGCTCTTCACTTGGTACAGGAGTCTCGATTGATGTGGGATATGTGCTGGTTATTTCTTAATGAGACGAGGATGAGCGTTCTACACCTCCACCTCCACCTCCACCTACACCTACGCCTATAGCCAGACTTGGGGAGTTTGATGATACCTGGCACTCTGTAGGGAAAGGAGGTAGATCCTGGGGATGAACTGTATTTCATTGAGAGTTGTTCGCCATTTGCACTGGAGTTCAGGCGAGCGATACATATGATCTGGTACGACCTAAGCTGTTTTTCCTCGCAAACGTCCAGGATAGAATGCAGTTCTATAGATGATTATAGCACACAAGACCTCAGCCAGTCAGGTTGACCGCAACTTTGAAACACCGCGACGAGCGGTCCTGGTGAGGCTATGAGCAAATTTATAGAGCCAAGTCTAGTCCTGCATTTGTGAATCCAAAAGTCCGACAAGACTGCTTGACATCATGTATGTGTATTTTCACATGAGTTGGTCTTATCATCGAGGCTCACTACACCAACTGGGCTTCAGCCCAGAACACTAACTAGCTTCCCCCTCACGCGGCCCCCAACCATCCTCTCGAGTGCCTGCGGCAGTTCATCGAAGCCAAACGTCGAGTCGACGACCACATCCTCCTCACGCAGCGTCCGGCCCGCCTCCTCGAGCCAGTCCTTGCGGGCCTCGAGGATCACACAGTCATAACTCACCCCCAAGCCAACCCGGCCCCAGAACCACCTCTTCACCATGCCAGGATAGTTCCAGTAGATGGCCGGCCCGCCCATGCTCGACCGGTCTGTCTTGTCCCCCACGATCGTCACGTACCTCTTGATCCTCCCGCCCAGGTCCGGATCGTCCAGACACTCCGTCCCGCCCACACAGTCGACAATCACCACCCCGCCGCCGCCACTGCCCCGCCCCTCCAGCCTGTGCAGGATCTCCCTGGGCACCGAAGACGCCGCGCCGCTGGTCGTGTAGTCGACGACCTCGTCCGCACCCAGCTGTCCGCGCACAAAGTCCACGTTGCGGCCCGAGCACGTCGCCAGCACCCGCCACCCGCGCGCCTTGGCCAGGCGTACCGTGTACATGCCCGTCGACGAGCTGCCGCCCAGCACGACAAGCCACCTGTCGGCGGCGGCGGCGGTGTTGTTGTTGTTGTTGTTGTTGTTGTTGTTGTTGTTGTTGTTGGTGGTGGTGGTGGTGGTGGTGGTGGTGGTGTCAAGGTAGGGCGCCACAGCCTCGATGCTGGTCCGCGCCGTGAGCCAGACGAGCGGGAGGGCTGCTGCCTTGGCGTGGGACCAGGCGGCGGGTTTCTCGGCGACTGCGATGCCCGGGCCGGCAGTGTCGAGGGTGAGGACCTCGGCTGCTGTGCCGGTGTTGTTGGCGGGGGCCATGGTGAAGCCGAAGACTTGGTCGCCTGGGGTGAAGCTGGTGGCGGAGCCGGCATGGAGGACTGTGCCGGATAAGTCGCAGCAGGTCTCGTGCTCCTGGTCTTGACTGCTGGCGGCGGTGCTGCTCAGAGAACTGGCGAGGACGGATAAAGGCCAGGGGAGAGATGAGGAGGAGGAGGAGGAGCCGTCCTTGTGTAGGTTCATGGCCTGCACGTCAACCGGGTTGATGGCGAAGGCTTTTGTGCGGACCTGGATCTCAGTGGGCTTGAGGGCCGAGGGCGGCGGCGGCGTGTAGGTCGTCTGGTGGAGGCATTGTGGGAAGCCACCTATTGTGTAAGTCCACTTCTTGAGCGACGATGACATGTTTGGGAGTATTGCGATGTCGAGTGATGTGACTACCTAGAGCGGGAAGGTGAGAGAAGAGGATGATGATGATCTTGATGGTCCAGGTCGAGAGATCTCAAGCAGAAGAAAGAGAGAATATCACCATTGATTCAATATCCCGCATCTCCCTGCCCTCCCCTCCCGCACGTCATCGCGCATCTCTTCCCAGGCTTGGGAACCCGCCGTTGCATTCTTCACCCGTTAGTGTTCCTCCACTCTGGTGTTTTCTGGGGCTGGAGCCAAAATTTGCCACAAGCCCGTTGCAGTGTGTGGGACCGTTTTTCGAACCTCCCATGGTGAGAAAGTAATTTGGACAAATCAAAGCCATGAATAGTGAATACTACTTGGAGTCATTGTCGAATAAGAAAGAGTGTGTATATCTCACGATCGGTGATTTAAGAGAGATGAGGATGACGGGAGAAGGGGGCATGTCAGATCCGTGTAAGACCATTGGTTGGCGGTAATCATGAGAATCATTCCCAGCAGAGACGAGACAAAAGAAAGTGCTCGCCAAATAGCCAGGAAGAGGTGGTAGGATTGGTACTGTAGAATCTTCCTCAGCCCTTCTTTAGATCATCTACATAATTGGGACATCTGAACCCCGGGCAAGGAACTTCTTTTGGCCAGCGAGATTCGCATTATTGTTCTTATTCACCATCTCACTTCAATGCTTGAGGCGAAGGATTCCAGTATGGATTTCAGAGGCTGCAAGGCAGGATCGACAACAGAAACATTTCCTAGTCTCTATAATGCGATTTCGTCCAGGTACTTTTGGAAGGAGAGCACCTCGCTACTTGTTGAGTAAAAAAGTACGTACGTATACCTCCTGCTCGTGTGGGCTCATGCTCATGTGCTTTCTCGCCTTTGGCTTCTCACTTCATCTAGCCATTGGGTTACGCCGAGCTGAACTGGATGTCCGTAGACGACCAAGGTGTGTGTCAGTTGATCTTATATAATACAACACTATGTCAGGCAAATACAATATTGTTCATCAACCACTATTCCCGATTATTATGAACGCCACTGTACGGTTTGGCCCGCTTTCATCAAGTTCGCAAATACTGGTGTACAGAGGTTAGTACTTTGAATTATTGACTCCGTTGAAGTTGGCTCCGGCCGTGGTCACTTATGGGTGCTTTACATATTCGACGTTCCTTTTTGAACAGAAATTGAAAGATGTTGAAATATTGGTTTGCTTTCATCTGATTTGATATATGGGAAAACGTTGGTGCTTGTGTGCATCATCCTGCCCGAGACTATTTCCTATGCTTTGTCTCGTCCTATAAAAAAAAATAAAAAAATTCCATCACTCATTCACACATTACCCTCTGGTTTCCGTTCTCTTTTCTGTCTCTCTCGTCCTACATTTATTTCTTGGCACGCTGGCCGTACGCCTTGGTGGCGTAGTCACCACCGGTGACAATCAGGTCCTCGGGCCGGTAGTCGAACTTGCCAGTCAGGTAGGACTCGAGGATATTCTTGGTGCCAATAGCGTAGCGCTTCTGCGCGTCCAGCGAGGTGCCGGACATGTGAGGCACCATGGCGTTGCCGCCGCCGAAGGGGTTCTTGGCGTAGCGCAGAGGGTGGTCCTTGGGGGCGGGCTGGGGGTACCACACGTCACCACCGTAGCCGCGGAGGTGGCCGGACTTGAGGGCTTCGGCGACGTCCTCCTTGACGACGATGGCGCCACGGGCGGTGTTGACGAGCCATGAGCCTGCAGATTTGTGTCGTCAAATGTCAGTTATCATATACCTCTTTAGGCCTTCCACACACAGTGGGAGGCGGGGGACTCACCCTTCTTCATCTTGCTGATGAGCTCCTTGTTGAACAGGCCACGGGTCTTCTCGTGCAGGGGGCAGTTGATGGTGACGACATCACACTGGGCCAGCAGCTCCTCGAGGTCCTCGACGCGCCGGCAGCCGATCTCAGCCTCCTTCTCGGGGCTCAGGGGCTGGTAGTCGTAGTAGAGCAGCTCCTTGCAGTCAAAGGGCTTGAGGCGGCGCAGGACACGCTCGCCGATGCGGCCGACGGCGACGGTGCCGACGACCTTGCCCTCGAGATCGAACTCGTTCTTGGCGGCGGCGGCGACGTCCCACTCGCCGGCCTCGATCATCTCGTGGGCGGGGACGAAGTTGCGGACGAGGGTCAGGATGGTCATGACGACGTGCTCGGCCACGGAGACGACGTTGGAACCCGTCACCTCGGCCACGGTGATGCCACCGTTGGTGGTGTTGGCGGCGTTGAGATCCACATGGTCGGAGCCGATACCAGCGGTCACGGCCAGCTTCAGGTTCTTGGCCTTGGCGAGGCGCTCGGCGGTCAGGTAGCCAGGGTGGAAGCTGTCGAGGAAGAAGAACCAGTCAGCTTTCTTCATTTCATGTCTAGAACCCTACCGAGAGAAGAGGAGGGCTCGCGTGTATGCAAAGGTCTCCCCGCGGATACTGCATCAAGACATATTCTGGGAGAACAGGGCCCAGATAGGCGATTGGACGGAGGGGGATTTCTTGTATACATACGGAGTGGTGATGATGATCTCAGCGTCGACAAGCTCCTTGTCAAAGGTCGAGTTCTCGCCCTCCTTGTCCGAGGTGGTGACGAGGGTGTGGCCCTGATCCTCGAGCCATTTCCGGAGGCCGAGCTCGTTTTGGGTGGTACCAAGCAGCTCAGGAACCTGAATGGTTGGGAAGGCCCCCGCTGTCAGCCTCTATAACACGCCCTCCCTAGGGATCTCAAGCCCCTGTAGCGAAAGCTCGAGCCCCCTAACAAGAGCAGCAGCAGCAGCAGCAGCAGCAGCAGCAACACCCAGCAACGTCCATCCACTGGTTGAGGTGTCTCCACACACGCACACAAGACTCCACAACGCCTTCCCCAATTGCCGTACAGCGTCCCCCCCCCCCGCCTGCTCGCAGCACTGTATGCCGTCCGCCCCTGGCTCCAGCATAAATGACGCAAGGCCACGAAACACACCGAGCCAGCACCGGGTAGCTTTGTTCTGTAGCTGCAGCACCAAGCTCCCAGCTCCTCGTCACCCGCCCTCCCTCCTTTAGGCTTTACCCCGCATCGCGTAACAAAGCCCAGCCGCAAAAGACAGACTACCCAACCTCTTGGCTTTGTCTGCGGTTGTCTTGCTGCAGGAGGGGGAGAACGGGAGAGAGGAGAGGAGTTGGGGATGGAGGTAATTGGGGGGTGTGTGTGTGTGTGTGTGTGTGTGTGTGTGTGATCTGCTGCGTCTTCCCCGCAGGATGTCGTGCATGCTGTTGCTGGCTTGCCAGGAGGGGGCCGGCCAGTGGACAGGGCAGGGCGTGTGAACTCTCTGGATTAGAAACTCACCTCCTCAGCGTGCTTGCCGCCATCATAGAGAACCATCAAAACCTTGACCTTTTCACGGGGGAATCCAGTCAGCGATCGTGTCGTTGTGTATGGTCCCACCCTGCTCCGGCATGATTTGCTCGCGACGTTGTCAAACGCGCTGTTGGCAGCAGCTTGCCTCGAGGCCATCACGCCCGCAGCACGCACGGTGGACGACCTCAGGCTGGACGAGAGAGCGGGCGACGCGAGGTGCAGGCCTCTGGCGCGTGAAGCAACGGGACCGACAGAGCGGGCTAGGGGGCGGGAAAGAGAACTAAGTACCATCTTGACTGATTTATTGATCCCTGTGGACAGGAAGACTTATACAATGTGTGTGTGTTGAAGAGGGAGGGAACAGAGGCCTGTGGTTAGTAAGTTGGACAAGTAAGCCGGTTCTCGGGCTGTAGTAGCTTTATATATGTTGTAGCTAGTGGGAGGGAGGAGGAGGAGGAGGAGGCTCGGAGGGTTCGGGATGTGATGTAGTTGTGTTGGAAGAGGAAAGGCTGGGTGCCACTAGACGAGGAGAAGAAGTGGTCTGAGGGGGGAGCAGGATGCTTGATTTATATGTTTCACACCCCTCCTCCAGAACGGAGCAGGAGGATAACCCAACGTAACGGATTCCCATCACTGGGCCGAGAGGCGGAGGGGAAGATGAGTGAGATTGTGTGAGGATAGGCTACTAGTGGAGCTTCTCGCCTCGTTCTGGATCGTCTGGGCGGACCAGTTTTTGGCCTTGTGATGTGCCATCGCGCCTGGACTCCCTGGTGATTAGATATAGGATAATTACTGCATAGCGACCCATCGTGTACCTCGCTGTTGCTTCGACAACAGCCCCGAGGTTGCCATATTACATGCTACCTCTGATGACATCAAGGCGGGACCTTTGGGTTGCGTGCATTGTTCCTGTACTGTAAGCCGGCTCGCCTCTCTATTTCCATTACCTCATGGGAAGGGAAGATCTCACAGGGTCTATCTTGCCCGGCATCCAGAGTGGATTCACAGTTTCCGTACTCCCGCCCCTATCCCCTCATGGTATGTACCATAGTAAGTCTCACCAGGACACACAGGCTGTGTAGGTGTGTGCGCGTGCGCGTGTGCCCCAACCGAACCAACCGCCCAGCCAGCCAACAGGCCTGGTTTCGCTCTACCAACCCCCTCCCCTTCTCTCTTCAAGACGACATGCTTCTCGACTGTATCACTAGATCCCTCCTAGACCAACCCGTAAGCCTCTGGGTCGGGGGCGATGGATCGGCGGATGGGAACAAAAGGTTGGAGCCAAGACAAGCCCTCAACTAGGATGTGCATCTCAAGCTGTGCATGGCCGCGAATGGCAATGCTCACCCACCCGCCTCTCCAGTCGACCCCACAGTACAAGGCTGTCCTCCTTTCTCGATCCAGAAGGAGGGGAGGCGGGCAGGGCGGGGAGCTTCGAACCGCCGTCTGGTTGTTGTGTGCTACGGGGCCATAGTATGTCCCCTAGCTCGTCCTCAGCGGGGAAAGCTGGGCTTTCGGTGAGTACGTTGTTTGGAGGACAGGCGGCCGTTTCTCGGCATTGACTCGGAATGTGCCCCCGTGCAGGGCCCCCATCAAGGTGGGGACAGGGCTTTGACCTGACGCTGGTGTGGGGTAAAGACATTAATACCATGGCAGTCGCTCCTGGCAGAGGCACCGTCAGAGCAGAGCAGAGCAGAGCAGATAGACGGGCCAGACAAGCTCCTCCAGGCTTGGCCCGTTCTTGACAATTCAATCCTGATAGCTCAAATACCGGCAGTTCCCGCTATGCCGGAATCACTCTCTCTCCGACCTTGTGTGTGTAGGGCAAACGTTGTTGAGCGAGGATGCCTGTGCAGGTGCGTATTGTCATCTTTTTTCGCAGTGCTGAGAACCTTGATGATAAACTAAACCAACGCATTGACCCCTCGAAGTGAAACGTGCAGTGAGGAAGGAGCAAGGAAGAGCAGAGGAAGGTGAGGAGGACTGATTGAGGGATATGATTGCTGACTAAGCAAGTAAGTTAAGTATTGCTGCCCCGGGTCCTCCCGTCTTCCTCCTTCTTCCCTCCTTCAGCCTCAACCTCACTTCAGGACTCGGCAGATGTTGTTACTCACCAGGCCTCTTTTTGGGAACATCGGCTGGTGAGAGTTTACTTTTCTCCTCTTCGAAGTACTCAAATTTGGGACGATGCATTTTCTACTTCGTGAGCTTGCTGAGCGCGGGGCTTGCACCTCATTCAACACACATGATCATGAGCATGTCAAAGACTACGCTGGATCTTGACGGTTTTAACATACAGAGGCACCAGGTCCTGCAGTTCAGAGGGTATGGCCAGGTAGGTGCTCTTCCAAACAGATGCGAGGGGGGATTTTCACCAGATATCAACATTTTTCGTCAGCTCGCTATCATGCAGAGGCTACGGAAGGAGGCAAAACTGCTGTCTAGCCCTACGTACTGCCGCCATGCCTCTATCTTCCGCCTACTCAGAGTCTTGTGCCTGTCTATCCTCGATTCCAACGCCTTCACAAGCAGAGGTGGGAGGAATTCTCACACCCTCCGGCTCAAGAACTTCACCTTCTCGCCTCTTTTCCTCGCGGTCATCAGCAGGAATCTCGGGCACACCCCCTCGATCCAGTCGGGATGCTTCCTCGTCTTCTGCTCCGTGGCACCCCACTCTTCCATCTGGATAACCTCGAAGCCCGCGCCCACCAGCAGTGCAAAGTACGAGGTCAGCGTCCGGTGCTGCTTCTTGACATCTTGGACCAGCCAGTTGATGTTCCTCTCCCCCTCGTCGAAGTAGCTGTCCACCGGCCACTGGTCCACCCCGTCCGGCGTCTTGGTGAACCCAGGCCGAGTCGGGGCCGTGAGGAAGGGGTGCTCGATCGAGAACACGAAGAGCCCTCCAGGGGTCAGAGACGCATGCACCTCCCGGATCACGTTCTCGATGTTCTTCACGTAGTGAAGAGCTAGGCCGCAGAACACCAGATCATACGCGCCCGTCCGCAGCACCAGCTTCTCTAGGTCGGTTCTCGAGAAGCTGATCAGCCCCTGCTCGAATCCCCTGCCAGCAGTTCCCACGGCAGAGCCAGGCGCACCGCGCTTGTCGGCCTCGGACTTGATCGTGCGTGTCCTGCCCTCTGCCTTCCGGAGCATGTTCACGCTGATGTCGCAGGCATCGACCTCGCGCGCTCCCTTGGAGATGCACCAACGGCTGAACCAACCCTCGCCGCACGCCAGGTCGAGCACTTTTTTATTGTTCAGGTCGGAGGGCAGCATTGCCTGCAGCTCTGGCCACTCGGAGGCCCCCTGGGCTCCCTTGACTGCGCGTGGGAACTCGGAATATTTCTGGAAAAATTCCGGGTTGTCGTACATGTTTTGGGCCGACATTTCGTTTGCATCTGTTGTGGTAGTGGGGCGACGGAGATAAAAAAAAATTAAAAAAAATAAAAGGTGGTAAGTGTATGGTATGAGGTTCAGGTAAGAAGGGCGGATGGTAAGTGTCGAGTTTTTCTATTGCGCTTGCGATGTGGGACACCGACAAAGTACTATGCAACAAAATGTGTAGTGTACTGAAGCGTGGCACAGTCCCTGTGGTGGTCTCAGTTGGTGGTCTGATGATCAACTGAGTAGAAGCCAATGTGGGTTGACGAACGGTCTCCAGGTCTAAGAACTCTGTCGGGAATTTGACATTATATACTCACTCGCCGAAGGACATTCGAGACTGCGGGAGTGAGCCCCCTCCGCAACTCTTATTCTGCCAGTTGGGTTGAGACCTGTCCAGGATTCTTCCAAAGGTGTGAGTGACATTAAAAAGAATCCCGCGTTGAGTCAAAGCCTGCGCCCGCTGCCGCTGCACGTCAGGTTGATCTGATCGGCTTGGGCACAAACCCGGGCTCACCACCACGCGTGGGCTCATACGATCAAGAGGTCTGGGTCCGACACTCGCTTATTTTCCAATGTACACCTTCCTGGCCTTGAACCGCGGGCAGCATGGCTCACTCCACCTTGTACGACAACCTGTACGTCCCTTCGGGCGATCAGTGCCTGACAGCACGGGATGACCTGACATGTGCAGCCGATCCTACAAGATGCAACGCAGGATGTCCGGAAGGCTTTGCCGGGGGGGAAGGTGGGTGGGTTCTTTTCCCAAGGGAGGTACGTGCGGAATTGCTTGCCCTTGCATGGCTGATGCAGAGGACAGATACACCGTTGGTACGGGCGTGCACTTGCACGTGCACACGCGCCTGAGCCTCTCTTTCGGCCCCTCAACCCCTTCAAGCTCGGCCGCTTCAAATTTTGGACAACCACTCAACTTCAGGAACGGGTACAACATGCTCCCATGATGGGGCTCGACACAGATTTCGAACTCTCCCAGGCACATTGGGGACCACCAGTCATACGATGAAGCGGCCGGAACGGGAGATGACAGCTCGTGGCTGGTGTTGCGCAGGAATGTAAGTGCGACCGTCTATGTGAGAGCACGCACTAGGCTGTGCCGCCTCTGGCGCTCGATCTCTCGAGCTCGTCTTCTACTTCTGCAGAACTGCAGAATCTAGGTCGGTCAAGAGCTGCGGGAGGGCGGAATCTGTGTTCGACTTCAAGCTGCCAAATAAGGTGGGCCATTCCCAGCCAGGGATGGTTATGTGCCTGTCCATGGTGCACAGGAGGGAGCAGGGCCCCTACCTGAGACGTAACCGAGCGAGGCTCGATATTGCGCGGCCCGACACGAGAACCTGGCGGCCACTGGTGGAAGAAAAGGGCGGAATTCCAAAAAAGTCACTCAAGTGAGAATTCCGTCCGCGATTTCATGCGGGCTCGCGACGGGCTCATCTCCTGTTCTGCTGCTAGGCAGTGCAGAAATCTGGCGATGTGTAACCTGTGCTTCATCAAATCTTTCGTGTTCGGGCCGAGACAGCGGCAGTTTTTCACACCGCATTTGCTTTTTCTTCTTCTTTTTCTTCTTCTTCTCTCTCCCCTCTCTTTAATTTTCCAAAAACACTCTCCTCGCCCCCTCCCCTTTCCTCCCTTCCTTCTTCTCCCGCCCGAGCTAGTGCTCATAAATGTCAAGAGTGTAGTAACAAAGAAGTATTTGCTTTTCTACCAGTGCGGTACCCCTCCTAGTGGTGCTATTATGTTAGCCCCCTGAGTCTATGTGCTTCCTGTGTGTGACGAGCTGGCTGCGAAGTTCTGAACTTCTTATTGGACTGAAGGGTCCACCCTGAAGCAAGGAGATGTGCTTTTTAAGACCTTTCCACTGCCTACTTACATCCCGAGTGCGACAGACGCTGGCTCCTGGTACGAGGTGTTCGGATGGGCACTCCTCGCCTCTAAAAGGCAAGACGGCTGGGATTTGTCGTCATAAACAGCCCACCTTATGCCCTTGCACGGCAGTAACCGTGTCATTGCCACCGCACCATGTTGTCTCCTCTCGACACATGCCATTGTTGCGGCTCCAGACTTCCGGTCCAGGGGTGCTCAGCCACTAGGTTAAGCCGTGGTTACATGCTTCTGAAGAGCGCTGTGTAACGGCGGGATGAACACGCAACACAAAATAAGCAAGGTTCAGAAAAAAAGTTTGAGCAAGAAAAAGAAAGGAAGGAGAAAAGAGAGAGAAAAAAAAAGAGAAGAAGAAAAAAATTTGGAAAGAAGCGACGGTGACACGTCAAATCAGCAACGAGCTAAATTCTTTCCCACGAATTGCGGGACTCGAAGCAGCCGGAGGTCGACCCTCACCATATGCCGCAACTAGTCCGTAGTCGTACAGCTAAGGCAGAGCATAATAAGGGCGGGGCCCTTGAGGGTTTTCGGCCGGATACACAAAGGAGGAGACCTGCCAGAAGGAAGACGGTGGACCTGACATGGTGGCACTACCGCCTTCGACAAGGTTTCCTGCAGAGTATCAAAACAAAGAAGAAAGTGGGAAAAGGGGATGGTACGAATGTCATGCGTGTCATCAGCGTGATGCCGGCCTGACACGGAGACGCGGCTCGGCAGCTGCACGGAAAAGGGGGAAGGGCTTCATACAACGAAGAACAAGAAGAAGAAAAGGGAAAAAAGAGACGCCGTCTATTACATACAACACAAAGGAAAAAGTAACAGACCCTAGATTTTCACGTTCATCCATGGTGAGCCGTGTCCCTCTACTCAGTGCTGGCTGCTGGCTCATCGTAGAAGCCCGAGTAATAGCCAGGACATGGCCATCACGGGCCGGCCCATACAATAGTACGATATAATAATAAACGCCAAAAGCAGGGGGAGAGGGGAACTGGGTGCCAGTCACCCCCCCACCAACCGAGCCGGGGAGATCGGGGTTAACGCCTCAGGCGTTTTGCAAGGGAGGTTCTTTTAGACTTCTTTTTCTATCTCTATCCCTTCACCTTCTTTTCTTCTCCTTCTTCTATCTTTCTTTTTTCCTCTCAATTCCCTGCACTTCTCTTTCGTTTCTTTCCTTTTCCTCTCCGAAGCTGGCCGAAACACACCACATCCCCTTTCCCCCCGCCCGGCCCTTGCCTAGACAAAAAAAAAAACCAAAAACCACGTCACTTTGCAGCCTAGAATCACACTCTACCTTGTCCGTCGCAATAGCAAGTTAAAAGCGAAGCGACGTTTCAACCGTTCCGGGTGTGTGTGTGTGTCTCTCTCTCTCTATTCGCACAACATCCAAGGTCGTATGGGATGGAACTAGTGCCTCGCCGCCCCTTGTTTGAAAATGGGGTGGAATGAGCAGGCTTAAAAAAAAAGAAGAAAAAAAAAGCCTTGGGTAGTATTGGGACCTGCCCAATCGGAGAGTAACATCTGGGCGGTGACACTCTCTACGCGGGCGGTGAGAGCCCAAAGAAAAAGTACTCGTTCCGAGGGGAAATGTCTCGGGCTCGTGCCTGTTACGGGTCGATACTTGTATTGTTTGTGGAAAAAAAGGCTCTCAAAAGATCTCACATTTTGCTGTAGACCGGTATCTAGTGTGATGACTGTGTACGATGCGGTGAGGCCTCCCAATATCTACTACGTACTTGTCTAATCTGACACTCTACTCGCGGCCACTTACTGGCCTGTGTACGGCCTAATCATCACTTGTACGCCTTGACATGGATGCTGAGAAAAACAAACCAGGCTCACAAGGTTGGCCAATGAAAAAAAAAAAAAAATTATTTTTCTTCTTCTCAGCTCTGTTGGTTGATCGTCCATGCTGTCGTTCAGTGTGCACGCTGCCGACGTGCAACCCGTCTACCCTCCAGCACCATCTCTGGTGCCTATTTCGCATGCGCACATGAGGTAACACGAGCCACACGACATCATCTCCTGGCAGATCCCGTGCGTCGCAACGTTCGCCGTTTAGGTAATGTGTATCCCTTGGTTCCGATTGATGAGCTGCAAATCTGCGCTTGGTGGTCTCATCGTCTGTCTGTTCCTGGGCTGGTGCCCGAAAGGAGCGGATTTGCTCTTGGCATTTCTCTCATCGAGACTCTGTCGCTGCTGGAGGATCAAAAGTGAACAGGCAAGCAGCCGAAACACCCGTGCGGCATAGAGGGGCCGTTCAT
Organism: Cryphonectria radicalis; assembly: GCA_014849355.1. Classification (NCBI taxonomy): domain Eukaryota; kingdom Fungi; phylum Ascomycota; class Sordariomycetes; order Diaporthales; family Cryphonectriaceae; genus Cryphonectria; species Cryphonectria radicalis. Next base: position 445,367 of record JACWQW010000001.1, read on the forward strand.
GCTTCTGTAGCGGCACCGTCCTGCCGTCGGCCCCAAGGCTCTCTCACCGCCGGATGACGACGCTAATTCGAATTGCCAGCGCGCGGCTCTCTTGGACTGTAGGGCGGTAATTGTTCCTCCCTGCTGGCAGTCGCGGGAATGGAGACGTCCGCGGGACGACTAGCGGATTGTGTCCACGACACCGCCTTAGCCATCATCTTGGCGAAATACTCCTGAACAAAAGACTCCGTATAGTAGCTGTGATTCGCATCATGGGCAGACACGAGATTGTGTGCTAGCTCGTGCGCCACCACCACGAACCACCACACCGAAGCCTCGACCCTACCCTCCTCACCCGCACGCCCGATCTCTCTTAACTTGTTGTAATGCAGCTGCAGAAAGAAGCGCAGGTTACAGAAGATGCTTCCGTTCGTGTTGAATGCGATACAGGGACCTGCCTCGTCAAAGTGGATCTGTAAGGCTGTGGTCGAGACGCCATAGATATCAGCAACATCTCGAAGAAGATTCTCGAATTTGGAGATCGCCTCGCTGTTTTGCCCAAGGAACGTCATGTGGTCCGTGGAGATAGACTTGTCCAGGTAGACCTTCATGCCGCGCGGTGCCTGAGCCACAAAGACAATGTTCTGCGCCGGCGTGCTGTCGCAGTACGTCGCTTGCTCCTTGATCTCTTGTGTCCGTGGTGGACTAAAGACGCTGGAGGAGTCATGCGGTCGCGTCGATCGGATAGCTTGGAGTAGGTTGTTCTGCACTACCGCAGGGGAGGTCACCCGTCCGCTATCCCCAGGGCCCTGCTGTTGTGATGGACCTGGCTGGGCCTGACCTGTCTTGACCTCGGGCTCAGGGTTCGTCAACAGATTGTCCATCGCCCTGTCTGCCTCTTCGTCCCTATCAAGGCCGAACCTGCGGGATATATTGGAGAAGAATCCTCTGCTTCGCCGTCCATCCTGGGCGTCGGGTGGAGCTTCGGGAGAGTCTGGATCAAAGGATCCTGGCATCGCACCTGGGAGGCCTGAACGCTGCTTTGGTGTCTTCGGCCGCTTGGCTTCAGCCTCCACAGTAGCTTTCTGTTGACGTGCCCACTCTTCTTCTCTTTCCTTGATCCTCTGCTCCTCTGCTTGGAGTGCCTTCCGTCGCTCCTCTTCGGCAATTCGGGCCTCTTCCGCTTTGGCTCGCAGGATTCTGTCGACATTATAGCCGCGGGCCCTGAGGTCGAGCAGATTTAGCTTGAGGAAAGGTTCGAAGAAGAAATATGACTGCTGGTTGTGGCGTGTCAAGATCAGAGTGCAGACTGCTTGCCCGACTTGATACATGTCTGGTTTACTGCCTTGGTCGGCGGCAATGTACAGAGTATGCCCTGTTGCAGTCCTCATGGCCATCGCTGCTCTCTTCTCCGTGTGGGACTTATGTTGACCTCTCAAGGTGCGGCGAAGCTGAACACTCTGGACCACCTCGACGTGAAGATTCTTGTCTAGCCATTTCGCGTCATGTTTGATCGAGTCTCGAGAGATATGCCGATACTCGTGAAGGAACAGCTTCGTACGCTCCTGTTGAAGGTTAGGTCTTTGTCACTACAGCAGAAAGAAATATGTGGCTTACTCACCAGAATGTGATTTCTCAACCAGACAGCGCCATCCTGGTTGAGAGTCGACTTTCCTATGTGTGCGTCTTCTTGCACCAGACTGCTGATGCTTGGAGATCCAAGAGTCAGGTAAAAGGCTTCCAGGGTATCGTCTTCTGGCGCGGAGAGCAGGTGATCGCGAAACAGCCGGAAGCTATAGAAGTCGTCTGCAATCACAATCTCTGACGGGGCGGCAAGTTGAGATCCCCGGACAGATTCTCCATAGTCGTCATCCTCGGAAACCTTAGCCTTAGAAGAAGGGATCTCCTTGAAGGCCATCAGCCACTTTTCCTGCTTCATCTTTCGATACAGGTCCTTGTCCCTCTTCAGCGTCGAGATATCGGTTGCTAGAGATCTCAAGATGTCCAGGTACTTCTCTGAACTGCCAACGGTAGTCCACAAGCGAACGGGCTCATTGCAGGCGAACGTGGCGATCTCGTGCTTTGTCGGTTCCATCTTTGCTCCGCACCGAAGTAAGAATGCATGTGCCACATCCCCAAAGTCCACAAAATCAAATATTTCCCCGTAGGTCGTCCCTGTCCCGAGATAGACGTTCTGCGGCGGGACAAGTATCAGGCCATTCGAACCCTCCGAATTCTTAGTTCGTAGAGGTTCGCCAGAGCGATTCTGCCGCTGAACCGGCACAAAGGACGCTGCTCTCAGCTTGGTCAGACTACCTTGACCGAGATCAGCCACCCGGGTCGCAAAGTAGTTGAACAGTGTGATGGCGGCTGATCGATCTTTCGGAGGGTTCGCAATGAGTTTCGCCACGCATGAATCTACCGGGGGTTCACGAGCGACACCGAACTTGCTGGCGTGCGCATGAAGGTCTTTGGCCAGGATGTTGAAGCCCAACACAGAAGCTTGCTCATTCGTAAAGCAAGCGGAAGGAGGGACGAGCTGTTTTGCATTGCCTTGAAGTGGTAGGATGGGTTTGCTGGTGGACCCAATATCAAAAGCGGCATAGCCGTTGATGTGGTGGTACTTGATGAAATAGTTTCTAGCCTTGTCTCTTCGCATCGCGTCGGGAGACGCCATCAACTCGATCAACTCCGGGACCGTGGGATGAGGTCTTAGGCCCAAGCTCGAGAGGAAACGACCCTCCTTGCTGGCCACGCGGAAGCTGCCTGGTGGACCCGGCCACTGCAACAGAGGTGCTCCTAGCTCACGAAGCTCTGATTTGGGCTCGAACAGCTCAGAGACCTTGTAGAGCTGTGACGAGGCCTGTGTTGCTTCCATGCCAGGCGGGCCTGCTTCTGCTGGGCATATGGGGGAATTTCTCAATTTCTTCATGTCATCTGCGGGGATGTCATCTCTCACAGAAGCGAGGTATTTGATGAGCTCCATATGACTCCACGGCTTCTGTGTGTTCTCTCCAGAAGGTTTCAAGAGGCGGGAGAAGATGGTATCCAGGTCCAGTGTCCTTCGTACTCCGAGAGCCCCCAGGAACTTCTCTTTGATGCCCTGGCACCCTTCAATTGTAGGAAGATCGTCGAATAGTTTTACTGTCGGGAAGAACGACTCCGCTGGCTTCTTCATGCCCATCTTCGTGGGCATGACGGTGACATTCTGAAGCGCATTTGTGACTGAGGCCTTGGATCCCTGGCTCAAATTGTCCCAATTCTTGGACAGTACGGTGAGGACAGAGACAGAGAACTTCGCCGACTTGGTCATGTTCTCATCATCCGGTCGACTTGAAGCCGAGTCGAGTAGAAATCGTAGCCAAGGTACAATCTCGAGTGGCTCCCAACCAAGAGCCTGCAAGTGGTGTGCAGGGAGCTGATTGGTGAACGCGAAAGGAATTGTCGACGGTGGGATTGGCAGACCAGGGGGGATCTTGTTGCTGCTGAGGTAGTTTTTGATAGAGCTCAGCGTGATGATCTCTCCCGAATCTTGGCCCTCGCTGATGGTTGCAACTGCAACATCGAACAAACGGGCCTTGCTACTAGGATCTAGCTCCCCGGTTGACGCAGTCTTGGCCGCCCAGCTGATGAAGTGAGTTAGCTGATCTCTATTCAGAGCTTTCGCCTCGAGCTCTTGTCGGACGTCGTCCACAGTGATGTCCTGAAGCAGGCCAAAGTCCCGAAGCTTCCTGATGAAGGGAACCTGCTTCATGTCATCCAGAATGACCGGAATACCGTCAACGAATTTGCCCATTTCAACGGAACCCATGCGGACCTTGGAAGTCAACAAGACTCCTCGGCTGGAATAGACCTCGATCGTCGGCTTCTGGTATGCAACCCAGAAAGACTCCTCGATGATCTGGCCCACGTTGGCGCTGGGAGTTGAGTCCTGGAAAGTATAGGTCTTCAAAATATGTAGCGCTTCAGGCAAGAACTTTGCAATCTCCTCCTTGGTCGGTATAGAGCCTTTGGCCCTTGTCTCCACCGACTTCTTGAGCTTGGCGTCGAGATCGAGCATCTCGTTGGTGAATGCCAGCCGCGTCATGATGCCTGCGACTCGAAGCATCTCGATGTTCCAGGTTCTGACCCAGCGAGCGTTCAGGTCGATAGCCTCTCTCTCGACCGTCGGGATCACAGATGGAGCAGAGATGTGCATGCCGGCACCAGTCGTCTGTGCGGTTGGAAACCCGATGAAGACCCTGCCACCTGGCTTCTTACTTGGCAACACTGAAGCGAAGACATCAGCTGCTTTGTTAGCCGCCCCCGAGCTGCTGGAGCTCTCTGAGGCGAGCGTCTCATCATATGACGAAGTCAAAATCGCTATCCTTGTTGTCTTCGGTGGTGGTTTCTTGGTGGCACGTTCCAATTCGGCTGAGAAGGAGGAGGAGATCTTTGTCTGGATAGACCCCGTCGTCACCTGAAGGAAGATGCTCGATCTCGACATTGCAGTGATATCTTCTGAGATGGCTTGCTGAACAGCAGCTTCTTCTTTCGCCGCTTTCCCCCTTAATCCTGCTTGAGACGCGGTAGACGTAAGCCTGGAAAAGAAGCTCTTCAGAGAAGGCGCTTCTGAGACTCCAGAGCCCTCGCCAGAGGCGCTGGCGGCCGCTGCAGGTTTCCAGCCAACGGCAGACATAAAGGATGCGTCGATCTGCACACTTGCTCGGTCGACGCTAGCCAATTTCATGAGACCATCTCGAGTCCTAGTCTCCAGGTCTCTTGGAATTGGGACATCAGCGCTTGGCGCTTGTTTCTTGTGCAGCGCCAGGACCTGGTAATCATCGATCCAGAACTCGATGTGTTGTAGCGCCACGAAGGTCAGACTCGTGGCGAGAAACTGACTTATGGACAGAATATTCGGCACCGGGGTCGTTGAATTCCTGTAGTCCAAGACAAAGGCAGTGTCGGTGGTGCTCTCCTCCTTCGGCAGCACCAGCTTCCTGGTAAAGAGTGAATTTGCCTTCCAGTAGAACGCCATTGCTTCTGCGCCGGAGCTCACAAATGGCTCCTCGCAGTCCGCAAAGACGGAGTAGAAACCGACACCGAAGGCGCCGATCTTGGTCTCGTCTGGATTGCCCTCTGCAATCCTCTTGAGTCTTCCCCAGTCTGTCTTTGTGAAAGGCTGACCATTGTTCTGCACAAGCAGTCTTCGGAGGGTATGGTTCGTTATTATGTGTTTCAGCAGCTCTGATCTGTTCTGCGTGGCGGGGAGAGGTATTTGCGTCGAGGGCATGGTCTCCCATTTTATCTTGACGGTCGTCGCCTGCGCATCGGCAGCGTTCTGGATCAACTCGCGCAGTGTTGTCCATTCTCCCGAGTACCGAGCGAGGACCTTGTCGATCAAGGCTCTGGTATCGACAGTGACGGCCTCCTCATCTTCTCCGTCCCTCAGAGCAGCGGCTCGCAGCTTTGAGTAGTCCATCTTCTAGTTCGCAGCACGGCTGCCGTGGACGACGCGGACGCGGACGAGGACGAGGACCAGGACGAGGGATGTGTCGTGAACTAGGTTCGATAGCTTCGAAGGGCAAAGGCGCAGCTCTCCTGCGAAGGCTTTGTCTGAAAGTCGAAAGGATGGAAGAGAGGGGGGGGGGCTAACTTATGGTCGGTTTGGGAGGTCAGATGGGACGAGGGCAATGACTGTTCTGCGGCCCAAGTGTGCTCGTTCACATGCCAACAATGAAAGTGAATGGAAAATCTAAGCGCCTGACTAAAGGAAAGGAACCGCGTGTGCTTGCAAACTAAAACGAAAAGGAAATCCCGGTGAAAAGAAGAGATCTATTCTGTCTATTCGGATGGGTGTACGTGGTCGTTACATCTCGTCAGCGTCGTCAACTCGCGCTTGCCTGCCCCATGGAGGCGAAACGCATATGGGTGTATCTGCAGCGTCATCACCCTGCTCGTATATTCTGACGTTCAGCAGGGGAGGGTGGCTACCACTGCTGTGGGGATACAGTACATAGGGGCCTGGCAGCCTGGCTCTTTAGGGCCCTCCGGGCTATCCGATCCCCGGTGCTCTGACTAGTTTAGACCTGGAACCGCCTAATGCTAGCAGCGGCCTATTATCATATAGTAGCAGCAATAGTAGAGTAGCATGTTTGTCCAATACATTCTTCATCTCACAGCATCCTATCATATCTGCTAGGGACGTGAGAGCTGAAACACGAAAGCCATGCAGGCCGTGGCCGAACAGCAAAGGATCGCCAAATTACCGTGTATGCGGACAAATGAGCTCAAGAGCGGACGCCGGAGAAGGGCATTGTGAAACCAACGCAGTAAATCCGCCTGTACCTATGGTGACTTGCTTGACGAGGCAGAACAGCATCTTGAGCGTAGCAGCGTGGGTATATCCAATGTAGAAATTCGTTTGGTAGAATGCAAGTGCTTGCTATCTGGTAGTGTACATGGTAAGGCCGTTTATTCAAGATAAGATTTAGTGTAGGACGAGTACTCGTAACCAATCTCTGACGGCCGTGCCTCTGCTTCGTTCACAGGCTTCCTCTGCGCCGACGCCGGTCCTCAGGGCTGAAGCTCCTGCGCCTGTCTGGGGATCTGTGCCGATATTCATCCCGGCCCCCTTTCTCGTCTCTATCCCTACTCCGCCTCTGATACTCTCGATTCGGACTCCTGCTGCGGGACCTCTCAGAACGTCTGTGTCGCCTGTGACGGTCTCTGTCCGGACTCCGGCTCCTGCTCCCGTGGCCTCGGTGGTCCCTGCGCGATCGTGGCTCGACCTCGTCATCCCCATCCCGATTCCTTCGCTCTTCATGTCGATCTCTGCTTCGGCTACGGTGTCGATGGCGATGGCGATGCTCACGATCCCGTCCTTCCCTCTGGCGCTCCTCTCGGTTCTCTCGTCGCCGGGAACGATGTGACTCGGTCCTGTTGCCTCTTTGTGTCCCCTGGGGTCTTTCAGGAGCAGCAGACGCCTCCCCGCCCACTCGCGACCCCGATACTTCGATAGCATTGGCGCCTGATGTATTCCGCACCGGTGGCGGCAACCCAAGCGCTTTCGCCATCGCATCCTCCTCGGCCTCCTTGATCTTCTGTATCTCCTCACGGCGAATCCTTGCCTGTCGGTCCTCGTCTGTCTCGTTGGGGTCTGCATTGCCGGCGTCCGCCTTCGCGTACCACTGCAGGTCTTTGCCCTGCTGCCATCGCCCGACCGGTGCTTTGAGTGAGTGGCCGAGGTAGTTTTCGCGGTGCGCAGAGGTTGCCACTTCATCCCAGGAGAAGTTGACGCCGCCTCGGGACCCAGACTTGCGGACTGTCGCGACCAGATCCATATTTGAGGCGTTTCGTGATAGGTCCAACAGAGGTGTTGTTTGTCGCTTCGAATCGTTGTTGGATGTGCTATGTGATGGGAAAGCGGAAGAGGTCGAACGTGTGGAGTAAGTCTTGGAATTTGAATTTAGCGGCTTGTTCAGCACCTGCCAGCCGCCACAGATGGGGGGGTCACAGTGCATGGAGCACCCTAGCTGCCTAATAGCGCCTGTGCGGTAGGGGGTCCATCCAGCTTGGTCGACCCAGCTTCACCCGCTGCGAGCAACCCCACGTCCTTCTTTCTTTCGTGAACTTCTTCCCAAATCGACCCCAGTTACAGGCTTAACGACAACTTTACGACCTGCACTTTGGATCTCCCTACCGCTGCCCCCAGTTGACCAATTCCCAAACTGCCTTATTTGCCATCGACCGCCACACGAAGACCAGCCACGATGGGCTCCTCACTGCTGGAGAACGATGACGAGACGTCATGGTTCAACCCTCATTTCATCATGCAGCACGGGCCGCTGCACAATGACACGATTCTCATCTACTTTGCCGACTCGCCGTGGTGTGAGCGCACGTCCAACAACAAGACCATCATGAACCAGGCGCTGTACAACCCCGCGATGGCCGCCGTCGTCACCTCCCGCGCGCAGTTTGAGGCCCGCCTGAGGAGCATGTCCGGCTTGGAGTACATGGTGTCTGAGGCGCCGGCAGAGACGCTTCCGGACACGGGGACTGGCGTATGGGTGATTCGCAAGCAGACAAGGAAGAAGCGAGGCGCGAATCTGGAAGACGAGGTGACGGTTCATGCGTCGTATTACGTGGTGGGCGCGAACATCTATCCTGCGCCGTCTCTGATGGACATAATGAGCTCGAAGCTGGTAAGCATCTACCCTCCCGTGGTAAGGCGCACATGAGCAGGTAGTAGGCTGATCGACATTATGTGTACCAGGCCACCATCTCGCATGCGATTGGTAATGTCTTCGAGGCTGCAAACCGCATACAGACGTGGACCCCTGCGCAGGGCCACTCCTTTGCGAACCCGACATTACCTCGCGCCGGGACAGCCGAGCCAAAAGAGGCGACACCTATGCCAAATGGGTCTGGGGCGAGGGCAGGCCAGTCCGCTGCAGCTTCAAAGGTCTCTACAAAGACGGAGCTCGACGCAAGGCTGGCCGAAGACTCTTTTAATATCCACATGGCCTGCGGAGGTTACTACATGGACGAGATCCCCATCACTGGAAAGCCGGGAGACTTCCATTTTGCAAATACAGGGCGCAAGGACAAGCTGGTTGTGCCTCCGACGCAGGCCCCAACCATGACACCGCCAGTGCTGGCGCCCCTGAACACGGCTCAGGCGGCAGAGGCTGCTGCATCTCCGAAAGATATCAAAAAGACCAAGAGCCCAAAACCTGGGTCTGCTGTGGGATCGAAGAACAGACGGAAGAGCAAAGCAGGTACCGCAATAGGGACGCCTACACCATCTTGAGGTCGCCTGCCTTAAGGGGCCGGATTGATATTTTTTTTTGTCTTATGGGCGTTGTGGTACAAAGACTTGGTACGATACCCCTGGCTTACGAAGAACCCATTTTCTAGCCGAAATATGCATTGTTATGAATTATATCACTCTCTCTGTCCTCATCCATTATACTACTTGACCATAGGTGATTGTCATGACCAACGCAGGCGATCACTGTATAGCTCAAACAGGACCTGCATTGAAATCGGCTTCAACACGGGCTCGTCCTCCATTGCCTGTCATTTCCCCCATGCCGCTTCATGTGCATTTGCTCCAACTCACCTCCACGGCCGCGGCCCGGCCTGAAGCAAAAGGGATCTGATGGTGGGACTTTTGTCAAACTGGGGTAAAAGGTAAGCCGGATGCAAACAACGTTTCGAAGGGGTGTCAGCACCCTAACTTTCAACAAGCTGACAACACTCGCACCAAGAAAGGCGATACCTCATCGCTCATATCTCTACCTAAGTCAAGACCATAATAAGCCTATGGAAACTTCTGTTTTGGACGCAAAACGAGCATGATCGCATCATGAGCTTTAATAATGGGCGGATTTTCTTTCTGTCTTCTGCGATGTCTGTCAATTATTCGTCTCATATAGCAAGGTCTTACTTACCTAACCTTGCGCCGCCTCCGCAAAGGGCTTGCGTTCATGAAACATCCAAGGTCCAAATACTGGCCTCTATGTGCCAACATGCGAGGCGTATAGGAGGACCAACAAGGTTGCAGACCTCTTTCGCCCGGCTTGTCGTTGACACTCGACAAGCGTCCCATGCAGTCCCAGTTTCCAATCCAAGCTGGGAGATGATAGAGCCGGGCTCCGGATTGGCCTTTTTGCAAGAAGCCCCTCGCGACTCGACCCTCTATGGAACGGTCCATTGTTTCCACTCATCACGGCCAGCTTTTGGGCTTGTCGTGGCCGTGACGTGGCTGATGAAGTCATGCTGGCCCTGTGGAGGTGAACAAACGACTTCTTCCACAGGACTCATAAATACTACTCCTTACCCTCGTCCCGCTCATCAACTCCGGGCTCGTCCCTTCTTTCCTTGGGTGTTTGTAGGAGCAGGTTCTCCCCCACCCAGTCCAGCGTCCCTCACGACTGCCAACAACACGTCTCCGTGAACCCTGATCCACCCAGGCTCATACGGTCTGCCGTCCCTTCCACACGCCCCCCTCTCTAACGTGCCTCCATGCCCCGCCAGCAATAAATCATGCCAGCAGCCATAAAATGCGCGCCCTGTGCCGGGCGCGGATCGATCTCTGAGTCGCGCAGGTGCCCGCGCTGCGCCCATGTCAGGGGCATCGGCGCAAGAAGCTGCGCGTACTGCCAGGGCACGATGCAGAAGACCACCAGCCGCGTGTGCTGGAAGTGCAACGGGAGGGGCACGATTCCGCGACCCACGTTGGCCTGGAGGTGAGCACCCTTGGTCTTTTGGTTCTTACCCTTCTTCTTTCTCTCTTTCTTTCTTTCTGTCTTTCCTTGCATTTTTGAGGTCTGGGAGATGCGGGTTAACTGATCAGATTTACTACCGTGATGAATAGTGGCCTGGGCCGTAATGGCAGGGCTCCCATTGAGCCTGAGCGGAAACACCTGGATAGTCATCACCTGCAGGCTGCCTCTGCCCAGTCCACGCGGGAGCCGCAGCGGTCCTTGAGAGGCCACGGAAAGAGGCCCTCGACTGATTCCACGCAGGAATCGCAGCAGCCTCTTCAAGGTCATGGCAAGGCATCGTCCATGGACACTGCGAATTGGCCTTTGGGAGATGGTGCGCCGTTCTAGATGAGGAGTGTAGGATTCGCTCGAGGCTGGGCCTGAGTAGCATGTGTATATATATATGTGTGTGTGTGTATAGATTGTTTCTTGTGGCTGGATCGATCACTCGTTTTCTCCAGGGCTGGTAGGATCCGGTAATGGTAATATACAGCACTGTCGATCGCTCCTTGCGATCATCAAATTCAACTGTATTTTGGCTTGCAATGACAACGTACTTCAGAACCGTCGCTCTAGGAAAACCATACGGGGTGGTGTTTGTTTGCCTTGAGAAAAGCAAAACGTTGCATTCGGTGCTACCTTTTAAGACTGCTGAAGATTTGCTGTCTATTCTATGCTCTGGGAACCGCGATGCCTTCATAAATCAACAACGACGTGACAAGCTAGTTAGAGCATTAAAAAAAAACATTAAAAAAAAAACAAGAAGAGGAAAAAAGCAGCCCAGAAGTCAAAAAGACACCTGCTGAGCCCGGAGACAACAGTTAGGTCAGAAAACCCGGAGATTCTTCATGAGATTTTAAGTGACTCGGGGGGGAGTCGAACAGGGCCCTACACATCTTTCACTTGAGAGATATGGTGGGACTTCCCACCCCGCCACCCGCCCGAGTCGAAAGCAATTACAATATTTGGGTTTATCAAGGCACGCACACACCACCAGGTGCTGTCGACTTGGTGCCGCACTAGCGAGGAGCGCGGCAGGCCTTGGATGCAAGGTGTCTGCAGACTCTCTCCTTTTGTCCACCCCCACTCGTGCACTCGTACACACTTCAACCCGTAATGCCTAGTGTTATGATGAGCCAACACCCTCATGACATCACCACATGCCTCCAGGCACTCGGACCGTCGATCTGCGACAGACGACTAGAGTCCTAGGTCAACGCGTCTCTCAGCGTCTCTTTGACTGACTCTTCCACGTCTGAGGCGACATTGTGAAGCTCATCCTTGACAAAGTCCTCCAGCTGGCTCTGCGCAACGCCAAACTCGTCTTCGATACGAACCGAAATGGTGTCGTTGAACTCGTGTCGCACATCATATAGCTGGTTCTCCACATCTTGTGCCAGGTCACGGAGGCCGACCTCTAGCCTTGTCTCCACGTCCGCCACGCGTTCTTCAACACCCTCGATGCGTTCGTCAAGTCTGTGTTGTTGTTGTTGTTGTTGTTGTTGTTGTTGTTGTTGTTGTTGATTCTCCTGCCTCTGCGACCTCGGCTCACCCAGATGCGTTTCCTCAACGAGTCGTTCCACCCGATCCAATCGAGAATTCAGGTCACTCAGTGACTTCTCGATCCGATCAAAGCGACGTCCCATCTCCATGAAGCCGTGTCTGCAGACGTCCTCGAGGGACATCTTCTCCAGACGTGAACCTCCAGCGGCGTCGGAGTCAAGGCGCCGGCGCTTCTTGACGGTTGGTGGGTGTGATGAACTAGAGCCCAGCTCCTCGTACGATGGTGGACTCTCGGGAGTCTGGAATTCATCGAGACGGGTCTCCTTGGCATGCCCAGGTGAGCTAGGCTCTGGCAGCTTGCCATCAACGCCGCATTCCAGAACCCTGCCACCTTGGCCACCGTATAACTTTGTGATATTGGCCACATCTGTCATGGTTTTTAGGCAGCCGCTGGTGGATGCCTCCTGACATAGTATGGCTAGACGGTCTAGAGAGATCGAGTTGGAAGGCAAGGCGACGCGGAAGCTGTTCATCCCTGCCAAGGTCTGTAGTGAGGAGATGATGGGCCGAGCCTCGTTCTTTGGGATCCATATCCCATCTGGCACCACGAGAGACGGAGGGGTATCGAGGGTGAACTGCAAAGAATGTGCACTCATCCCGAGTCGAGCCGCCGCAGAGTCATCATCGTCCACACAAGCAAGCGTTTGGATGCGTTCAGGGTATATGAACAGATACACATTCGACTTGTTGCGCTTTCCCTTGTAAGCAACATTGGCTATGATCTTGAAAAAGGCAGTGTAGGAAGCATGGTCGACATGGATGTCCAGCGTGACATGGTCGTGGTTCACAGGGTCGTGGGTGAGGGAGGCAGTGCGGTTGTCGTCTTCTGTCCAGGAGATAGCCACAGGAACCTTAGACACTCTGGTAACATTATTTTGCATTCCGAGAGACGCTAGACTTGCATCTCCATCGACGGGAGACGACATTTGAAAACTGATATTCATTAGCACTCCAAGTCGAACTAAGTTACTACATATAAAAAGTAAAAAAAAAAAAAAAGCAGAATAGACGTATCCCCTGCCCGTGGTGGAAGACCACAGGCAGGATCCCACCCTCCCAGGCTTGGAATAGCGGAGCAGCCTTGACTCCGGACCGATGCGAAGATGCGGCGCAGATCGTGTGGCAGAAAGAGGAAATCATCATGACCGGACCCCCTCCCGAGTCCCCACCGCCACAGCGCAACCAGATCAGGCCAAAGCACCAGGTATCGTCGACGCGGAGAGAATCGAGCATCAACACGCGCGGCAGAGCAAGTATCATGCACGCTCGTGTGCACCTCTCTCATCAGCGGCAGCAGAGCAAGTAGTCATGCAGCAGCGCCAGAGATGGGTGTGCAAGATAGATCTTCTCCTCCTCCGAGGCCCCGGTCCTTCCTCTGCCCGTGGGCGAGAGGGTAGGAGTCGGCATTTCCTGGCCTCGGTGACGGATAACGCGTTGCTGTTGCAGATCCGAGTTGGGCGGGCGGTGCGGCAGTCCCTGGAAAGAGGACACCTTTGAACTAACCATGCATGTGTGTGTGCTGAGAGATTTTCGAGGTGTTGGAGGCATTCGATGATTGCTAGGGTGTGTCGTCGTGGAGAAGATGTGCATATATGGCATAGAATGATGGCTGTGGAAAGCCGTGGTGGCCCAGAGATGATGGAAGGTAGCCAGGTGTAGTGTCCAGGTGAGGTGTCTGTCGAGAGGGGAAGGTTCCAAAGGGGTGAAGTCAGATGCTAGCTGGATGAGTGGAGAAACATCACGTGATCTCGTGACACCAGCCCCCCACTTTTCTTCATGTTCCGGGGGGGTGTCTTGCAGGTGGGACAAGGGGGCGTGTAGGTATCATCAGATAATACTGTAGCACCATAATGGTTTCGCAAATAACCATGACCCAACAACAAAATACTTTATGCTCTGCTCTGTGTGCGATAAACTCCATATGTCTAGGAAGAGAAGATCTCCAGTATCTGATCTCTTGTGGTCTATATATCATCAAATCGTTCAGTTTATTCCACCACCCATCCTGTGCCCGCAACTCGTCTCTGCTTGATCTTCTTGGCTGGCAGCGGCCATCCCATCCCTCCGGTGCCTTCAGCCCGCAAATAAGGCACAACCCAGACCTCCCTCACCTTCCCGCCTTCGCTCGTCTTGACCTCTTTGATCGGCTTCCCATAGCTGATCAACGGCGTCCCTTTGGCTAGCGCCGCAATCTGCCCACCAGTAACGTCTGTCAGCGCGTGCATCCTTGTCTTGGCCTTCTTCTCCCCCTGTGCCCCGCCGGCCTGGCCTCGCTGTAGGTATGCGTAGACAATATACTCGGGACACTCGCCAGGGCTGAGGTGTGCCAGCGGGGACGAGGGATGAATATACACGGCACGCTCGCTTGGGTCGGCCGTGGAAGGCACGTCGAGTGGGGTGAGAGGAAGATACGGCACGTCGATCGCGCGCCGTGGCTTACGGTGGCCTGTCTCGAGGGGCGTCGGAGCTCTGTCGGCGCGGAGTGCCACCTGGTCGATGAAGCCTGCCGCCGCCATCTGTTTCAGGGCCGTGACTTGTTTCTGTGTGGGGCGGTCGAGCCTCTCCTGGTAGCTGAGGCTGGCGAAGGAGGGGATGTGTGTGCGGAGCAGCTCGGTGAGTTGTTGGCGGAGCTGTTGGGTCTCCTTGAGGGTTTTGTACCGGACGAAATGAGACTCGCACCACGCCTCGGTGGGCTCGTGAGCGAACTCGCCAACGACCTGTAACAACTTCATCGCGTCAGACCTGTCGTCGAGCGAGCAGAAGTTCTTGTGCACTGCGTTGTAGGCGCGCCGAATGTTGGCCTGGCGGTCTTCGGCGATGACATCCGCTGTTGTGCGAATGGCCCGCGCATCACCACCATCACCATCATCATCATCATTCTCATTGTTGTCGTCTCTCCCAGCCAGCTGCGGTATCGCCTGGGAATCCTGCAGAAAGACCTCGCCGGCCGAGAGACCAGAGACCATGGTAATCGCGTATGGAAGACAATCATGCAGATGGCCCACAAGGAGGATGCGGGCAAAGCGTGGAGACAGGGGGAAGATTGACATGGTCTTCCCAAAGGCCGTCACCTGTCCGCCCTCTTTGATAGCTGAAAGGTAGGTTAATAGCCTCTCTGCCTTGACAAGGCTCTGTCTGTCTGGTGGTGTTGGGAAAGGAAAGTTGACCACGTGCTGCAGGTTCATGGCCTTGAGCTGCAATACCACGCCCTCGATGGGCATGCGCAACAGCTCTGGGTCAGAGAACTCCTGAAAGTCCCTCTCGTAGACCGCGGAGGAGTACAGCCGGTAGCAGTGACCAGGCCCTGTTCGACCAGCGCGACCAGATCTCTGGCTGGCGCTGGCTTTGCTGATCCAGCCGACCTCGAAACTTTGCACACCGTTGAGACGGTTATACTTCCTCTCCTTCGAACGGCCACAGTCAAAAACGTATCGGATACCCGGGATGGTAAGACTTGTCTCGGCGACGTTGGTAGCTAGGACGACGAGGCGGGATCCTTCTGGTGGCGGCTCAAAGACGCGCATCTGCTCCTTGGTAGGCAGAAGTGAATAGAGTGGCAGGATGTGCAGCCGAGAAGGCCCAGTCCCTGCCTCCCCCTCTTCTTCGGGGATGGCGAACTCAGCCTCATCATCCTCCTCTTCATCACCGGACACATCTTCATCATAATCATCCGCACCATCACCATCCACATCGCCAAAGTCTATATCCTCCGCCTCTACAGGCGCTTCACTGGCTGGGATCCGGACTTTGATACTGGTGCCAGAATCCATACCCATAAAAGCCTTTTTGAGTTTCTTGCTCAGCTGCACGATCTCATTTTGGCCCGTCATGAAGACGAGGATCCCACCTGGCGGAAGTTTTCTGTGCCCTCGACTGATCTTCTTGAATGCTTCCTCGACATAATCGTGGTGCGTCCGTCTGGAGAAGTGGACTGTAACTGGGTACTGCCGCCCCTCCACTTCTAACACAGGGGGTGGTATCTTGAAGAGTCTCGGATTCTGCGTCATGTCCTCGATCCGTAGAGTAGCCGACATGATGATAAGCTTGAGGGGCCTGATGGTCGGATCCTCTCTCGCCAAGTCGCTTCGTAGTTTCACCACTCTGCTGAGCATGCCAACCAGGATGTCCGTATTGACGCTCCTCTCATGAGCCTCGTCCACGATGATGGCAGAATATTTCTTCAAGGTAATGTCTTGCGCCACCTCTCGAAGCAACACGCCATCTGTCATGAACTTGACAGCAGTGTCGGGGTTTACGGTGCCCTCGAACCTGATCTGGTAGGCTACCTTGCTGCCGTTGTCGCCGAGCTCCTGAGCCACTCGTTTGGACATGCTCACGGCCGCGACCCTTCGAGGCTGAGTGACTCCAATCATCCCGGGTGTCGGTCCAGAAGGAGATCCATACCCTGCCTCGAAGAGGAACTGCGGCACCTGCGTCGTCTTGCCAGACCCCGTAGCACCACACACCACCACGATGTCGTTGTTGTGTATGGCCTCCATGATCTTCTGCTCCTCGGCCACGACAGGAAGCTTCAAGCGAGCTTCTTGTATCTCATCTGGCCGTGTGACATTCACACTGTGGGCTTTCCTGTCTGTGTCTTTCGTTGGCTGTAACTCGAGAGGGAGGGGATCCTGCTCGAGGGGGCGTGGGTTAAAATTTGCGGGTTTCGGGATTTCCAGGAGATGGGACCCAGATCCCACGGGCTGGTATCCCAGCGCCTCATTCCGTTGCTGATGGGCCCAGGCTTTGAATGCCGAAGGACGTTGTCGATGTGTCGAATCCTCATCAACCGAGTTCTCACTTTCCTGTTCGTCCGACGACGAGCCCTCGTCACTGTCGCTATCATGATCCGGACCTGACGCGCCCTCTTCCGAGATGGCATCCGAGCCACTTTCGCTAGCTTCGTCTTCCGAGATATCATTGTCTTCATCCGTTCCAGTACCAGATTCATCGCCACTGAAACCGGCCCACTCGTCCTCGGTACTTGTGTCGACATTTACCGGCTCCGGTTGAGCCAAGGCGGTTTTGGACTTCACACCTCCTCTCTTCTGTCGCTTTGCAAGCTTCGGTCGACCGTCATCCCCGAGATCAAGTGGCCGCTTGAGCCCAGACCCGACGGCTCCCAATGTCGAGGTATTGTGCGCTGGCCTCTCGGGTTGTGTCTCCTGCTCAGGCCTCTCGTCTGTCTTGGCTGGCGTGGACGATGTGGCGTGCTCTGCTACTTCCTCACGTTCTGAATCTTCTTCTGACAGATCCACCTCTGGTTCTCTGGGTTCTTTCCGTTCCTCAAAGAGGATTCTCTCGTTCTCCTCCGTGTCGATGCCGGCCTCTCTCTCCTTTAGCGCACGTGACAGAGCCTCTCTCTTTGTCTCACGGTTGTGACCGAGGGCCCGGCTGCTAGCATAAAGACTTGTGTCGACCTGGTTCTCGGCCAGCTTCGCCAAGAGCTGGCGGTTCTCATCCTTCTTGAGCTTGTTTTCGATGTACTTGTCGAGGCGTTTTGCCTTCTTGCCGCTGACCTTGATGCCCTGGCTTTTCAACTCTTCGCGCATCCGGGCTCTCTGCTCCTCTCTCTGTCGAATGTGCTCCGGGAGGATCTCCTGGGCATTTGAAAGATCCTCTGGTCCATTTTGCTGTCGGCCCTGGTCTCGTGCCAAATTTCGGTGCTTCTGCTTCCTCTGCCGCGGGACGAACTTGGGCATGATGGTAATTGAGGCGTCACGAGCCCGAAGAGAATCGCACTGGCGGCCAAGTTCCGTTTATTCCACGTTTCGTGAGTATGCCAGCTCGAAAGGGGGATGTTGGAGGCTGGATGAGTTGCATGAGGGCGAATGTCAAGATGAGAGATTGTTTGATTTGATAGGAGAGCAGTGAGATGTCAGGAGCGAACTTTTTAGTGGGGTCAGGATTATCGATAAGACACCATTCGATGTACTGTAAGTAGCATTGTACGTGCACAGGCTGGGAAGAAGAGGCTCTGGAAGCAGAATTTAGAAAGTGAATGCTAAAGGGAGCGCTTTTCAGACAAATCCGCCGTGATAAATATCCTTTATCGTTGAACCTAGAAATTATTCAGAATGAGAGTGCCTTCAAGATGCTGGAAACTGCAACTTTTGGTTGAAGTACTATGTATATACTTAAGTGGTAGTACGGCACCTCAAGTACAGCCGCCCTGCAGTGGGGTTCTTTGGTGGCAGGGGGCCGCTGTCCACAGGCCTAAGCCGGCTGTCAAGTAACTTACTTGGCTTTCGCCAGAACTAACCATATCTCATATCTTCTTTCTTTACCATACAACAACAACAACAACAACAACAACACAGAGTCAAAGTGACGGGCGCATGCTGCTTCTGAAAACAATTATTCGCACCTATTTCGCAATTTGAGATCTGTTCATACCTCAATCTTCATTGAAAATGGCCACAGACGATGTCAGAGAGGAATCCTTTCCGGCTCCGTCCCAACAGGCAAAAGGGCAGGTCGACGGCATCCTAACTGATGTCTCATGCGTCAACTTTGCCGACAAGATCGTCATCACGATATCTCAAGACGGACGCCTCGCACAATGGGTACGTATCTACATCCAGAGAAACACCCTTACAGAGGAGAATCTACATATTGACATCAAGCCCTCAGGTCCAAGTGCCCCTCTCAGCACCCTCACCTGCTCTTGTAGACATGGCTCTCCCCCGCGCTGATCTGTCACTCCTTCCATCAGTCCACCTGGAACCCAAAACCCTTGTCGGTGGTGGAGGTGCAGACAGAGAGACTGTGGGCCAGCTATACGCCGCTCAGATCGCCAGCCATCTCACACTGAGGAACCCAGACGATCGGAGGACGTTGATACTAGGTCTTGGCCTGCGGAAATTCGATTCTGAAAGCCGTGAGGGCTTCTTCGACATCATTGAGTTGGTTCTGAAGGCTCTTTGAGGTCCTAGATGATGGCCCGCTCCAGCATGGTCAGGAGGACTGAGTGCGGCTATCCCTGCCTGAGACCGAGGGATCAGATGAGGACACAACTCAGGCCAGCATCATCAGCGTAGGAGACATACCTTTCAACACACGCCATACAGAGTCCGCCAAACGTTATCTCTGCATATTGGCTGTAGCAACAGGCGGCTGCACCAAGAGGGGGCACACCCTCGGTTTGAACTCTAAAGTGGCCCTCGTCCAGGTCCGCTATATAGCAATAGCTCTCGGCGGAGGTACAGCAGAGCCCTCGGGTACATGATGCCCCCAGAGTCCGCAAGCACTTATGAAGCTTTTAGTATAGGCATCGCCGTAGAAGGCGACGACGATGCCGTGTATGCCAGGATATAATCTCGAGAAGCTTATTTTATCTGCTCGCAAGTTCATGGATACGGTCTGATGACCCAGCATCCGTTGTCATAGAATAACGGTGCGAGTGAGTTGTTGGGTCCGCATATCCAACTATTCATTCTCTTTGCAAATTCGATAGCCAGGTTGTCATACGTGAAGGTGATATGAATGGTGGTTCTATTCTCTTGGTGCATGTTCTCAATACCAAATTCGAGCGTGTAATTTTGAATAGGAAAGGGATTAAGAAGAGGGATTAGCAGGGGAAATATTGTCAGGAGCAGAAGGCCCGGCCCTGTTCGCCGCCTGCTCTTGATAGTACATGATGAAGTTGTAGAAATGCTTCTGAAGGATATCGAGGAGCTAATAAGCCTCGTGAGCAAGAACACGTTAGGCTGGGAGCAAGAGGAAGGCCCTATCTGTATGCGGGCGTGCGAAGTTCGTCCTGCGATCGGGCTCTAGCCAAAGCCAATGGAATCTCAATCACACATCCTCTATTTCAGGCAACCATGCAGACAGGTGATGATAGCTCAAGCCTATACTGTTATTCTCCAGCCCTCTAAGGAACTGGGCATGCGCCCATTATCATTCGCTTCCGTGCTTGGTTGCATAATAAGACAAGTCGTTGCGCAGCAGCCTCACGAGACATGCTCCAGGACAGATTATTGTACTGCTTCCTGGGTGGGCCACATCATGGCAGAACAGACTGCAGATTCATTTCTGCTCTTTTCTCGTGCACTGGAGAAATATTTGCGCTGGTCCTCGACCATCAGGCTCACGGGCGTAGTGGATCATAGAATCAAACATGAGACGAACTCGTCACTACGTCCTGCACTCTTCCCAGCCCTTCTCACGAGGGCATCGGCCCGTAACCAAAGAGACCGCTTCGGATATTGGACGCCAAGACTGAATTGTATGCCGTGCTACCACACGGCATACATATTGGACGGTACTTTTGGTCTCGACCTCCGACCGCAAAAGGCAACCAACCGCCTTTTCAATGACGAGCAACGTCCTGTGCTCTAGGTATGAAGAATGGATAGGATGGCAGCCAGCTTCTCGCCAGTGAGACACCTTCTCCACGCACCTGCGTACTCAATTAATGAGAAACGCTCAATAGAACTCGGGCTCACTTCTACCAGTCGATGGCGGCTTCGATTCGTTGGGCTTCTTTCGTGTTGGGCGCCTTCTCTGAACAACCTATCCGTGACGCTTTGCGCGCAGTAAACGGCGCTGAACAAGAGAAAATGGCGGACCTCTGTCTCACTACCCAAACGCCCACGAGAAACCTCTGCTGCCCAAGCGGAGACGACGGCGCAGTGCGTGTAGGCACAGGTCCACACCGTTGGGCCCGGTCAGTCCCGATGCTCATGGCCTGTCGGTACTGGTGTCATCCAACCAAAGTGGTGCGATGCTTATTCCAAGGCTCGGAACAGCAGTGTGTAGGACTTGCCGCGTTGCATCTCACAGGCCTCTCGCAGGTCGAAAGAGCCCGCAAGGAGACCTTCCCTCGCGTGCCGCTGCTCAGCTGCTCAGCTGCCAGGAGCTGGAGCGCTCTCTGTGCATGACTTCGTATTGCCTGGCCCTTGTGGACCGTTGCGCCGCAGCTCGGTCGCGGCGAGCTGCAGCTACGTTGGTGGCGATGTCGGGTTGGGTCACCATCGTTGCACAAGACACCCTCACCCGCATGTTTCTGGCGTTGAGTGGCTGGATGGGTTCCCGATGATGTATTTATAGTGCGACATTCTTGCAAGACAGAGAGAGGAACAGAGAGAGGAACAGAGAGAGGAACAGGATGTCAGATGACAAGAATACGACGAGCCCAGCCGTAAAAGAATAAAAATAAATAGAAAAAGCCCCCGTGCCCCAGCCAACGACCAGGACGGATGACACTGCGGGATCTGGGCCAGTGTCACTGTTACACCGCTGCTTGAGTCGGCTGTGCCGTGTGCGGGTCAATGCTGATCGTCTACTCCTTCGCCCTTCGTATCCGAAAAAGCGAAGGCGGGGAGAGGAGGGATGAAAGCTCGAGCCACGATGTGGTGGTATTGTGGTAAAGGGGAAAATGTCTCAGTCCAAGAAAAAGCAATCTCGAAGATCATGATGTTCACTAGTGGAGCCCGCTGACATTCCTGTGCCATATTCAGTACGAGGGCTTCCCCCCCCCCCCCCAAGGATCACCATGGATGGCGAGCCTATGCGGCTTTGTGCCTGCTGATCATGGCTTGGCATTTTATCATATTATATGGAGTCGATTGATCATTTTCGACTGTCTTAAAAGATCAGCCTCCCTTTCCGAAGGCTGAATTTAGAAAAGTAAAAAAAATAAAAAATAAAAGCATCTTCTCCTCTTAATTTACCACTGACCCCATCGAGCACCACGTCCCGTCCCGCCCCGTCCCTTTACATCCACCCACCCATTCTCAGAGCACAAGCCCGTGAACAAAAGAAAAAGAAGAAAAAATGCAGATCTCAAACCTCTTCATTGCTACAGTCACGACGCTTGGTCTGACCAGCAACGCCTTCATCATCCCCCGCCAGACCAATATCACGGATGAGCACCTGGCCAACTTCCGGACGTGGGGAGCTCCCGACTGCCCGGGGGCGACCGACAACGAGGGGGAGTGGAATTCCCAAATCTTCAACCTGAACATCTGCTACCAGTTCCCCAACGACATAGAGGTGGAGTCTCTGGAGCTCGAGAACATTGATACCGGGTTGGACATCACTTGCAACGGTGAGTACTTTGGATTACACTCGCAATAATGAATTTACACACTTGGCGAAGCAGAGGACCCGCATGCTGACGCTCGCGAGTAAATAGTGTATGTCTTCACGGACGATGACTGTACCGTTGGTGAGGTCGCATTGCCTCCTGTAGGCCAATGTTACAATTATTCCCCGGCGGCTGGTGCGGACCCGGGACTGGGCTCGTACAAGATCGCTTGCTCCGAGGAGTAGAGGAGGGGGAATCGATGCTAGGGCAAGTCGGGCATGGAAACAGCCCTCTACTGTGTCAAATAAGATGAAGACGACACACGAATTCCAGGCCAGGACCTGGAGGGAGCATCAATTGAAGGGCATAAAGCTTCGCTGCACCCGGAAGCGCATATTGACTCAAGTGTGGGACAATTTGGAAGAGAGCTCCAACATCTAATGGACGAGCAATGTATGAGGGATCTGACGTGATTTCTTTTGAGCCTGCCATCAGGACGGTTCAGGATGAATGGTTGACAGGGCTCGTCAAACGGCACAGGAATGACTGGCTACATATGTGATGAGGTGGATGTTAGAATATACAGAGCCGCATAGGCGTGGAGAGCTTATTTGACGACAACACTAATGAAGATACATCCTGCCTTCATATCTCTTGAATAATGACTATATTTGCGAAAATGATTAATAACGAACTGAGTATAGCGAGTCTTGTCTCATTTATCGTCTTGGATGCCTTTTCATGAAAGACGCGGTGAAGACGAGGTGAGGGAGGACATTCCAAGCCACCTTCGACTAGAAGAATGATATATACTGCATATTACTGATTGATTGCAATGCATAACAAAAAATTGAGGAAAATTCATTATTTTTTTTTGGGGGGGGGGCTTTCCATCTTCTCTTTTTACCTCTCCTCCGAAGAGGGGAAAGGGGATAACGTATAGGAGGGCAACAAGTACCTGCGTTCAATATGTAGTATTTTACGTATTTCCTAGTTGGAAAAAATTCCAGACATTATTTAGTAGAATCCTTTTATTTTCATGCACATTTGATTGAAATTGACAGTCAGGATCTACTTCTTTTCCCATTTTTCATGTCCTCTTTATTTCCCCTTCTTCCCAAGTGCGACCCTAACCCTGCAACATGAAGGGATGACGTCTCGACAACTGTGCATGCCTTCCTTCACTATCAACCTTCCTTCGTCCCGAGTCGTCAAGCAGCGCACCTTTCCCTTCCTCTATCTGCCATGGCCATCCGGTTACCCTTTCACCTGTTGCGTGCAGGTAAAAGAACCACACCTCTTGTTCTTTCACAAAGGACTTATAGCGCCAGTGCAAAGTCGCCCTCTTTTCCGACGGTCCCGACATGCCCATCGCCAACGTGCGAATGCGCCCCGACGCCAGCGATGCCGGATGGTCTCCCGATCGATCACCAGGGCAAGCTGAACGGCCTCATCTCAAACTACTCGGAGCAAGTGCTCATCTGCACAGGCAAGGATGACTGGCCGTCGCGCATCGAGGAGGACAACAGCGGGGACAACCTCGCCGCGGACCTGAAGGAGCTGTTCGGCCGGGGCGGGGTCTATTCTGACGTGAGTTTTGAGATGTGCTCATTCCCGCTTGTGACGATGGTGAGCGAGGCAGCAACAGGATAAGTATGTATAGCTGACGGTAAGTGTGTCTGCCCTCTCCCGGGTCCTATAGCCGTTTCACAACATATCTGTGCTCAGCTCGTCCTTCCCCTCGTCGATCCCACGGAGGACGGAGCTGGTGAACACGTCGGCGTACCTGCTGCCCAGCTTCAAGTACGTGCCCTTCCTGCCGCGGGTGTCGTTCGACAGCGTCGAGGCGCTGGCGAAGGGGTTTCTCCTGCCGGAGCAGCTGCACCCCATGCACGACGGCCTGTCTCCGATCCACCGCGACAGATTGACGCGGAAGCCCGTGTACCAAAGCCTCCTCCACGGCGTCCGAGACGTAGACGACATTCTGGTCCTCATATGTGGCCATGGCGGGCGCGACATGCGCTGTGGTGTGATGGGGCACGTCCTCCGGGACGAGTTTGAGGCGCAGCTGCCGAGGGAGGGCATCAGCGTCCTGCGCGGGCCCGTCCAGGCCGATCTGGGTCAGGATGTGGCGGTCATAGCGGGCACGATCGAGAAGACGGCCTGGACTGCGCGGGTGGGATTGATATCTCACATCGGCGGGCACAAGTTCGCGGGCAATGTGATCATATACCTGCCGCTGTCCATGACGGGGGCCGATGGGAAGAAACATCCTCTGGCCGGGCATGGCATTTGGTATGGCAGGGTGGAGCCGAAGCATGTCCAGGGCATCGTGCAGGAGACGGTGGTGAGAGGGAATGTAGTCGAGGATATGTTTAGAGGCGGGATCACGCCCAAGAGGGAAATTTTGAGGTTATAGAATCTAGCATAGCAGGACACAGCTGGCAAATGGAACACTCATCTCAACATTTTTGTTCTACTCTGGAGGTGATGAGGTATAATGTGCTGAGGAATTATTAGCCGAGTTTTTTCGGAGGAGAGGCTGTATTATGCTTGAAATTATCAGGCCCCCCCCCCCAAAAAAAAACAAATAAAAAAGATTACTTAGAGTAGTTTATTTTATATACATATATATATCCTGAGGAATACTTTTAGGAAAAATTAATTGTAAATGGGGGGGGGGGGAGGGTCGGTTTGGGTGCCTGGCACCTAAATTGCAATGACACGCGTGACTTCAAACATTTCAAGATTTTCTCTCTTCTCATCATCAACCTTCCCAGACGGCCTCAATGAAACTCAATTTGTTTTTCCTTTCCTCCTTTTCTTCTTCTTCTCCTAATAAATGAATTTACTTGCCTCACTAAGCAGTTGATCATCTCTTAGCTTAGCTATGCGGAGTCAGAGTCTGTTTAGACTATCGGCGACAACGCGTTTGGGTGATGCGTCCCTGAATGCCTCGCCATGTCTGAGCTCACGATCTCATGTGCAGCTTCATAGAGAAGCGAGCAGCCATACCAGATGCACCGCCCATACCTCAATGCTGCTCAAACAAGGCTCATCATGCTATAAGAAATGGCCATGTAGGGCCCTGCCATCGGCCAGAACGCAGCGGCTGGACTCATCATCAAGGAGGCACTTCTCACACACGCCGCGCACTCTCAACATTACGACGACCACGACCCCGGGTTCTTCAGGTCCAGCAACTACCAACGGCGGACCACCTCCTCAGCCCCAGCCCAGACCCCGCCGCCCGCGCAAGCCATTCCTCATTCACTTCGCCCTCATCTCTTCCATCCTCGCCGGCGCCCTCTACTACACCAACGAGGAGCGCAAGGCCCGCTTCCTCCTCAACGACGAGCGCTTCATGCCCTGCCCCGTCATCTCCAACGAGCCCATCAGCCCAACCGCCTTCATCCTCACCATCCAGACACCCCTCACCGCCCTGATCCAGACCCAGTCCACCGTCACCAACCGCGACGTGCTCGAGCGCGCCTGGGCCCACGGCCTGTGGAGCGTCGAGGTCAAGCAGCCCCAGCTCCAGATCGCACGAAACTACACGCCCCTGCCCCCATCGCCCGGCGACGAGGATGCCCTGACCGGCCAGGCGAGGCAGAGGCTGCAGGCCGGCCTGGTCCAGCTGCGCTTCTACGTGCGCCGGTACGACGGGGGCGAGGTCTCGACGTACCTGTCCAGGCTGCAGAAGGGCGACCTGGTCGAGATCCGCGGGCCGCACCTGGGGTTCGACATTGGTGCCCGCCTCGGCGGGGACACCGAAGAGGGGAAAAAATTAGTGTTTCTCGCGGGCGGGACGGGCATTGCCCCGGCTCTGCAGGCTGCTGCTGCGGTTCTTGAGCGCCGGGGGGATGTCGATGTGGATATCTTTTGGGCGAACAGGTCGGGCGCCGACTGTGCTGGGTGCCCGCGCCTGGTGGGCCTGTCCAAGGGTGGTTTCTTTTCCTCCTGGGGGCGGCAGTCTTCGTCGGTGGCGGCGGCGGCGGCGGTCGGTGGCGATGCGCACCTCGATGCGTCGCCGCCGAGCGCCATCATGCGCCAGCTACAGACCTTACAGGCTGCATACACACAGAAAGGCCGCACTCTAGAGGTCCGGTGTGTTGTCGACGAGGAGGGCAGCAAGGTCAGACCACAAGACATCACGCAGGCCATTTCCGCTGGGGGGCGAGCGGCAGCAGCAGCAGCAGCAGCAGCAACATCGTCAACTTGCTCCCTCCACTCGCAACAGCGGCTGGAGCACAGCACGGAGGCAGACGACACGATGTCCATCGTAGATGGCGCCCGCAAGGCTGGCGGGCAGGAGATCAGCCGCGGGTTGGAGCGGAGACGATGTAACTGCCCCGGTGAGGGAGGAGAAGGAGGAGGAGCTGGCAAGAATTTATTCATGATCTCTGGACCAGATGGGTTTGTGGGAGCCTATGTCGGCCCCAAGGTCTGGGCTGATGGTGCTGAGCGGCAAGGTCGCGTGGGAGGGGTGGTGGCCGAGCTGATGAGAAAAGACCCCAGGGCTTGGGAGAAGTGGCTTGTGCTGAAGCAATGAAAGGATGGGCATGTCCGTCCTGCCACAGAGACCATCAACCCCTCTTCGGGAGAGCAGGCATAAATACAGCCCTCACGGGGCCGACTGGTAAAACATCATGCATCTAGACAGCAGCCGCAGCCGCAAAATTTATCATTCTAACAACCAAATGTAGATATGTATATGTATTCACTCGGACTGTATGCCCTCGAAGCAGCGCTCGCTCTAAACGCCTAGCTACCAATGTCCCCCTCCATCAGCAGACAGAAGAGACTACAAACACAAATCCTTCGAAAGAAAAATAATTACCATCAGATCCCCTGGACCTTCCTGTACGATGGAGGTTTCATTGTCCTCCTGATCAATTTTACAGCGTATGGTGGGATGAGCGAGATGGCCCCGATGGCCAGGACGCGCCAGTAGAAGCCCCTTTTGATCACATTAGTTGAGGGTCCATCGAGAAGGGAGAGGGAGGGAAAAGAGAGAGAGAGAATATGCTTACCATGTAAGGATGAAAGCCAGATCAAAGTAGCCTCCCAGGAACGGTATCGATCCCACATACATCAAGAACGTCCCTACGATGGAGATGATGTTGACCGGGTGCCATGTCGTGATCTCGACCGCCACCATCAACAGCTCGTTCAATACCAGGACTGTGAAGCTGACGGCTACCATCTTGGGGCCATCGACCTCCGTGAGGAGCTGCGAGAGGCCTTGGATCATGCTGCCCTGGTAGATGCTCACAAACACCCACACAAAGAACGTCCGGTACGACAGCGAGCGCCCTTCCGTGAGCTCCTTGTACAGCTCCGGGTACAGAGTCGCCAGCTCCTCGTCGACGTCCTTGTCCAGCGTCAACGAGAAGACGGGTGCCGCCGTGTACACCGTTGCATAGCCCACGAGCAGCCAGTCCTTGTACAGACCTTCGGGCTCGAACTTGATCGCGATGCTGTACATGGTCTGGCAGACGGCGATGATGAGGCCGCGGTGGATCACAAACTGCGCGAGCTTGGCGCTGCGCTTGTAGCTGTTGCGCCCGTGCCATACCAGGAGCTTGGTCAGGTGGAAGAACTGCTCGATCGAGAAGTCGGCGGCGAGGGAAGCCTGTCGACCCTCCTTGCCGACGATGCCGACGCCCACGTCTGCAGCTTGAATCATGGAGACGTCGTTGCCGCCGTCCCCGATACAGCATACACGCTTCCTGGTGAAGTCCTTGATGAGCTTGGCGACCTCGGCCTTCTGTGTAGGTGAACATCGGCAGGCGACGACGGTTGGCAACCTGACAGCCACGGAGATGAACTCGGTTCGGTAATGCGTGAGGAAAAGAGCCAGGCTCTCGCCGTCGATCAGTAGACACGAGTCGGCTTTGCTCTTAAGAAAGTCTAGATGATCCTGTGCCTGGTCCTTTCTCTTCATCTTGGCGACAGTATAGATGTACTGGCCGCGGGCGACAAGCTTGGAGCTCACGGCCACACAGCGAGCGGTCTCGACCTTGTCGCCCGTCAGCATCCAGATCTTGATGCCGGCGTTCCTGAGAAGTTCGAGGGACGGCTTGACGTCCTTCTGCAGCTTGTCTTCCACGCCAGTCACGCCTAGCAGCTCGAGGTCATGCTCGAGGTACTGCGACACAACCCTCTGCATACCAGTGTCACGGCCGCTGATCGCCAGCGACGCCTCGGAGTATCTGGCCTTGAACTCGTGGTACTCGGCGGGAGACAGTCTCTTTCGGCCCACGACCAGCGTTCGCAGACCTTCGCGAGCCATGTTCGCCGTCTCTTCGTCTAACCAGTCGTTTGCTGCCACGATGGAACCCATCACCGTGTCCGCACCCTTTTGGTAGAACCAGATCTCGCCATTGGAGATGTCCGGCACAGAGCCTGACCGCTCCCAGAACTGAACAATGATGCCCATCCTCTTGCCATCGGACGTGAAGGGGAAGACTTCCAAGATGCGAACCTGGACAACTGGTCGGCCTGTCTCAGATGACTCGAGCACCATCCCCTTGCGGTCACGGT
Source organism: Cryphonectria radicalis (assembly GCA_014849355.1). Taxonomy (NCBI): domain Eukaryota; kingdom Fungi; phylum Ascomycota; class Sordariomycetes; order Diaporthales; family Cryphonectriaceae; genus Cryphonectria; species Cryphonectria radicalis. The sequence continues at coordinate 473,741 of JACWQW010000001.1, forward strand.
ACGACAGTCGCAGACCAACGGCTTCTGTCCACCGGACGATGGCAATCTCATCAGGAGACGAAGCCTGATAGGATGTGATTGTCTTGCCGTCCTCTTCGTCGGTAGTAGGGGTGACGTTGTGGCACAGTGCCAAAGCCAAAACCACATCGCGCACCCTTGTACCGATCTCACGACGGGTCCGGGTCGCTCCAACATTGGCAGCTGCGGCGAACGTCGAAGAGGGCGTGATGAGCACTGAGCTTGCGGTCGAGTTTATGGATGTAGGCACCTGGAAGCCCTGCTTCACATAAGCCGAGACCTCATCCATTGCTTCATTGGCGTACGAGACGGTTCCCACGTGGATCTTCTTCATCTCCATTTCGTTTTGTGTCAGGGTCCCCGTCTTGTCGCTGAGCAGATACTCGATGCGGCCCAGGTCCTCTGGGATGGTGCTGGTGCGTACCACAGCGCCAGGAATGCCCGGATCGCGCTGGATGAGCCAGGAGTAGACACTCTTGCCCAAGTCGAGGTTGACACGAAGACTGATGGGCACAATCGTCGAGAATAGGACCAGAAATCGCATGATCTTGACATACCACACGTTGCCGGGCACGTTTCCAAATCCCTCGAGAGCGACAAGAACGATGGAGAGCCCGAGGGTCAGCGCGCAAAGAATCTTGGTCAACGAGTTGATCTCGTATTCCAAAAGGCCGATCTTGGTCCTCGAGGGAGCCGTCGAGAGAGCCGAGCGCGTCTGAGGTCCAGTGTAGACAATCACGGCCAGCGTGGTCGCGCTGGACGCAATGACCGTGTTCGCCCATGCGGTGTTGTCAATTGACAGAGGTGCAGAGCGGGGGGTGTCTCCTTCATGCTGCAGGCTGTTGGTGTTGCTCATGGCCTCGTGCCTCGATGAGAGGAGCTCGAGAGTGCCAACGAACTCATTGACCTTTTTGTCTGGCTTACCGCCCGTGACCCGAAGACGAACCAGCTCCTCCGTATCCAGACCCTGTGACAGCGGCGACGCGAGTCGCAATTTCCAGTCCGTCTCGCCATCCAGCTGATCTGTCCGGATGAACGTCTCCCCCCCAGGACCAGATTTCTGTTCCGACTGGCTGGTTTCTGTTGTTTCCGTGCTGCCCTCACCTGCCTCGTCAATATTACCCAACAGATCGTGCTGAGCCTTTGGCGTTTGTTCAGCAGCAGGGTCGGCATGGTCCGCGGCGGAGAAACACTTCAGAATAACAACATCCGCAGGCACCCTGTGGCCCTTCTCGAGCTTCAACACATCACCAACCTTCAGGTCCTTGGACTTCTTGCTGATCTCACGGATCTGGGACGAAGGCGCCTTCCTGTGTCCCTCGCTCTCGGCCTGCTCTTCCTCCTCCTGTATATCTGATAGCCTATCCCTCTCTGGCATCTTTCCCTTGCGCCCCTTGCGCAGGCTTGCAGACTTGAGTGTTTTCCGTGGGCGCCCCGATGCTGGAGCTCTACCCCATTCGTCAAATGTTACCACGGTGTACGGCTCCGAGTTCGCCTCGTTGTCTCTCCGTCTCCTCTCCACGTCGTCGTACGCCTCCTTCCCCATGGTGATCATGAGGACAAAAGCCAGAGGGCCGATGTAGGTTGATAGATAACCGATCCTCAAGGCGGGTATCGCTTGCGAGAGTGCCACGAGCAGGAAGTACATGTTGAAAAAGAAGGAGAATTCGTTATAGAGTGTTATGGGAAGAAAAGTGATGGCGGTGTATTTTGCGTTCGAGACGAGGTTCGGTGGGAATCGAGTCGACTGGGCGGAACCGACGGCCACGAGCCTCGATGCAGAGGGGTCGTCTTCCTCCTTGTCCTCGTCCTCGCCCTGTTGTTCCCCGGCAGTGGAGGACGACATGAAGCTTGGGAGACGCAGCCCACCGGAGCGGCTGCTGGACATGGTATTCTTGTGGCCATTGGCGCGGCGTGATTGCTCGTCGTGCTCGCGCAGGAAAGGCGCGTCCTCCTCGCCTGAGTTTCCTCGACTCGAGTGTCCGTCCCGGTCGCCATCTGCCAGCAGAGCTTCTGCATCGTCAAAGCCGTCGTCCCTGCCCCCACCGAGCCCGCTATAGCCTCTACTGGACGACTTCCCCTTGCGCCGGAGACTACCCATGCGGAGGTTGCGCAGGGCTATCCTAGGTGCCCTCTGCTCGGCAGCTTCTCGTTCGTGTCCCAGCAGCCCCGACTTCTTGCGGAGCTCATCTGCGGGCAGGGGATCGAGCTCCTGGAGGTCGATCTCGAGGTCGGAGTCGGAGCCGTCGGCGGGCGAATCTGGTGGTTCTGTTGGGTGGTATGGATTTGAAGGAGGCATGCCGCAGGTGGGTCAACTTGCCCCTCGAGAGGGTGTATGTGATGGGACGGGGGGACAGGAGAAATTATCTGTTGACGTGTACGTGGACCGTCGGGTGCCTTGGGCATCTAGCGTTCATGTGGATGTGCCCAGGCTGGAGCTAGATTCGATCATCCTCGAGAGCACATGCACATACACCATCCAGGGATGACTGGTCAGATGCAGGGCGGATCTGGGGTGTGTGCCCTCCCAAAGTATCGGGTTCGGGGTCTCTCTCTCTCTGTCGAATGAACGAACTTGGTAGTGAATGCGAACGTGTAACGGCTTTCTCGGGCTCAATACCAATACCGCTTGCAGGACTGCTCGAGTGAGGGAGGGAAAAAGATGGTGAGGATGTTGTCAGTCAGTCGTGTCAGTGAAGTATTGGTGTGATCTCTAGAGAAAGTGGACAGCGCAACTACACTTCACCTTTTTTTTATTTATTTAAAAGACGGGGGGAATCTTTTGGACAGAGAGACACAGACACACACAAGAGGATGCGTCAGCGTGCTGCGACACCATTGCGGGCCCAGCTGTGGCATGTGGCCGTGGCCCACCTCCAAAGATATCTCCTCTGGCCAGCTCTGGCCTACAGGGGGTATCAGCACTACGGCCTCCCATTACTTAGTGAGGGCTGCTGCACCATACCACCGTGTCACCATGCCACCTACGCAACACAGTACTATGGCACCAGGCAGATCCTTGCCCCGGCTGGGACCTAAGCTGTTGGGTGATGTGATGGCTGGTTAGGCCCTGCGCTACCATGTACTATATTGTACTATAGTGCTATGCGTGCTATGGTATGTGGGATGCTGCACTACATACCGCTAAACCCGAAGTCTCCGTGGGCGGATCGCCGCAGGCCGCGGCTTGCAGCAGCTGGGAAGCGTGTTTGTTCCCGGGAGACGAGGCCAGCTTTCAGGATCACCTAACCTGGAATGACATCCAACATCATTTTTTTCTCTTCTTTTTCTTCTCTTTCTTCCCTCGCCTTTCCCCCGAGACACAACCCAACAATACAACGTCGACTGTCAGCTCAGCATCTGGATCCGAGTCTGTGTAAACTTCTTGTCAACCTGGTTTACCGACTTGGGCTCAAGATGAGGTTCTGCTTCTAGGAAGAATTGCATACTCGAGGCGTCTTTTGAAATTCCATTGTACAAGTCAGTATCACGGCGGATGGCCTCGATGTTGTCATTCCAGGCCCAGCCTCCCTCGATCGTCGAGTCCAGGTCGTGCTGACAGAACTGTTCACGTGCTACAGTATCTGCGATATCTTATTCTTTTTTTCGTCCAGCATTCATCATCTTGCTTGTCTCGACCTCTACAATACATATCTTTTTTTTTTTTTTAATCCAACATGTCGTCAGATGCGCCCACAGCATCGTGGCATCCTGCCATGAGACCACATACCGATGCGGACATTGCGATTGACCACGAACCGATAGACGCTACCGAACCAGCCAGCCCATTTCCAAATGCTGTTGAGCCCGTCCAGCCCGTCCAGATCGAAGGCGCGATCTCTCTCAAACCGATCGACACCTCGGAGGCTCAGAGCTCGGGCGTGGACGAGTGGTTTCCGGACTACGAGGCAGGCAGTCCGTGGAAGCCGGAACAAGAGAGCACGGAGCAGCCGCAAGAGCTAGGGCAACAGGTCCAAGAAGCCGAAGCCCAGGCCCAAGCCATACCTGCTGCTGAACACGAAGTCGTCCAGGAGCCCGCGCAGGTGGCGCATCAGGAAGACGAGGTCCCCATTGAAGCTGCTGGTGGCTCTCCAGCTCCGGATGTTGCGCCAGCATTGGGGGGCCCTCAAGAACAGCTACACGAGCACAGCGCGGAGGAGGCGCAGGCCCCAACAGGACCCAAGCATGTTAGCAGCGATTCCTTTGCGCGAACGGTGTCACACCAGCCCGAACTGGATGATGACGAGGACGCATGGAGCCCACGTCCGACCGAGCAAGACCCCTTCAGGTTCATGCCACCGAACGACAGAACCAACTCTTTTCCTGTGGTGCCACAATTGGAACACAAAGAGCGCGAACCTGTTGAGCCACTGCCGGCAATCCAGGCCGAGGACATTGTGAATGAGATAGAGCACCAGTCTGATCCTCTTGACCCGGAGGATAGCTCAGCACCACAAGCGGCCAAGGCCTTCCAGCAGGGCGACTTCTGGGGTAGTGGCGATGGGGAGGCTGAATTTCCCGCGCAGCTTGGCGGCGACTTGCAGAACCCGGAGGAGGAAGCTTCAGACGCTAGATACGACGAGGGTGTACCTCTTATCGGCCATGGTGGAGCTGACGGTTCTGGCGCGCAGGGCGATCACATGGCCCATGACCCATTCGCGGAGGACACCGCCGAGGACGGAGGGGAGGACTTCTTTGCTCAGATTGGCGCAAAGGATGAGAGCGCCGAACAACAAGCTAGTATTCCCAGCCAGCTTGAGCGCAAATCAACGATGCAGGTCATAAATGGTCTAGGGACTTCCAACACGACCGGACCCGGAGGTGCATTGGAGAGCCCGCTGGAGGAGGGAGAAGATGAGGTGCCTGACGGAACTCCGGCTGCTGAGCAAGAGCCTCAGCCCCAAGCAGAAGAAGACACGACCGCTGCGGCACCCACAGCATCGCAGGATGAACAGGTGCCTCAGGGCGAGGATCTTGCTGCGAAATGGTCAGAAGCATTTGCGGAGGACGACGACGATGAATTCCTCCTCGAGGATGAATTGGGCGCAGGAAACAAGGAGAACCAAGGCTTTGACCCATCCGCATTCCTTGGTGACGACGAAGGATTCCTCGATGACATCGAAGAGCCAGTCTCACAGCCCAGCCAACCGGCCACGAGCGTCAGACCAACCCCAGCGCCGCAGCCCGCCGCGACCAGCAACCGATATCTCCCGTCAATTGCGACGCAACCAGCAGCAGCAGCTCAACCACCCAATTCATACTTCCCAAGTGCAGCCTCCATCATACCACCAACCCAAACTCTGGGTCCCATCACTCCGGCCGCAGCGAGTCCCTATGCCGCCCAGCTTCCTATACAGCCAATGGCTTCGCCGTACGGTGCACCTGCACCTGCATCTGCACCGAGGCCAGCGGCTAACAAGGCACAGAGCTTTGCAGACAAGTCCAAGGGCGGTTACTCTTCACCATATGATCTGCCCATGGAGGTCGTCAAGCCCAAGAAGCGCGCTAGTTATCAGCATCTTCCTCGTGGAGGCGCTACCGTACCACCACCGACAGGACCGCCTCCCCCCCCGAGGAGTGCGAGCGTTGGCCTGCCTGGCCAAGCTTCTCCTCCACCGCCACCCACAGGTCCTCCACAGATGCAGGCCTCCGGTTCGAGCGTCTCACCTCCGGCGTCAAACCACTCTGGCCAGTCCCCGTCACTACCAAAGCCTCCTCCGCAGCTCCATTCCAAGGCCAGCTTCTTTGAGGAACTGCCGTCTTCCAAGAAGACACGGCCAGCTTCGCGGACAAGTAACTCGAGCCTGCCCTCACCATCACAGGCCAGCTTCGGTGGGCCTCCCCAGGGCATACACCCCCATCCCCCTCCTCCAACGTCAATGCCTACACCACCCCAAGACCCAACCATGAACGGTTCTTCTGTCACACCAGATATCTCGAGGCTGGTACCGCCAGCGCCGACGAATCCCTATGCAGCTCTGCCCACGGCAGCGAGTTCAGCACCATCTGTGCTGCCACCACCCGCACAGAGATACTCGCCAGCATCTTCGCAAGGAATTGTTCCAAATGGTGCGGCCCCGTCGCCCAGCCGATATTCGCCTGCTCCCCCCGCGCAACGAGCTGCGAGTTACGGCCCAAGTATCGCGGCAACGCCACCCTCTGTTCTGCACCATCTACCCCGAACATCTAGCCCTTTGGCACATTTTGAGGCGAGACCCACGGAGACGCCACAGGCAGTGCCTCATCTCCAGCAAAGTCGAAGCGCTTCGTCCCTGTATGAGCCCAGGCTGAATAGGATGCCATCTCTCCCACCAACGCGTGAGGTCGAGGAGGAAGACACGTCGACACAAACGCCCAACAGAGCACCTCCACCTCCCACCACTTCGCAGCTTCCACCCAAAGCACGGCAGACTGTCGCCACACCTGCATCTGATACCTTCAATGGCAGCGCCATGTCTCCTCCCAAGAGGAAGATATCATATGGTCCAGCGCCCATGACGCATGATATTGTTCCTCCTCCTAGGTCTCAGACTGGATCACCAGGTGCCATGTATGGTCTCAGGTCCCCTATCAAGGCTTCAGAAATCGGTCCGCGTCCCTCATCGGCCCAGGGCCCTACACCCCCCTCCATCGCCAGTGCCTTGTCTTCTGTGATCCCTACGCGGCCAAGAGGCATGTCACAAAGGTTGAATCTAATTCCTCCCACCGATGGACGCGAACATGATCCACTACAGAGGTGGAAAGGCGTCCCCTTAATAAGCTGGGGGGTTGGTGGGACACTTGTGACATCATTTCCGGTTGATGTTCCCAGATATGGTATGAACCAGGCTGGACCGATGATCGTTCGGAGCCCTGGCGAGATCAAGGTGAAGACCATTAAGGAGGTCCAGCCGCTCGAGGAACGCCTTGCCAGGTTCCCTGGTCCGCTGAGAGGCAAGTCCAAGAAGAAGGAGACCGTCAGCTGGCTCACTGTGGGCATTGAAGAGCTCGAGAGAGGCCTTCCAAACCTTGCGTTCCAGACGCATGTGTCACATGAGGACAGGCGGGCAGTCGAACGCTTACTCCTCTGGAAGATTCTGAGAGTGATGATCGAGAATGATGGCCTGCTCGAAGGCAACGCGACTGTGGACAAGGCCGTCCGCGATGTCCTCTCGCTTGCACCGACAGGTCAGGACGAAGTCGCACCACCTCCACCTGATACGAGCGTCCCTGCTTTTGGTTTCGCCAACGACATCTCCTCCACCCAGATGCAATCAGATGCTGTGGACTCGGGCACGCTTCAACGACTGAAGAAGTCTCTTCTCTCTGGAGACCGGGAGAAAGCAGTCTGGGATGCCGCTGACAAGCGACTCTGGGGCCACGCTCTGCTGATCGCCAACACTGTGTCGCCTGATCTCTACCACAAAGTCTCACAAGAGTTCATCAAGAAGGAGGTTAACTTTCCGGGACACAATAATGAGTCGCTCGCAGCACTCTACTCTGTTCTGTCTGGCAACCACCAAGAGAGTGTTGACGAGCTCGTTCCTGTGCATGCCCGCGCAGGTGTGCAGCTGGTCGCGTCCTCGGCAGGACCAGCCAGTGCCAGCGGGTTAGATGGCCTGGAGAAGTGGCGTGAGACTGTGACTCTCATCCTCAGCAACAGGAGCACGGGCGACGAGCAGGCCTTGAACTCTCTCGGCAACTTACTCTCCGGGTATGGAAGAGCAGAGGCCGCTCATATCTGCTTCATCTTTGCCCGGTCTGCCACCGTGTTTGGAGGGCTCGACGACCCAAGGGCCCAGTTTGTTCTCGTGGGCGCAGACCACAAGACACAGTCACAGCAGTTTTCCAAGGAGACAGAGGCTCTGCTCCTCAGCGAGGTCTACGAGTATGGCCTCAGTCTGACCGGAATACCGTCAGTCGCATACGGTGTCCCTCACCTTTCAGTCTACAAGCTCCAGCACGCCATCACGCTGGCCGAGCACGGTTTCCGAGATAAGGCGCTTCAGTATTGTGACATGATCCTGAAAGACATGAGCGCGCAGACGAAGCGGTCGCCCTACCACCATTTACTTCTGGAATCGACGGTCGAGGACTTGCGCCAGAGAATGCTCCAGTCGCCCAACAAGGAAGCGTCCGGCTCATGGATTTCCAAGCCAACCATGGGCAAAGTCTCCGATTCCATGTGGAACCGATTTAACAAATTCGTGGCTGGCGACGATGCAGATGCAAGTGGGCAAGGGTCTCCCAAGTTTGGGGAGGAGTCAGGGCCTTTTGCACAGATCCAGGGCGGCACTCCCACCGTCAGCCGGCCCCCGTCTGTATCCAATGCTACGGGTATGGAGATGTTCAGCTCTCCCCCGAATGGCTTTGGATCCTCCCTGGCGCCAACCGCCTCTCCCGTCTTGGCGAGGACCGCGATGCCATCGCGGTATGCACCTGCTGCAGCCTCTACCGGCGCAGCTCCATACGAGCCACACTCATCTTACACTCCGTCTGGACGCTCCTCTATGGAACGCACCTCTGGAGAGTATAACCGAAACTCTTACGAGCCTCGGCGTCCCTCTTCCGACGTATATACTTCACCTACAGCCAATTACATGCCCAACAACACCGTGGCTACTCCTAGTCAAGGTTACCCTGAACCGGCGATGGGACTGGCTATCCAATCCACCCATCACCCTGCTGCTGCTGCTGCTGCTGCTGCTCCAGCTATCAGCTCAACAACTTCGGCTCCCACTCCTGCAGACGCCTCTGGCCTGCAGACCCCAGTGTTCTCGCCCTACACTCCCTTTGCACAACAATCGCCGTCGCTCGCTCCTGGGAGCGGATCACCTTATGCTCCAACCGCGCCCGAGCCTACCGCTGGCAACGGGCACGGCTATGGCTACGAGGCACCAATGCTGAACGCCGTACAAGACCGGCCGGTTCAGTCGATTGAGGAGCCAGCAAGTTCCGGTGGATTTGAGCCACCTTCCTTTCAGCCATACGGCTATGAGCCCCCGTCTTATGAACCTGCCCTCGAGACGAACGTTGACAGCACCGAAGGCGATGACGAGCCCAAGCCCAAGAAAAAGAGCTTCATGGACGATGACGATGACGACTACCCGTCGGTGGTCCCGAAGCCGGCCGAGAAATCCAAATCAGAGAAGGACAGGGAGAACGAGGAGCTGTTCCGCAAGGCCGCCGAAGAGGATGGTAAGTCTAATGCCCGCTCATTCCCCAGTAATCATCTCGTCCATACTGACAGGCATGTAGCGAAACGGGCAGAGGAGGAGAAGGCAGCCAAAGCCAAGAAGGGCTGGGGCTTCGGTGGCTGGTTCGGCGGGGGCAGCGGCGGTGCCAAGAAGGACTCGCTTGAAAACTCGCCCAACAAGCCGATCCGCGCCAAGCTGGGCGAGAAGTCCAGCTTTGTGTACGATCCCGACCAGAAGCGGTGGGTGAACAAGGCCGCGGGCGCAGAAGACAGTGGGCCGAGGACATCGACGCCTCCGCCCCCACGCGCAACACCGAGACCCTCATTGCCGGGACACGCGGCATCGGCCCCGCCAGCACGTACCGGAACTACGCCTACGCCATCAGAGGGTGCTAATACACCACCCCTCCCCGGCCCACCTGCTGGGTCCGCGACGCCGCCTATGACACGCTCAGTATCGACAGCCAGCAACGGTGGACCGCCGTCGGCACCGCCCAGCCGCCCTGCTACGAGCATGAGCAATGCGAGCAGCATCGACGACCTGCTCGGGGTGGCGGCGCCGCGCAAGGGTGCCAGGGGCAAGAAGAAGGGCGGTGGCAGATATGTCGATGTCATGGCCAAGTAGGGGAGCGCCTTGCGTCGGCATGGGGCAAGGTCATCCGGGGACGACTTGGGAGGAGGAGGAGGAGGAGGAGGTCTCGACGGGGAGTGAATCAGTGTCAGCGTGCTTTCCTTCACCGAGCGCTTGGGGCACAATGACAATACATGAGACATCGAAGAAACATACACACACACGCACACACGCACACCACACACACACACATATATATATATGTGTACACACGCATGAGACCAGGCAGGCCAGGCCAGAAGCTCCTCCTCTCTCTTTTACCTGAGGAGCATGTTGCAGCAATGACTTGACGGATAGGATTGATCGGTGCTAGAGACGGAGATGATGGGAACCAACCACCAACACAAGGGTCGGTCATGTAATAGACTTTGTGTCGAATTATTTTTGTATGGATAGAACATTACGGGCGGGGGGAGCTTCTGGGCTCCCACATGTATCTCATGTCTCACTATTGCTACTACGACTTTATACTTTCCTGCTTAAGCATACTTGACTTCCTGTGCAGCTGGATCGATGACACTTGATGACGCTTTTTGTCGAACAGCCCTTTATCTAGCCGACTGTTCCTTGGGCCCGGTGTCTTTTTTTCCTTCTTTCTTTTTGGAGATTCCAATAGTCCTGTCCGCAGCCATAAAAAGAAGAGACTGGCTACGCAAGTACGCAGCAGCAGCAGCGTAATCGTACCCCCCCAAACGCCGCCCACATGCAAAAGTTGGGATGGGAAAGAAATTCTAGGCTCTCTGACAATCGTCCCATCTTGTTTCGCGCTGAAATCTAAATATATACTTCTCTTCAGTGCTTTTTAGACGTCTCAAGCAATGAATAAACAAACCTACATTGCATGTTAATTGAAATGGCGTCCCCGTAAGCCATAAAACGCCTAGCATCATGAAAATCGGCCCGCCATGCCCGATCTTCTTCCATCATGGTTATGCTTTTCATAGTATCCCCCTGAACGCCGACCCAAGACTTTATTAATTATGCCTTCCAAGACAATACCAAAGATGTAAGGTTCTGTAGGCTCAAGCGCTATAAGACGAGACATAATACTGTCGAAAAAGGAAGAGAGAGAAAGGAGGAAGAAAAAAAAAATTTGATCAGCAAGAGGCAAAATAGACAGGTTATCATCGCGGCCCAGCAGGCAGGCAGACTCACCGTAATGACCGCGTCCTCTGCAGTTGCGTCATCAAACTGCGGGACGTACGCATACAAGATCAGGGCGTGGTCGTCGGCGAAACAAGCAATGACCCTCCCCTCGAGCCGGCCCACGCTCAGCACCCTGCTCCAGTCCTTGCCGTCCACCCGGACCGTAGCCCACTTGTCCGGGCCGGCCTGCTTGAAGGCCGTCGAGGGGTGCTGCTCGATCGGCACCGTCAGCTGGGCCGGGTCCAGCTGGGGGTTGTCGAGGTTCCGCCAGACGCTCTCGATGTTCAGCGCCTCGGTCGCGATGCGCAGGCGCAGGCCGCCGTGCATGTTGGCGCTGAGCTCCAGCTTGGGACTGCCTCCGCCAGCACCAGAGCCGCCGCCGCCGCCACCACCACCACCACCGCGGTCCCGGTTGCTGCCGCCCCCTGTAGCCGTGGCGCTGGTGGTCGCCAGCTTTGTGAACCTGTCGGAGATAGCCTTGAGCTGCATCAGCGGCGGCAGCTGGATGTGCACCTCTGGCTCGCGGACCTTGGGCTGCATGATGGTCTCGACGGTGTCCGGGTGCAGGACGCGCACGGGGATGTCCTGGGTGATGACCTTCTCGCGCTCGCGCCTCATGGTCAGCTCCAGGGCCTCCATGTCGACGTCGCCAAAAGGGTCGTCGCCGGCCCTCTCGTCGTCGTGCTCGTCCTCGCCGCCGTGAGAGCGCTGGGCGGCGGCGGTGGCGGCGGCGGCGGTTGTGCGGTGGTTGTGGAAGGGGATGCCGGACCGGGGCTCGTTGGCGCGCTGGTCGGGGGTGGTGTGGATGGTCATGGAGAGCACGGGGATGCCGTCCTTCTTGGTCAGGCGCAGGGTGGCGTGGTCGCTGTTGATGGCGGACTTGAGGGCGCGCTGGAGCGGGTTGAGGGGTAGCTCGAGGTTGATGGTGTTGGAGGGCTCTGCGGACTGGATGTGGTAGTCGGTGAAGACGAAGTCCATGGAGAGGGAGCTGCGATTGTTGTGATAATCCAAAACAGATCAGTAACCAATTTTTTAATTTTTTTTTTTTTTGGCCTGCCTATCCTGTACTTGCAAGGGGTGCAGAAGGAAGAGGATGATGACCATGACGGCTAGAGGAACTCACGCCCAGACCTGCGACCCCGTCTCCGGGATCACGGTGAAACGGGCGGTCTCATCGTCGAGACGGACCCAGGCGATCTTCTCGAGGGAGTTGAGGGCTGCGATCAGCTTGTTGAAGGTGCGGATGTTCTTCAGCTCCGTCTTGAACCTCATGCCGGGCAAGAGGAAAAGGGGGGAAAGAGGGGGTGGGGGGGGGGGGAAGTAAGTACTGCTGGGTGATGAGACCCGAGTATATCTCGTCCCTGAGGGGGAAAAAAAACAACCCCCTGAAAAGGTGTACGTGTCTCTCTTGTGGTTGGCGATTGATAGACCCCGTTCGTCGAAAAAGTAGGTCGACGCGTCCCATACATTTAGGCACACGCGTCGAGATTTATAGGGCAAAAAAAGGTCACGATAGGGAAAGATGACGAGCGGGTTGGCGGGGCACGCCGTCATCAGCACAGGGATCAGGGCGATCGATCGGGTGGGTGCTGTCAGTTGCGCCAGCGGGTCTTCAGCGGACCCCCGTTTCTTTTGTTTTAGGGCACTGACCCACCTATTGCGGATTCGCTAAACCTAACATACTACTATTATTACTGTACTGTGTAGTGGTGGTTGTACTGCTACTACTACTACTACCACCTCTACCATTAAATGACTTCCAGCGGGTGACAGCTTTGGGCTTCCGTCCTTTCTTCTACGGGCAGAGGAAGGGCAAGGGGAAAAGGAGAGGAAAAGAGAGAAAAAGGATTGTTTATATACGCATCCCAAAAAGGGGAGCAATAGTTGCCTGCTCGAGATGTCTTATACGCCCGAGACAACTCGTATACATTTTCAAATACATCATTTACCGCTAAATATTGGACAACATTGAAGATGACGGAGCATAGCCCAGTATATAATCCCACTTCAGCCATCAGGAAAGCATACCAATCAGCATCGACACTCGGAGGTAAAGTATATACGTAATCGGACTCGAGGTCACAAAGAGTGGAATTGGCTTTGCCCGACAACCATGTGTTCGTTTGTCGAGTACATCGGATGGTGTCTTTTGATGGGCGACAGCAGATTCGTATTGGGCACTTTTCTGCAGGAGTGACAGTCTGGAATGGCAGCATAGCAGAGGGGGGGGGGGGGGAGAAAGAGAGAGCAATGCTACTTTGAAGACGGGCGGTATAAGCTTGATGACCTCTCTTGAGGCTTTTCCAAGCTATGGCAATGCAATTTGCGGCCATGGGTTCCACGCTGAGTGAGAGTGAGCTTGAGAAACGGCCAACGTATCTTTGTTGACGCAACCTGTCTAAAGTTGACATACTATTTGTCCTCCCCTCCCCTCCCGCTGGACTTGTTCTTCAGGCTCAGCCAGCCTTGCCCTTCTTCCACCATCCACCAACCTAGCAGCGGCTGAAAACTGAAGCAAATAATCAGGGGCTCCTCGACGACGACGACGACGACGACGGAAGTTCCCAGTCTAAGATAGACCCTGACAGGCTGTCCAAAAAGAACAGCGGTGTAGTAGTGAGTGGTTGAAAGAGAGAGAGAGAGAGAAGAGAAGGAAAGGAAGAAAAGAAGAAAAGAAAAGAAGAGAAATACGCCGCATTGCTCCAAAGCTCCCTGAAAACCCCCCATGTGAAAACACCCATGCTCCCTGCCTCATGTCCATGTCCATGTCCACCCACCGGTTCGGTCGAAAATCCTGCGCATCTGGTCAATCTTACCTCTCAAGATGTGGCATGACGAGCGGTAGGCGTCGGCTGGTCAAAGGCATCCCGACGTTCCCGGGTACGTCACCTTGCCAGCCACCACGGCCTTCTCCTCCCGCATCCTCCGCAGCAGCATGATCATCACCGTCATGAGAAGTGTTCAGCTCTTGTCTTCATCTTTGGCTCCTGCTGGTCGTACCAGCCCAGGAATTTCCAGTCCGGGCCCTTGTTCGCGAGGTCCCAGTGGCCGTAGGGGCCAGGGACGGGAGGCATGCTGCTGCGATGGGCCGACAGCCGCGGGGAGCTGGGCGCGATGAAGTCGCCGCCGCCGCCGCCGCCGTCGAGCTCTCCGTCCTCGTTGTACAGCTCGCCGCTCTCGCTGTCCTCTTCGTCCTCGAGAGGCATCTTGATCTTCCTAATACGAGCAGCATCCAGCGTCAGCCTCGCCAGAGCAGCCGTGATATGGAGGATTTGTAGTGCCAACCTCATCCCCCTGGCGGCGCTGCTGCTACCACCACCACCACCACCAGGGCTCCCGCCGCCCTGGTTTTCGCTGTCGTCGCTGTCCCCACCTTCAGATGATGCCGACCCACCGCCGCGGTCACCCTTCCTCGCCGCGGCCTCGAGGACCTCCTGCCTGCGCATGCGCCTCGCGTACTTGATCTTGCGGTGCCGGCAGAAGCTGCAGTCGGTGTGTCGGGGCTCGTCGGGAAAGGCCTTGGCGGCGGCCTCGTCGCGGGTCAGCCGGGATTTCTTGGGGTCGTAGGACGAGGGCAGCACCGGGTGCAGGCAGGCGTGGAACAGGTCGGCCCGGCAGACGGGGCACATGGGCTTGTCGGTGATGGCGAGGTACCTCTTGATACACACGCTGCCGAAGACGTGCCCGCAGGGCGTGACCGCGTAGCCCTCCTTGATGCCCTCCGGAGACCGGGTGCCCACGTCGACGGCACAGATGGGGCAGGTAGGGTCGAGGGCGAGGCGCTCGGGGTGGTCGTCGTGCCGCACGACGGAGGTCCTGACGGCGGGCTTGGCCAGCCGTACAGACTTCATGGTCGAGGAGGGCGGGATGAGCAGGATGCAGCAGAGGAGGCTGGAGGTGTCTTTAAAAGAGACGAGAGGAAAGACGAGAGGGTGGACCAGGACGGCTGCGAGCGGCGGGGTCCAGCAGGCCGGTGACGAGATGCAGGCTGGAGCTTGCTTCTGCTTCTTCTTCTTCTTCTTCTTCTTCTCCCTCTTCTTCCTTCTCTTCTGACTGGAAGACGGCGAGACGGAGACAGAAGAGGCGAGGCTGCTCAAGGCACCAAGTGGCATGACAGAGGAGGAACAGGAGCTGTGAATTTTCGCCTAGGTGGCAGGCAGTGTGAGTGACAGGTAACGTGGTCGGTGGGTGGGTGGGTGACACGCTCGTGCCCAGAGGTACCTAGGTACGGGGGAAAGGGTAGTATGTAGTCGTCAACTTTGTTGAGAGAGCCCCCCCCCTTTCAGACAGCTAGAGAGAAAGTGGTGGCACCAATGATCGACGACCAGCAACGTGGTCACAATTCCGATAGAGTCCTCTGTAGTTGCAAAAGGAGGGGCTGACTGGGCCTACTGAGGAGGTGGTGGGAAAAGAAAGTAATAACAAGAAGGCTCCGTCTGAGCTGGAAAGATAGCGGGGGGGAGAGGAGGGGGAGGAGGAGGAGGAGGGGTTGGGGGTGGGGATGTGTGGGTGGAAGAGCAGGCTTGCAAACGGCAGTAAAAAGAACAGAAGGGGGGGAAGAAAACCACAAAAAGAGATAAGTCAAGAGGTCAGCCGCGGTGGGTTTAGTTACAGTTAGGTCAGGTTTGGGCGAGATATGTGAGGTGGGAAACGGTGTTGAGGTGTTGGCAAGGCCAGTCAGTGAGTGGTAGCATGTGGCGTGCGTCGTGGTACCCCTCGATAAGCTGGGGCTGGCGCTGGCCCTTGTTGCTGGTACGTTCAAGGTACTGCTACGTGCTTCTCACTCTCCTCGCCCCCCCCCCCCTCCCCAACCCTTCCCCACCCCACCCTCTTCTTTCAGAAATGAATCTGTGCAGCTCAGCTCGAAACACCAGGATAAGAATAAACCAAAGAAAGAGGAGGAGGAAAAAGTCAGCCTGGTCTCAGATGCAGGCAGAGAGAGCATGGAGCCTCAAGTGGGCAGGCAGGCAGCTACAGTATCTACTCTGGTAGGTACTGCGGGAGGGAGGGGGGGAGCTCTAGCATAGCGCGCATAGTCCCAAGTAAGTACTTACGCAACCAGGATTAAGGCGGCAAGGGTTGAGGCAAGGCTGGCTGGCCGGCGGCTAATTGGGCCCAACAAGGTCCCCGGTGCTGCTGCTGCTGGTATCAGTGGTGTAAGTCGACTCTTGCCCGAAACGGGAAACTGTTGCAGCAAGAGGCTGGGAACCTGTGGAGTATTGTTTACAGTACATACTTTACTTTATCGTGAAATATCAAGCGCATGATTCTGGGGGCGGATCAAACCATTGTATCCTTGAACCTGCTCACCTGCTCAGCTTTTCCTCTCGGTCGTGACCTTCTTATCTGTCATACATAGCAAACCATCACCGTCACACTCGTATTAAATTATGGATCTCGTCAAGAGGCTGGCCTCTTCGTATTTTCTTTATTAAATCCTCCCCCCCCCCCCCCGTCTCTCCCAGCTACCTCCCGCTTTGTCTCACCCACGTCCTCCCGCCCCAGTTTATGCAACCTCCCCCCCCCCCACTCCTCTTAGGTAAAGTAACATACTCTTCCCATGTTGCGTGTCCTCCACCTGACTGACGTTCAGGCCCGTTCTGTGTCTAGGAGCTAAAAAAAGATAGATTGCCGTGCATGACCTGTTCCCTAGACCAGTACCAACAAGCAAAGCCGGGCGAGACCAGACTTATAACCATGGCGATCGAGACGGTCTCATTGAATGAATTAATAAGTCTAGCACCTGATCACCTCCTACAGACTTGATGGTCGCCACCATTGATCGCCAGTAGACATTACTGAGGAAGCAATGCATCCGTATTCACTGGCAATTCCTTTCATATATGTCACCTTAATCAATAAATGCCAGGGATCCGAGACCCACCAGCGGTAGAGCGAGCAGCAGTAAACAGGAACAATCAAGTTTTGTTTTTGTCTGAGGATTTGTTCATCCTAAAAGCAACACTACAGGAGCGTCTAAAAAGAAAGGTCTACCTCGTCCGGGCGGGGGATTCCGCCTCATCATCGCTGTCGTCCCTGAAACCCTCTTCTAGGCTGTGTAGTAAGAAATATCGTTAGCAGCTGCTTCACGACACAAGGGCCATTCCCTTCCCCCCTCCCCCCTCCCCTCCCCCTTCTTCCTCCTTCGACGGGTGCAGGAAGGAACTTACTCTCGGCTCAGCCTCCTCTCCAGATCCGGCCGGCCGCTGCTCCTGCTCCGCCTCGCCTCCCTCTCCAGCCGTGCGCGCATATCTTGGTCCTCGGGCACCTCGTCCAGCTCCTCGCCCTCGTCGGAGTTGTATCCGCTGTCCGACCTCGTGCCGACGGCCACCACCAGCCGGTCCTGTATCCGCTCGCGCCAGGTCGAGGGCACGACCCACCGCGTGATGGCGCTTTGCACCCGGTACCGCAGCGATAATGTCCCCGAGGAGATGGACTCGAGCGGCAGATACGCGCCGTACCGGCTGGACCGGTAGCGCTGCCAGAGGGGCAGCAGGATGTAGGTCGCGAGGAGGAAGACGAGGAGGGCTGTTATCGCCGGGACGATGAGGGTCTGGCGGGGCCAGGAACCATGGTCAGCATACCTCTTGAGGATGTTGTGTGGGAAAAGAGAAGGCGGGAGGGAGAGAGAGGGGGGGGGGGTCGTCTTGCCTTTGCTGTAGACACTGTCGAGCCCATCTTGAGAGGAAGGGCTGATGGTTCTGCAGATGTGCGGATAGGCTCTATCAGGGGAGCGGTCTCGCGAGGCGAGGTCTGGCAGAGATGGTCGGGTCGGCGGCCCCGGGTCGAGGGCTGAGGGGGGGAAAGGAGGATGAGGATTCGGTTCTGGAGTGGCAGCAGCCAGGTATGACCTGTGCCCTCTCGTTTAGCCCGTGACACAACGCATGCATGACAAGATGAGAAGACGTTTGTGTACATGTGCGCGCGTGTGGCGGACGTCCCTCTTGTCCTGCCTACCAAGACCTCTCGAGACCAGGACGAGGGGAGGGTTTTCGCAAGAGCAAGACGTGTGGGCTTCAAACAAACGGGGGGGGGAAAGGCGGAAGTCATCAGCAAGATGGCGGCAAAAAGGCACACTAAACCCCCGAACCTCCAAGCTGGGGGGTGGAATGAGAGGGAGGGTTAGGGTTTATGAATGGACTCTTCATTACTTGCTTGAGGCTGAACCATGGTCTTGGCCACGTCCCGAAGACCCTGACACGCGGGATCGGTGGGGCCATGGGAAGGTTTATTAGGGTAGGTTCTTCGGAGAAAGAAGAAAGTATAATACATATAAATCAGAATACGAACAAAAACAAGGAAGAAAAAGAGGGGAGGGGGAGGGGGAGGGGGAGAGGGGGGGGTGGGCTCAATGTGCTTGTTTACCATAGCATATGTACTTTAGTGATGGTTTGCGCGACAGCAACGGAAGGAAGGTGTGTGATCTTTCGATCCTCCTCCTCGTCTGGTGAAGAGCCAGATAATGATACAGATACTTTTTTTTTTGTCTGATGTTTTCCATAGTTTCTTACTACGGCTTGGCTTGTCTGGGGGTGGGCTCTTCTTTTGAAACCTCGCCCGTTTCATTGCGCAATATCACCTGCTGGTTGCATTGTCGATTTATTGGTACTGCTTCGTGGGTACCCCCCCCCTCTCTCCCTCCCTTCTTCTTCATGACTCGAAGCAAATAATGCGTCGCATAGCTCGAGGGCACCAAGAGAACCGTCCAGGCAGGCAAGTAGCGGATGGGTAAGATTGCATCGTGATGGGGTTGCAAAATGGATCATAGTAGTAGGTATTTTATGTATGATAAAATGATGGGTGATAAGTCAAATGATAGAGAATCATTTAGCCCTGAACCAACCTCCTCCATCCTTTCCTCCTCCCCTGAACCGACAGCCAGCCAGCCCATGTGCAAGCACACAAGCACACGAGAAGGAACCAGTACCCTAAACCCCTAGAGGAAAGATGGTTTTGTCCCTGGGCTTTGCAGGCTTTGCACACATGGCCCCCTGAGTTCTCGTCCGGCTGGGGATTGGGGGGCACCCTTGGTTGGCTGATTAGCACGACAGGCATGGCTGCATTGCTAAGCATAGCGGCCTCTAGCGGTAGGGCTTGCGGGCTGCCGCAGGGCTCTTCAGAGGCGTGAGAGGTCGGGCTTGCAACACGGGCCACCCGCAACCCTCCCCTGCTCGAGAACCCATCAGCCCTCGCTACGCTATTGACGCCTCGCTTCCTTGTTGAAAGTTGAACCCACCCCCTGCATCCTCTCTCTCTCTCTCTCCATATTCCCATGTCCGTTGCCGCGATCCCAGACCTCACCTCAGACTTTCGATGCGATCTGCCAACTGCCTCTCTGTGTCCACCATCCCCCATCATCTGGTCTCCTCTGGGCCAACATCCTCTCGATACAACAAGGCGGTAGGATTGGACAACTGCCACATGCTAGACGAAGACGACGTCTGGACGATGCGCTCGCAGACCTCGCTGCGCGCATTCACTCATTGATCTCCAGATCCACCCTCGCCGTCCCTACTCACCACCTGCAACCCGACCGCGGATTGTAGGGCTACGATGCCATCGACCTTGAGACCCAGGACACCCTCGACACCTGACGACGACCCCATCCGCCCCTGCGGAAAACGCTGAGCTCGTCGTCTCCGAAGCCGAGTCCCCTCTGGCCGTCTCTCTCCGTCTCTGTCTCTCTCTCTCTCTCTCTCCCCGCGCCCCTCCCTCCTCGAGTTCCTACACACACGCGCGGCCACAGCCGATCCCCCCCCCCCCCCAAAAAAAAATTACAACCCCGCATATTTATCGATAGCATAGGCACACAGACATAGGCGACTGACTGTCACGAGGGCGGCCGTGGTCGTCGTCCCGCCCAATCGCAACATGGCCTCCCTTTTCTCTAGAGGCAAGCACAAGGACAAGAGGCACACGAGCGATGAGGGCAGGCACCTGGGCGCAGGCCAGCAGCAGCAGCAGCAGGATGCTGCCAGCATCATCTCGCGCTCCTCTCGTCACAACCGCGACTCGTCTGTCATATCCCTGGACCAAGCGACGTCGCCTGATGGGGTGGGCATCAACGAGATGGCCGGTGTCTTTTCGACCATACCCTACGATAGTACGTCGAACGGCCGACGCTCCCCGGTATCCATGGATTATCTGCCCAAGGGGGACCAGACGCCGGTCCGGAGAGAACCCCTTCCGCACCAGCTGAACAAGGCCACTGCAGACTTCCACCAGTATCCTACTTTTGATCCAGCCGCCCTACAAGCCTATGGCCAGCATCTCTCGGGGCCCCGGCCGCCGCCCGGGAGGCATCTGTCCAACATGACCATGGCGACCACCGGCCGCTCGACCCAGCTCCAGCAGTGGGGCCCCGCCCGGGACAGCGGGTACACCGATTCTCACAATTCAAAGTATAGTGCCTACGCGCCGTCGATAGGAAGAAGCTCGGCAGACCAGTCCAGCGTGCTCTCAGGTAATGGAGGATCCTATGACCTTTCCAACACACCCAGTCGCTCGTCCAGACCAGCGCTGCCCAGCGCCTCTTCCCAGAGCAGCTACTCCTCTCACCTTTCTAATCGGGAATCCCAGCGCCTGACCAAGTTTCCAGGAGGCCTCTCGCCGACCAGTCCCAACGATGCGTTCAACTTCCCCAAGCCCGACGACAGGCTGATCGACCAGATGTTCCTCCAGCTGATGCAGAAGCGCGGCTGGCACAACCTCCCAGAGCAGGCCCAGCGCCAGATGCTGGCCTACCCCTCCGCCAAGAAATGGACCCTGATCTACCAGGACAGGCTCACCGAGTGGCAGGGCGAACAGAAGAGGAGGATCTCGACCAAGCCGGGCTCCTATCAGACGTTCGACATCGCAGCGTCCGCCGCGGAGGAGGGCAGTCCCGAGTGGTACGTTAGGAAGGTCATGGACAACAGCCTTGATACCAAGGGCCTGGGCAGCCTGGAGGTCAACCTGCGGACGCAGCAGATCGGGTGGGTGAGGCGCTTTATCGAATGTCAGGGCCAGGTCGCCCTTACGACCCTTCTCTTGAAACTGAACCGGAAGCAAGCGGCCGGGCCGGCAGCACCAGACGGTGCGAAGGCGCACCACGGCGATGCTAAGAGCCTCGACCGGGAGTACGATATCGTCAAGTGTCTCAAGGCCCTCATGAACAACAAGTTCGGCGCAGACGACGCCCTGGCACACCAGCAGGTTATCATAGCGCTGGCGACGTCCCTCATCTCGCCGAGGTTAAGCACCCGGAAGCTGGTGAGCGAGGTCCTGACCTTCCTGTGTCACTGGGGCGACGGCGACGGCCACGTCAAGGTCATCCAGGCCATGGACAACGTCAAGAACCAGCACAACGAAAATGGCCGGTTCGACGCGTGGATGCGGCTGGTGGAGGTGACTGTTGACGGCCGGGGCAAGATGGGCAGCCTGGTCGGCGCCAGCGAGGAGGTCCGGAGCGGCGGTGTGGGCATGGAGAACCTGCTGATGGAATATGCCGTCGCGACGCTCATCCTCGTCAACATGATCATCGACGCGCCGGAGAAGGACCTCCAGCTGCGGATGCACATCCGCGCCCAGTTTGGGGCCTGCGGCATCAAGCGCATCCTGAGCAAGATGGAGTCGTTCCAATACGACCTCATCGACAAGCAGATCGAGCGGTTCCGCACGAACGAGGCCATCGACTATGAGGACATGCTCGAGAAGGAGAACAGCAGCATCAAGGACAGCATAGAGGCCGAGGTTAAGGACCTCACCGATCCTGTCCAGATCGTGGACGCCATCCAGATGCGCCTGCAGGGCACAAAGACGAACGACTACTTCGTCTCTGCGCTGCAGCACCTGCTCCTCATCAGGGACAACGACGGGGAGGAGAGGCTGAGGATGTTCCAGCTCGTGGACTCGATGCTGAGCTATGTCGCCATGGACCGGCGGCTGCCGGACATGGACCTGAAGCAGAGCCTCAACTTCACGGTCCAGAGCCTCCTGGACAAGCTGCACACGGACTCCGAGGCCCGGCAGGCCCTCGACGAGGCCCTCGAGGCCCGGCAGATAGCAGAAGCCGCCATGGCCGAGAGGGACGAGGTCAAGGCGCAGCTGGAGCTCGGTGCCGACGGGCTCGTGGCGAAGCTGCAGAGGCAGCTGGACGAGCAGGCCAGGTTCATCGACGCCCAGAAGAGACAGGCCGAAAACCTCAAGTCCGAGCTCGAGAACCTCCAGACCATCCGGGCCAAGGAGGCCCAGCGGAACGAGCTCGAGACCCGTGAGCTGTATCTCATGCTCCGGGATGCCCAAGATGTGGCGGCGTCCAAGGCTGCTAACAACAACAACAACAGCAGCTCCCTGGGCGAGGAGGACCCGGCGCGCGCGCAAGGCATCCTCGACCGCGAGCGGCTGATGGAGCGCCTCGCCAAGCAGCTCGAGCGGCAGAAGACACAGTACAAGCTGGAGGGCAGGCGGTGGGGAGAAGAGGTGGGGCCCTCGGACGAGCTGCGTGCCCTGCGGGAGGAAATGGACGGCTCCGGCCTCGATGTTCCCACGGCTAGGGACTTTACGCACAGCATGCTCGGTACTGTCAACCGCAACACCCGGGTACCCCGAAAGCGCGACTCGTCAGGAGAACCCATTGAGGATGCTACCAGCGGGGACGAGGATGTCATCTACGAGAAGCCGCGTATGGTCGAGATCCGCAGGCCGCTTCTGGATCCCAAGCAGACCAGCGGTCTCATGGGTGAGATCAGAGGCGCGGTCAAGAAGTTTGACGCTAGTGACTCCGAGGACGACCAGGACGCGACGACAGGACCATCCCACCCCAGCCTCGAGGTCCAGTCCCCGATCACTCCCAGCGAGGACACTCCCAAGATCGAGGTCACTGGCGCCGGGGCAGCGGCACCTCCTCCTCCTCCGCCACCACCACCTCCTCCGCCTCCAATGCCTGGCCAACTTCCCGGCGCTCCTCCCCCTCCCCCTCCCCCCCCTCCTCCTCCGATGCCTGGTCAGGTTCCTGGTGCTCCTCCTCCGCCGCCACCACCACCACCACCTATGCCGGGGTCTGGCTTGCTGTCGCCGGTCATGGCGAATGGTCCACCACCGCCCCCGCCCCCGCCTCTTCCACCAGGGGCCATCGGACGGGTTCCAGGCGCCCCTCCCCCGCCGCCGATGCCTGGTGCTATGCATGGTCACTTCCTGCCACAGCAATCAGCACTGCCTGGCACGAACGGCATCGGGCTGCCGGTCGTCAGGCCGAAGAAGAAGCTCAAGGCTCTCCACTGGGACAAGGTCGACGAAGCCTCCTCTACCCACTGGGCTGCACACGCCCCAACGGCAGAAGCCAGGGAGGAGAAGTATGTCGAGCTCAGCAAGAGGGGTATCCTGGACGAAGTCGAGAAGCTCTTCATGGCCAAGGAAGCCAAGAAGCTTGGTGCGGCCTCTGGTAAAAAGGATGACAAGAAGCAGATTATCTCCAATGATCTGCGGAAAGCATTCGGTAAGCGCTTCAACCCGTGTCCTCAACCCCACCACACCCCCCCCCCCAACACACCTCCCACACACACTCTCTCTCTCTCTTCCCCGCGTGCTGGCTGGCGCGTGTGTGGCCTCAGGCTAATGTGTACAACAGAAATTGCCCTGGCCAAGTTCTCCCAGCACTCTGTTGACAAGGTGGTGCAAATGATCGTCCACTGTGATAACGATGTCCTCGATAACCCCGTCGTTATGGACTTCTTGCAGAAGGATGACATGTGCAATATCCCGGAGAACGTTTCCAAGCAGATGGCGCCCTACAGCAAAGACTGGACGGGACCCGACGCCATGAATGTCGCTCGTGAGCAGGATCCGGCCGAACTTACGAGGCAAGATCAGATCTACCTGCAGACGTCATTTGAGCTTCACTACTACTGGAAGAGCAGGATGCGCGCCCTGGCGCTGACGAGGAGCTTCGAGGCCGACTACGAGGAGATCACGGACAAGATGCGACAGGTGGTGGACGTGTCGGAGTCGCTGCGGGATTCCGTGTCGCTGATGAACGTGCTCGGCCTGATCCTGGATATCGGTAACTACATGAACGACGCGAACAAGCAGGCGCGTGGTTTCAAGCTCAGCTCGCTTGCCCGGCTCGGCATGGTCAAGGACGACAAGAACCAGTCCACGCTGGCAGATCTCGTGGAGCGCATCGTGCGGCAGCAGTACCCCGAGTGGGACTCGTTCGCCGATGACATACAGGGCGTCATGACGGCGCAGAAGATCAACATCGAGCAGCTGCAGACGGACGCCAAGAAGTACATCGACAACGTCCGGAACGTCCAGATGTCGCTCGACAGCGGCAACCTGTCTGATCCTAAGAAGTTCCACCCGCAGGACCGCGTGTCCCAGATCGTGCAGCGCTGCATGAAGGAGGCCAGGCGCAAGGCCGAGCAGATGGAGCTGTACCTGGAGGAGATGACGCGGACCTACCACGAGATCATGGCCTTCTACGGCGAAGACTCCACGGACGAGAACGCCCGGCGGGACTTCTTCGCCAAGCTGGCGCTCTTCATCAGCGAGTGGAAGAGGTCCCGCGAGAAGAACGTCACCTTTGAGAAGCAGCGCAGGATCAACGAGGAGTCCATGCGGCGCAAGAACGCAAACCTCAAGGTGGCGGCCAACGGGCGGGCCGACGCCGGGCCTGTGAGCCCCAGCAGTGCGGGGGCGATGGACAGCCTGCTCGAGAAGCTGCGCGCGGCGGCGCCGCAGACCAGAGACCAGAGAGACCGCAGGAGGCGCGCGCGGCTCCAGAACAAGCATCAGATCCGGGTCGCCTCGGGCCAGAAGATACCGGATCTTAACGAGATCCCAGAGGCCGAGGTGGGGCTCCAGACCGCCAAGAGCGCCGACAGCCACGCCACGGACGACACATCGGCCAACGGCAGCGCAGCCGGCGGCGGCGGCAGCAGCCTGCTCTCACCGACCTCGCTGGCATCGCCCCGGGAGGAGGAAGACGACGTTGCGCAGCGGGCGGCGATGCTGCTGCAGGGCATGCGGGAGGGCGGCGATGACGAGGGCGACGACAAGAGAAGAGAGGCCAGGCGCAGGACAGCGCAGGACGAGAGGAGCGCGCGGCGGCGGAGGCGCGACAAGACGACGAGCGCACGGCCACCGACGAGAGGAAGTGACAAGACGAACGGCGAGGAGGCCCAACCAGACGCGGAGGGCGACAAGGAGGAGACGGGGAGCGTGGTTGTCGTGAACGAACCAGAACCAGAGGCCGAAGGAGGAGGAGGAGGAAGAGGAGCTAGTGGGGAAGGAGAAGGGGAAGGGGACAATGTACCAACACCAAGAGCAGAGGAGGTGACGGCCGAAGGTGGTTGATACCGACGAAGCTTTTCACACTACAACATGGACGCCCAAGAGTTGCATCTTATTTTGTTATAGCATATGAGCGCATTCTCAAGCTACAAAAGAGTTGGAAGAGAGAGAGAGAGAGAAAACCCACGGGCCCCCCCCCCCCCCCCCCCCCCCCACAAGAGCAGGGGGGGGGGGGGGGGGGGGGGGTTGTGTGTTAGTTGGTGTTTTGAAAAAGAGAGCGCCGGGAGGGGGGGGGTGTATGGAT